>ML777090.1:1244520-1360216 GCA_009831015.1 Picea engelmannii
AAAGTGAATTGTACATGTAGGCCCTGAAGATAATTAAAGAAAAGAATTACAAAATAAGAAAGTGTCAGGCCGGCCCTAATGTTAAAAGGAAGTGACATAAATGGTATAAATAAACATCATTATACATTCATTTTATACAAGTCGAATTTCAAAGGGAATAAGAAGTAAAAGAAGGCCAGATTTCAAGGGAGGATGAAGTCTTTTGGTGATGTGTTCTAAGGTATGTTATTTTCAGGTCATCTTACAATTTTTTCTATAAAATTTTTTTTAGAATGATTCAGATGCTGAAATCGATATGGTATTGAGAAGACATATCAAGGTACCTCTGGTAAAAAATTTAGCTCTTGATTCCCTATAATTATGGAGATACACTATGTGGAATATAGGGTTTGTGACCAGTCTTGAAGCTAGTCAATAAACAGGTGTTCCGGGTAAAAAAATCATAACTTATTGATACATAATCCAAATGAAGTGGTACCACTTCCATTGGAAATATTACACATTTTGGTTTATTTTTTACGAGTTTCAGAATCGGATGTTAAATATTGAGCGTGGGGCATACTGTACAAGTTTGGTCTTCTAAATAGACCAGAATTGAATAAAGTTTACCATTCTTTCTATAATCTCTTTTTGGGGAGGATTCAAGGAGTGAAAATTGGAGGAGTTTCAAAGAATACATCGAATAATATTATCTATAGGATCAGAGTACTCCAAGAATTGAAGAATTGCAGAAATTGAAGAAGTCTCGGGAAGCATTATCGGGTTCTATGTGATGATTGGTTGATGGTGATGATTTAATGTAAATCTTTATTATCTTTCATATATTCTTGTGTGGAAGGAAGGGGCAAGGATGGAGAGTTCAAATCTCTCTTTATATTGGAGGATTGTATCTTCCTCTTGGAGTTTTATCCCTCCCTTTACATTTGGAAGTTGTAGCTACCTTTGGAAGTCATTACTTCCCTTGAACAATAACTATTGATTATTTCTCATATATTGTGCATGGTGTATTGTGGTGTATTGGTGTAAGTATTATACTATTGTTCATTGCTCATTGGATATAGTTGAATGGTTTAAGTATAAGTTGAAAAAGGTTTTAAATTGTACTTGATACTGATTCACCCCCCTCTCAGTATCAACAGGAACATTTCTTCAAATTTATCAAAAGTTTCTCTTGTTGCAATCTCTTCAACACCAACTTCATAATCCTTAAGTGTTCTTTTGTTCTGTTGTAGACAAGAATATCATCTAGATATAGAATTGAAAATTTTCTAATGAAATCCTTGAGGAATTCATTCATGAGACTCATGAATGTACTAGGTGCATTTGCATGACAAGCCATTCATACAAACCATCATTGATTTTAAAGGATGTCTTCCACTCATCTCCCTCCCTCATTTTAATCTCATGATATCCACTCTTCAATTCAATCTTTGAAAAATAATTTGCACCACTTAGAAATTCCATTAAATCATCCATACGAGGTAAAATAAATATGTACCTAATTGTAATCTTGTTTATTTCTTTGGATTCGGTACACATTATCCAACCTCCAACCTTCTTTATAGTGTACCTAGCCACTGAGGTTGGGCCATGTCATGCCAATTTCTCTCTCTTTGTAGCTCTGTTACCAATTTCTAATGTCCACATTATCAAGGACTCAACAACATGCTCTTATAACATTCCAAGGCCCGAAATGGAACACACCACGTAGAATTATGAATTATTATACCATTAAATTAAATAATAAATTATGCAAATGAACAGATTTAAGTGGAAATAATAACAACATGCATGCAACAATAACAATTCATATATATATAATTTAAAAACAGATATTCCATGACAGAAAGCACATAATTTCACACACACGTTAATTGAAATAAGCACATGAATGACACTTATCTAAGGAAATAAACACCAACTGCATGCATACCTTCCACGTTCCTCCTATCCTTAGACCGCACTGCTCATAACTCTTAGCAGTGGGTCACCCCCGAGATGGGGATAAATTCCACCATGGTAAATGGTTTATAACATAGGCCAAGGTCTCTTTAATAGCATATAAACTTATACATAGGTGCCTACTCAAATTAATAGCCTATAGTCTCTCATTCCCTACATTTATGTCCCACCCGAGAAATTTTTCCCCTTCTCTACTCAACAATCCTTAGACTACCCCAATTCCCTTCCGAGGCTTTAGTAACAGGTCGGACAGGAAGTCTTAGATCCCTGTAGTTATATTTTGGCATATTGGGAAATCAATTCCTAGCAGTTCTCTCACCCAGATAGAATGCTCACGAGCCTGACAACCTGCTTCTTTAGTCCTACGGGCCTGACAACCCACTTCTTCAATTCGGTCATATGGGCCTGACAACCTGCTTCTCCAATTCATCTCTCGAGCTAACCAATATAGGTATCAGTTCTCATTGTAGTCTAGTACTATAAGGTATGCTTCACCACTGCACCCATCAAGGAATAATCCCCTTTACACTATGTCCCTAAATATATATTTACATGTGTCTTTTAAGACACTTGGCACCCAAGGGACTCCCTTGTCTATACTTTAGAACTTAGGATTTATTCATATCCATTACTTTATCTTTAAGGAATACTAATATAATATTCCATTGGGATTAATCCCCCTAGCTTATCCCCTTCCTAGACTCTAATCCCCCTCTTTCCCTTTCTAGTGCAATGTATCCCCCCATACTCATTTGTGGGTCAATCTGTAGTAGTGATGTACTTTATTAATAATATGAGTGTTCACATATTACAAAAATAGGCTCACTGGCCTTTATCATCTAGGCTCTCCAGCCTATTAACCGCACAGGCACCCTGGCCCAAAATATCCTTGCTCACCAGCCTATATGTTCATTTATATGTACAAGTGGGGTTTGGCCTAGGGGTATTAAATTCCCCTCCCCCTTATTTATGCACTTTCCTCGGTGAAGTCTATACACATATGCAATCAAAACTTTAATAGTTTTCAAAAATATGTGGATACTCTGCTCACATAGCCTCTTCATTCTCCCAAGTTGCATCCTCAAGATTGTGCCAGGTCCATTGGACCTTTACTATCCCTATGGATCGATTTCGAAGATGCTTTACCTTTCATTCCAATATGCACACTGGATGCACTTGAAATTCTCCTTCCTACTTTATATGAATCACATTCCAATCAATGACATGATTAGCATCAGGTACATACTTTTTAAGAAATGATACATGGAATACATTATGAATACACATTGATGAAGGTAAAGCAAGCACGTATTCTACAGGACCAATCCTTTATAGGATTTCAATATGTCCCACAATAACGACCTTCCAGCTTTGAACAATTTCCCAATTTTAGGGAACTTCTGTTGGACTTTACTTTTAATAACACATGGTCACCCACTTTAAATTTTTTGTGGGTTCTCTCTCTATCAGCATAGATTTTCTTCCTGTCCTGGGTATCCTTTAAATTCTATTTTATTTTTATCACTTTATCTTCCATTTCCCTGAGTAATTCTGGCCCAGCCACTACTTTGTCTGCGGGGTTGTCCCAACTTACTGGTGTGTTTCACTTTCTTCCATACAGGGCTTCAAATGGGCTTATCTTAAAAGGATGCTTGATATACATTTTTATAAGAAAATTCCACCAAATGAAAGTAATCCTCCCTTTTGGATGGTTTATCCATCACATACATCCTCAACATATCTTTAATCACTTGATTTACTCTCTTTGTTTTCACATCTGACTCTGGATGATAGGTCATGCTAAAGTTCAAATTGGTTCCAAATCCTTTGAATATTCCTTTCCAAAAATTTGAGGTAAATTTTGGGTCTTTGTTAGTCACAATGGTCTTGGTTATACCATGCAATCGAGCAATTTACCTCATATAAGTATCAACAATGTTGATTTCCTTGTGCGTGAGATTTACTGGAATAAAGTGGGCATATTTAGTAATCTTTTCCACCACCACCATGATGGAATCATGTTTCTTAGTTGTTCTAGGCAACTTGGTGATAAAATCCATTGTTACAAATTCCCATTTCCACTTAGGAATGTGTAATGGTTGTAGCAGACCAGATGGGTGTTTGTTCTCAGCCTTGACTTTTTGACATTCTAAACACTTGGAAATAAAATCAACAAACTCTTTCTTCATCCCTAGCCAGTAGTATTAGCTCTTTACAGCTGCAATAGTTTTTTGGTAACCTAGGTGTCCAGCATAAGGCACATTATGCATTTCTCCCAATATCAGATTCTTCAATTCCTGGGAATTTGGCACATAAATTCTTCCCCTATACATGAGAATTTCATCATTTCCCAGCTCATAGTCTTCAACTTTTTGTTGTAAATTACCTTACTGAATTTTTTCCTTTACCTCCATGTATTTATGATCTAAATTTATAGCCTCTAGAATCCTGTCTTCAAAATCTGATTGGTACATTCTAATGGTTGTAGCATGCATCTCATGCACCTTTCTGTTGAGTGCATTAGCCACTTTGTTCTCTTTACCTTTGATATGTTTTATATCAAAATCATATTCATTGAGGACATATAACCACCTGTTTTTCCTGGCATTTAAATTTGGTTGTCTAAACAAGTATTTCAAACCATTATGTTATGTCCTTAACTCAAGTATTTTTCCCATGAGGTAGTGCCTCCACATATTCAAGGCATGCACTATGGTTGCCAACTCCAAATCATGAGTAACATAGTGCCTTTCATGCTCCTTCAACTTCCTTGATTCACAGCACAACAAATACCCATTCTGAATAAGGACCCCACCTATTCCTTCTTTACATGCATCAGTGCATACAATGAAATTAATTTTCATTTGGATCAACAATCCTTAGTATTGGAGAACTTGTTAATACATTATTCAAGTGTTGGAAACTCCTTTCACAATCCAATGTCCACTCAAACTTCACACATTTCTTTTGCAAGGAAGTGATTGTGTGTGCAATCTTTGAGAATCCTTCATTAAATATCCTATAGTAACCTACAAGGCCTATGAATGATCTCACCTCTGATACATTCCTTGGTGTTGGACATCCTTCAATGGCCCTTATCTTTTCTGGATCCATTGTTATCCCTTCCTCTGAAATGATATGGCCCAAATAATGAATTTACTTATGGTATAATAATCACTTGCTCAATTTGGCATACAACTGATGCTCCCTCAGCACCTAAAACATCATTCTTAAGTGTTGTTCATGCTCTTCTTCAGACTTAGAATATATCAAAATATCATCCAAGAATACAATGACAAACTTATCCAAGTAATTTATGAATATACCATTCATGAGACACATGAAGACAACCGGTGCATTTAACAACCCAAATGGCACCACTATGAACTCATAATTGACATACCTTGTTCTGAAGGAAGTCTTGTTGATGTATTCTTCTTTAATTCTTACCTCATGATAGCCTTACCTGCGATCAATCTTGGAGAATATTTTTGCATCTTTGAGCTGATCAAAGAGGTCATCTATCCTAGGAAAATGATATTTTTTCTTCACAGTTACCTTGTTCAACTTCCTGAAGTCTATGCAAAGTCTCAAAGTTCCATCCTTTTTCTTCACAAATAATATTTGGGCACCCGAAGGTGACACACTTGGGCATATGTACCCCTTTTTCAAAAGTTATTCCAATTGCATTTGCAATTCATTTAGCTCTAGTGTACTCATCATGTAAGGAGTCTTAGATATTGGAGCTACTCCAAGCACCGGATTGATGGAGAATTCAATCTCTCTTGAGTGGAAATCCTGGTATGTCCTTGAATACATCTTCAAACTCTTTTAGGACAGCATAATCTTCAATAGTTGGTACCTTATCTTTAGGTGTCTCTTCCATATGTGATGCAAATATTTGACACCCTTTCCTGTAACTCTTATTCAACTGCAAGGATGAAATTTCTCTAAGGGTTACTACCCTGAGAATTCATTGTATTGTCCTTAAATTCCCTTTCTCATCCAAGCAAGTAAATGCCATATTATAATAGTCTAGTACAGCATGATGTTGGTCCAACCAATCCATACCAATTAAGCAATCATAGGAACCTAAAGGTATAATGTTCAAATCTTCCTTGGTGCTCAATCCATTCATGTTCATTGGGCATGCCTTAACCATCTCAATAAATTTATTTTTAGCTCTTGTGGCTAGGTGCACCAACCAATATGCTCCAAGAATTCTTCTTGGAAAATGAAATCTTTCCACTATCTTAGGATATAGATAATTGTGACTAGCTCTTGGATCAATTAGGATAGCAATGGGTTGGTTGTTAATCTTACCTTTCACTTCGACCATATGTGACTGGAACTCAACTTGCTTGTAATCCAAGGATGTGTATATCCTAGGTACATTTCTCCCCATGTCATCCATTGTATCAACGTGTTGTGCAGTCCTCACTTTTTCACCTCTGTAAGGGCAGTCTCAGTGCCTATGATCTCCCTTACAACCCCAACATTGGATAGATGGCTGCATTGGTCTTTGCCCCAATGTTTCGGTCATTTTGGGTTCTTTAGAAGATATCTATACATGAGCATTATTTCTAAGGAATGGTGGCTTAGTTCCCTTCTTCCTCTGTTCCATATTTATTTTCTTTTTGTATTCCCAAGTTTTTTGGTAAGTTTCTCTTCCCTTAAACTGATCATAAAGGAATTTATCCCTTCTTAAAGTTTCCTCCAGTGTCTTGGGATCATCATATCGTATCTTATCACTGATAAATGATGGAATCCCACTCAAATACCTTTGAATCTTAAGTTGCTCATCCTTGATGAAAGAAACATACTGCAGCAACTCTAAACACCTTCTTTCATATTCATCTATGGTCATATTCCCAAGCTTGAGTTCAAAGAAATCTTTCATTTTCTTATCATAGTATCGCTTAGTCAAGTATTTCTTTTGGAAATACCTCTTGAATTCCCTCCAAGTGACCTTCTTCTCATCAATGTGTTGTACCTACAAAAATTGATCCCACCATACTGATGTTTTTCCCTTGAGATGATAAATGGAAATTCTCCCTTCTTCTTGTGAAGAGTAATTATGCAATTGGAAATACTTCCTCATTCCTAGAATCCATGTCTCTGCATCCTCATCCTTCTTGTGCTCACCATCAAATGTAGGAGGCTTGATTTTGTTCATTCCCCCTTGTAGTTCATCCACCCCAAAACTTTCCTTATGCTTCCTAACAAGGGATGGACTTGAACTTATGTGTGTTATCTTAGTTGAATACCTTGGATAATTATGGTGATGCCTACCAATACTTCTTGTTCTTCCCCTCTCATCGTGAGACCTGTGACTCCCTGATCTTCTTGACTCAATCTCCTTACCCATATTTTTCTCTATTATATACAAGATTTTCATTAAATTGATTTTTAAATATTCCTATTGATCCTTGGCTTTCATAAGCCTCTCATTATCAACTTTATAACTCTGAACACCCTTTTACTCAATTTTTATAGTCTCTGCCAAATTCATGTTATCTCCCTTACCTTCTCCATGTCCATTTGAATTTGTACATTCATTACCCATATTAACATACATCCCTCTGATCTCATCTTCATGGATGGAAACCCCCTGTGCATATTCCATGATTTTGAACTTCGTGTTGATCCTGTAATGATATAAATGTTGTTGACTATGCAAAATGTGCATCCAAACAAATTTGTTAGGCTTAATAATTTACAATTACATAAAGTTTCATGTGATTATGTTCTAATAATGTATCATAATTCTTTCTTTCATGAATCCGCCCAAAAAAATCTCAATACTTAGAGTATTTTCATCTATGCGGACTCACGGACTCGTGAAATCATGGAAACATAACTCTCCCTTTGATAAGTTCGTTCGAAGAGTTCCCATACTTAACCATTTTTATCTTTGCAGACTCACATACTCACAGAAACATAACTCCAACACTTAGATTATTTTTCATCTTCACAAACTCGCAGACTCACGGACTTGCAGACTCACGAGTGCTTACTTATTCCTTTCATAAGTCCATCTGAAAAGTATCAATACTTAGATTATTTTCATCTATGAGGACTCTCAGACTTGCAGAATCACGGAATCATAACTCTAAAAGAGATTATTTTTCATCTAAGCAGACTTGCAGACTCTTGGACTTGCAGAATCATGGAAGAATAACCCTTCCTTTCATAAGTCCATCTAAAGAGTTTCCATACTTAACCATTTTTCCACTTCTTCGGATTTTCGGACTCGCAGACTCACTGTCTTATAACCTTTGTTTCATAAGTCTGTCTGAAAAGTCTCAATACTTAACCATTTTTTCACTTCTTTGGACTCCCAGACTCACAGAATCGTGATAAGAATCAACACTTAGCCAATTTTCCATCTTCGTGAACTCACAGACTCATAATAAGTCCCCACACTGAACCATTTTTCCACTTCTTTGGACTCATGAACTCACGGTCTTGTAAACTTATTTCATAAGTTCGTCTAAAAAGTCTCAAAACTTAACCATTTTTCCACTTCTTCGAACTCATGGACTCATCATAAGTCTCAACACTTAGCCATTTTTTTGTCTTCATGGACTCACAAACTCATAATAAGTCCCAACACTTAGCCATATTTCCACTTCTTCAGACTCTTTGTTGGTTTGGTGTTTTGACTATTTTTCCAATGGCCAAATCCTTTTTGCATACGACAATTATACATTCTATGATCTTATTTAGCCATTCTAAAGGTATTATCAATATTTATGCATCAATTATCCATGGAATCACACGAGGTATGTATAATCATCGTTTTGAAATGGTTTTATGATTAATTCATCTTCAATTGATTAATTATAATGATCTAACGTTTCTTGTTTGCTTACAACAGGTTGAAACTACGATACAGCCTTCCATCCAGTCCTTCATCCAATCCTTCGTCCAGACCTCCATCTGACACTCCATCTGGAACTCGGAGGGCAAAGGAGTTGGCAATTAACAAATCGGAGGGATTTGATGGATGGATCAGGAACATGGTTTTTATGCCCACTCATGCCCTCCATCTATAGAGCTCGACGCATACAAACTTGGGTAGTTGTAGCGGTCGCTAAGTGGAGCGCACGAGGCTGTTAAGAAAGATGCCTTATGTTAAACGAACTTAATGAATTACTATTTTAAGAGAGTGCCAACCCTTCCAGTGGTCGAGCTCTCAAGATTTGTATAAATCTATAAATACTACTACCTATGCTATGAAGAAAACACGAATTTTATTCTATACACAAACATTATATGCATTTTGTTGTATACTATGTTTTTAATTATCAATGCCAATGTTGTGTTAACTCGGTGACTCTGTTTTCCTGTTGAAGCATTTCCACAACATTATGGGGGCGCCACTAGTGGTCTGGGTAGTTGTTTATATCAGTATATGTTTGCATCTATATAATTGCCTTTAATATCTCTTCAATTTCGAAGTTGCTTGTTTAATTCCAGTCACTGTGTATATCTTTTTAATTTCAGATTGCTTGTCTAATTCGCATCCTTGTATATCTTCTTTGATTTGCAGCTCATTTTCTGAATTGTGTGTATGTCATAGAGCATGTGTGGACATCCATGTTTATTGTTTATATTTTGATTTATAACATCTCGATTGTGGGTTGTAGTTTATTTGTCTATAAATTGTTTAATTATGTCCTTTTCTCTCTGCTTCATAAAGTTGTAAATCACTCTTCAGAGTAGTTATTTAAATAGTATTCATTTATCAAGTTGTGATTTTCAAATACTCTTTGTATGTTTTATTAAATTGTTAATCTTGTCTCTAGAATCAGCATGATAAGACAGAAGTTGATTTTGGGTTATGAACTTCAATGGTAGCTTAGTTAATTTTAAGTTATGATTTTTAATGAGATTCTAGTTATGAATTTGAATTATGATTTCTAATTAGCATTAGTTATGAGTTTGTAGGTTTGCATGAATTAATGATTATATACATAGTATTTTCAATGGTATCTTAGTTCTAAATTTGAATTAGGATTTCTAATTAGTGTTAATTATGAGTTTGTAGATTTGCTTGAATTAGTGATTTTGAATAGAGTATTTTCCAGTAATAGTGTGATAGAGAAAATGATATTTTTAACATATTATTTTCTTACTTGCTTACTTGCTTATTCATTCAAAGGTAGATTAAATAAATAGATTAAATAGCTCATAAATGTATTACTTGTTATTTTCTTATTCAAAGATAGATTGAATAGACAGATTAAATAGTTCAGAGATAGATTACTTGTTATTTTATTATTTAGAGATAGATTAAATAGTTCATAGACCTAGATTGTTTAAAGATACTTAGATCAAATAGTTCATAGTTCTAGAATTTCTTGAAGATCATTAGTTAAAGGTTGTTTTGTATATTTAACATAGAATCTGTTGTCTAAATAGATTTTAAAAGTCATCTCTTTAAAAGTAGAATCGTAAATTGAAAAGAGTGTTGATCCCTAGGGTAAATTGTCTCCTTAGCTAGTCAATATTTCCATTATCTTTTATTTATGACTTGGCTCATACTGTGCCACAACTCTAAGTTTACTTACCCCAAGTTGACAATTTAATTGAGGGAAATTAGTACATATAGAATACCCATCATTTGTGGTGCCTTTGTCGAGGAGTTGTCTTAAGGTAGAAAATAGTTAGGAAGTAGAGTATTTCTTAAAATTAGCACTATTTTGGTGGAGGGGGGAATTTAAGACGAGAGGTAAGAACCTACGCATCTATTGTAGCAAGCTCCCCCAAACCCAATGGTAGTTTTTATTTTTGTACCGCTTTCTTGAACAAACCTAGGGACCCAAAGGGAAGATATACCAAAACTTTCGATTAAGGTTCCTTCTAACCTTTTTGGAAGAAGGAACACTCCACCCATAAGCTCCACAGAACAATACCAGAAACTAGGGGATAGCTTAACCCAAAGAACTAAAAAATTCTCAGAAGAGACCAAAACTGGGGAAACTATAGAACAAAAAATTGAAACATCAACAGTGGTGGGACAGGAAGCAAGACCACTCAAGCCTTCATCAGAACCAACCAACACAACCTTTTCCTTTTCACCACCATCAAGGGACTCTAACTTTGTATATATCATTGACCCTGAACAGGTGAATGCTCTTTTTGGCAGTTCAACCAATATAATTGTATCCCAAGTTGAAACAACAACTTTGGCACCAATAGTTTCAACAGGCTCAAGTAAAGTCCCGGACATCCAAATAGTAGATAAATCTTTCTATTGAAGGGATACCCTTCCTGGAAAAGAACCTTGGGACACTTTGTTATATTCAAGGATAAAACCATTCAGATATTCTCTCTTTGGGATTCAAATTAGTATGGATGATCAGGAGGGTCACAACCATGTGATACATGATGAGGGAGAATAAGTTGGAAACCAAACAGAAACCACCTTTGGGTTTCCAATTTTGGATACCAAACAAAATTTCAACATGAAGAACATTCCACTCTTTGTACTGCCCACATTTTATAGTAAGAGAAGTGAAGACCCAAATACCTTCCTATTTGAGTTTTACATCTTGTGTAGAAGCTACAACTACTTGCAAGATGCCTAGAAATTAAAACTTTTTCCTTCCACTCTCAAGGATTCTGCACTAACATGGTTCATGGGGTTAGGAGAGTCTAGTATTAGGTCTTGGGAAGAAATGAAAGATATATTTCTTAAGAAATACCAATACTAGTGCGAATCCAAGGATTCTCGTAATGATATTTTTAAAATTCAACAGTTAGAGGATGAGAGTCTCGAAGATTACATGGAAACGTTTGCTTATACCTCATAGAAATCGAAATACCATGACCTTCCAAATGATGCAGTCATGACTCTTTTCCTTAAAGGAATTTTGGAAGAATTTCTAGAGACTATTAACCTGATGACATCAGGTGACATCTCCCATAAACCATTCACTGAAATGTGTAGAAATTACTCAAGGAGTAGGGCCAACATTGGGAAGAGTGTTCGAGATCCTTTTAGTAAAAACCTAAAGGTAGTTATTTATGGTGGTATTACAAGGGTAGAGATAGGAAACCTATTGGAGAACTTCAAAACTGATATCCTAAGTACAATAGGTTCCCAGTTGGACACCTTAAAGATTAAGAAGAAACAAGAGGAAGAGAATGCAGCAATGTGCATATTTTTTCCAAGGTACAGGAAGAAGCATTCTTTAAGGGAGTGCCCATTAGAAAACATTTCAGTTTGTGGATTTTGTACTGAATACCACCCAACTAAAAAATTCCCATCACTGCCTGGTTTATTAGCCATTTATAGAAGTGGGGATCCTGGGGAATCTTCTTATGTACCTAGGAATCCATGGCATCCTAGGAGCTAGCCTACATACCAGGATCTACCACCTCAAGTTCCACCTTATTATCAACAACCACAACAGTGGAACTCACCAAATTGGAAAAACTGGTCTCCATGGTATGCTTCACACCACCCTTGGCTACAAGGATGGAGAGGAGGGCATACCCAAGGAAACACTCAGGCTACACCTGTTCCTATTCCCACTCATCCTTACCCACAATTTCCACTAAACATCCAACAAATTTTTCTAGGTTTTGTTCCCCCACCTTTACCTCCTATTCCACAACAACCCCAGCAATTTCAAAATACAAGATCCCCAAGACAAACATTATTACCAGTACAATCGGTGCCTAACCCAAATAAAAAACCAATTAAACCTCTTCACAATGTTGAGATACAAACCTTCCTGTCATATGTTATTTCTCATGTTCATATGTTATTTCTCATGTTCCACTACATGAGATTCAACTAAGGTCGGGAAAAGTTTTGGATAGACAGAGGCCTTCAGTAGTCATCCGGGAAGAAGAAGAATATGAAACTCCTGAACAACCCATGGATGACACTAAGTGGGAAGATGTTATCATTCCTAAAGACCAGGAACAAAATATTCCCCAAAGTGAATCTTCACAGATTACCAAATCCCCTCCTTATCCAAAAAGATTAGAAATTGAGAAACCAATTATTCGACCAAAATTTGACATTTTAAATGAATTAAAGAATATCTGTGTCAAAAGTCCCCTGTTACAAGACATAAAGGACATTCCAATTTATAGTAAGGTGGTCAAAGAATTGTGTATTAAGAAACCAAGTAGGAAACATAAATATCCTCCAACAGTACATTTGATAGGAGAATTGTCTAAATACATATCAGAGCAACCTAGGGTCACAAAGTATGCAAACCCAGGGAACCCCATAGTAACAATAACCATTAATAAGGTTCCCATCGGAAATACTCTCATAGACCTAGGGGAAGCCATTAATGTTATGATTGTTACTACCTTAGAGGAATTACAATTGAAACCCCTCCTTAGACCTACCCCAACTATTTTGGAAATAGCAAATAAGACAAAAGTTATACCTAAAGGAATATTGGATGATATCATAGTTACATTAGCCTCATGGGAATATCCAGTATACTTTCTTGTCATTCATTCAAAGGATCCTACTAAAGGGAATCCCATTATCTTTGGAATACCTTGGTTGTCCACAGCCAATGCATTTATTGGTTGTAGAGAAGGTGAAAAGACTATCTCTAATGGACTTTCTATACAGTAGCTTACCATATACCCATTAGCTCAAACTGTTATGGATAATCTATGTTGGATTGAATGTCCATATGAGAATGATAAATGGTAATAACCCATGTTTCCTAGTGATCATTCATGGGCACTTCAGGAGAAAACAATGGAAAATGTGTTAAATCAATTTATTTATGCAATCACATGTGTGATTTTCCACAATAATTTCCTCAATTTGAGTACATGTTTGGTGAAGAATTTTAGGAACAGTTGGACCCATCAACTTTTTCTTAAAAATATTTTATTTTTGAGATAGATGAATCTTCCATATCTTATACCATGCCCTATGAGATTAGTCTTGGGAAATTCCTACATATAAATTCCGGACTAGATGGAGATCAACAAGAACAGTTAGTAAATGTCCTTAAAGTCCAATCAGGGGCATTCGCCTGGGAATATACCAATATGAAGGGTATACACCCAAACACATGCATTCATCACATATATACCCAGGCAGAGGTGACACGTATTAGGAAACCCCAGAGAAGGATGAATCTGGCACTAAAGGATATAGTAAATAAAGAAATACAAAATCTATTGAATGTCATTTTTATTTATCCAATCTCTGATAGTAAATGGCTATCCCTGCTTATGGTGGTTCAAAATAAAGTAATCGTAAAATTGAGAAATTGTTTCGACTTCCGGGAACTTAATAAGGCCACTCTTAAGGATTATTTTCCTCTTCCCTTCATTGACCAAGTCTCAGATACCTTGTCAGGGAAGCGATACTTTTCCTTCCTGGGTGGATATAGAGGATACAACCAAATTCTCATAGCACATGAGGATCAGGACAAGACTACTTTTACTTGTCCTTGGGGAACCTATGCCTATAGGATCTTACCATTTGGTTTGTGTAATTCTCCTGCCACATTTCAACGAGAAGTATTAGGGATATTTGTTGACCTCATTCATGATTGTGTGGAAGTGTGTATGGACGATTTTATAGTATATGGTAATAATTATCAGGAAGCCCTACATAATCTGAAGAAAGTCCTTATCAGATGTCAAGAAATGAATCTATCCTTAATTCATGAAAAGTGTAAAATGTTATTGATTGAAGGAGTAGTCTTAGGGCATCATGTTTCATCTGAAGGGATTAAAGTGGGTCCTGCTAAGATTGAGGTAATCGTCAAACTTCCACCTCCAAAAACTCAAAAAGAGGTAAGAAGCTTGCTTGGAAATGTCGGATACTATCGGCGATTTATTGAGAATTTTACAAAGATTGTTGCACCAATGTTTGGATTGCTTACAAAATATTGTTGATTTTATTTGGACTAACCAGTGTCAAACCACCTTTGAAACTCTAAAATCTAAATTATTTGTGGCACCAGTTATTAGGGGACCCAATTGGGCCCTTCCATTTCACATATCCACTGATGCCTCTGATACTACAATAGGAGGATTATTAGGACAAAAACAAGACCAACAATCCTATGCCATTTACTTTGTGAGTAAGAACTTGTCCCATGCCGAGTTAAACTATATAGTCACTGAAAAGGAATTCTTGGAAGTTCTCCATGAAATCAATAAGTTTCACCATTATATCACAGGATATGAGGTATTTGTACATATAGATCACTCTTCCATTATATTTCTTATGAATAAACCCATTACGAATGGCCGAGTAACTAGGTGGCTCATGTTATTACAAGAATTCAGTATCACCATCCTTGACCAACCTAGAAAAGAGAACTTAGTAGTTGATTTTCTCTCACGCATTAATCATGAGGGTGATAGTATCCATGTTGATGATAGTTTTATAGATGAGCATATATTTTCCCTCTCTGTGAATACCCCATGGTTTGCAGACGTGGAAAATTATTTGGCTACTAGAAAGTTACCAACTCATTTGTGAGAAGTGAGAAGATGGTTTTAAGGATGCTACCAAATATGTGAGAAGTTGCAATAACTATCAAAGGATAGGAAGACCCACATCGGCTGATGAAATTCCCTTATGTGCCCAAGTTATGATAGAACCTTTTGATAAATGGGCCCTCGATGTTGTAGGACCAGTTTCACCCATGTCTCATAAGAAGAATTATATTCTGGATTTTACAGATTATGTCACCAAGTGGGAAGAGGCAAAATCCTTATTTAGGGCTACCGAAAAATCTGTTGTTGAATTCATTTATGAAGACATCTTTACCAGCTTTGGTGTTCCTCATGAGATTTTTACGGATTAGGGCACACAATTAACTTCTGAGTTGATGAAGGAATTAATGGAAAAATATGGTATCAATCATTGTAAGTCTTCTCCATATCACCCACAAGCTAATGGTCAAGTAGAGTTAACAAACAAAGTATTGGAAACTATCTTAACCAAAACAAAATTGTCCAATTACACCATAGATATTGGGCTAATAGAATTCCATAGGCTTTGTGGGCATATTGTACCACCTGGAGAAACACCACTGGGCATACTCTATACGAACTAGTTTATGGAAAATAAGTACTTCTACCAATTGAATTCCAAGTAAGGACTTTCTGTATTTCTTCACAATTGGGATTAGACCTAGATGAGGCAATAAAGCAACAAGCCCTACAATTGAACGAATTGGATGAGGTTAGACAAGATGTTATCCAACGGACAATTTTAGTTCAAAACCAAAGGAGCAAGTGGCATGACAAATTTATTAAGAAGAAACAATTTCAACCTGGTGATTGGTATTTTTTGTTTGATTCCCAATTCAAAACTTTTAAAGGAAAACTTACCACTCGAAGGTTGGGTCCTTATGAGGTAGTTACCATGTATGATAATGGGGCTATTAAGATAAAAACAATTTGTGATGGACAAGTCTCTTTCGTAGTGAATGGACACTGACTTAAACTTTACCAAAGACCCATTTCCAAAGAATATTTTCTACATGTCATGTCATCCGACAAGGCATTGGCCTTGGTGGATGGGGAAGTTTCTTCTCCCTCCCCCTGTTCTTGAAATTTTTTCTTAATTTTGATTGTACATATGTAAATAATTTAAAGTGTTATTTTGTTGATAAACAATTTTAGAGATCTTTGCAGGTATTTATTTCACCACAAGTGGAAAAATTTGAGACAAAAAGGGAAGAATTTTACTTCGGAAGAAGATGTTGCTATATTTGAACTATGTTGTCTTCTTAAGAATCAATTGGATAATGAATTTTATTATGCTTAGAAATTGATTGTTGTAAGTTAGCCATTTTTACAATATTTCTATCTTCCTTTATCTCAAGGAATCCTTAATGGAAGTTTCTCATAACCTCCACCACTATATGATATAAGGAAGTGACACCTTGTCTTATCAAACCTAGAGGTTACTCGTACAATTTACCCAAGAACCCTGAGTGGGTGTTTAAATTATTTTTACGAAAGAGTAGCAAGAAGGTATGATTAGTGGTTAGCCATGGAAACATCATATAACTTTAAAAAAAAAAAACGTGAGTAGGGCCTGAAGATACCTTTATGTTCTTTTCCAATGGTACCATCCACTACACACTAAAAATGCTTGATTATACCATATCTTTAGATAGGCTATGTCCACTTAAGTATCCCTTACATTAGGACAATCTATAAGGAATACATAAACAAGAGTCATCCTCTAACTTAAATACCATCCCAACTCAAAATAAAAAAATTCAAAGTTGCCTACCCATTTTCTTGCAAAGAGAAATATTTATACAAAAATATTAAAAGATGGTGGACAAGTCTCTACAGTAAAAGGATGTAAGAGGCTAACCTGTCGAGATACTGAATAGGTCTGCTGGCAGTGGGTACTAGCCTATGGTATGACTAGGTAAACCCGTCGGAGTAATGAACATGCTTGCTGGCAGCGAGGCATTCTACCTAGTGAGGGTGATGATCTGAAAAACAATAAATAAAATTCCTAAATATTAAAACTTGTCGTGATGTATGAAACTACTTGTAGGAAAAGATAAAAAGAAGTATGCATGGTTAAGAAAAGGTAAATGAACTCCATCAATCTACCATTGGGAACTAACTTTAAAACAATCCTAAGACTCTCTCGCCTACCTCTTCTTAATTATATGTAGGATGTTTTGTCCTATAGGTGGGTCCATATTTTAACCATCTTGTCAAACTAATGTGTGAAATTTATCTCTACACTTGGAAAACTATAAATCTTAGGCTATTGGGAGAATTGATTGGTTCCATATATCTTTGATTGTGAGGTGTCACAATACTTAGGAGTGGGGGAGGGGTTTCCTGAGATGACGAATGATAAAAATTGCCATCCATATTGCAATCCATGAGAAGAGGAAGTAGAATCTTTGTCAAAAAATTTGTCATCTTGTCTTTATAATATTTTGGGCTATTATATCAGTAGTTTTTTGTATTGGTATGCTAAATTCTATACTGGTGGCATCATTATGTGTGTTATAATCCTGTTGTGCATTTTATGTTTATATAATGGAAGATTGCTTATACTTAATTGATTCCTTGTGAAAATTACAGATCAATAACAATGCTCACTGCCATCTGTATTACAAGCCTATGAAAAGAGGAACAAGTTGTTTCATATTGTTACAAATTGATGAAAAGGAAATCAACAATGGATAATCCTATTCATACTCATCCTATCCATGCTCCATGCTCCTATTCACCATGCCTGCTAGAAATTTTCCAAGATAAGTGTTATGGGTGAACGTTTGTTTACTATGGCATAATTTCCACTTACACAAGAGGACCAGATGGAGCATTATCTGGAGGACCGGATGGAGTGCCATCTGGAGGACCGGATGAAGTGCCATATGGAGGATCGAGTGAGGTATTTATATATTGTAAATGATCATGATCGCATGCAGGTATGATCGCTTGAATTAATTACACCTGTTGCAATGGTAAGTTAGATGAATTGAATGGTGTATTTTTCAAAGTCCATTTTGGTGATCAAATTGAACTTATAAATGCATTTTATGATCAAATTTCCAAGTCAAAGACTTGGACATTGATCTAATTATTACATGATTTTGTTTTCCTCCAAAGTACACACCATTCAAATTCAAACTCATCACAATCATGATCACACGTGGTGATCGTGCATGATGAATTCGCCGACGATTCAACTATTTCCATCACAATTTCATTAAGAAACGGGTACTTTGCCACGATTTCTCATTTTGCTCATCCTCTGTTTGTTGTGTCACACTCACCCTCTTCCTAATTTTAGCCTCCTTCTCATCCCTTGATCTGTAACCATGCCCAACCATTATGAACCATCCTCCTACACCGAGCTATTGGCCATTCTGAAATTCGCATCATGTAGAGAAATCTTCCTCTGTGCGGGTTGGGGACCATTCCTGGCCAGTTCTTAGGGGCATGAAAATGGAATCTCTCTCCAATTCTCTCTTGGGTTCGATGGGATACTATATCACGTAGGGTCTCTTTTCTTCTTGGTCTCTGAGGAATCCATTTCCTCGGCCATAAAATTTCCACAGGTTGGGGATCGATGGTTCAAACACCATCAATTTCCACGTCCAAGTTATAACAAATTGTTTAAGATTGAATTCCAAAATTTATATGGATCCAAAAGGTATTCAAAAGAGTGGATCAAATACGAATTGATCAACCCTTTGATCGTAATTACCAGTTTTATCACTTTTGAAGGTAGGTACTATGTTTTTAAAGCCTGTCATTTTCGTCTGTTAGCCCATTTTCAATTCAATAAACCCCTGAATTTTCTTTTCTATTTCCTGAAAATCCTTGAGAAAATGTCTTCCCAGGTCTATAAAAAATTGACCAACCCTCACAATAGTTTATTTCACCATGGCCTCATTAAATTTCTTGTTATATCATAATTGACAAAATAAAGTAAGACACGGGATGATTTCCTCTACCAGATCTCAAATCCCCATCTCACAGTTAAGACAAGAAAGAGATTGGTCAATTCATGGGTTGTCACCCCAATTAAGAATCACTCTCTGAAAACACCAAACCATCTAATTCAAACTATCTCCATGTATGATAGAAAGGCCAAGAAAATTATTGATTCCCCTGCAGCCTCATCTGGTAAGAAAATTAAAAATCATGTTGATAATTCCCCATTGCCTTCAAAACCTATCGATTCTAAACCTAAGAAGCTACAAGATTCATTTCATCAATATTTTCCTTCGGTTCCTACAAAGAGGAGAGGAGCTAATCGATTCAAGGGGAAACCCTTTCGAAGAAGCACCCGAAGTATGAGTGGCAAGCCCAATATAAAACCTCCAAGTACTTCGGATCCTATTCAATTGTCTTCTAATCATGATAGCCCCCATAAAAGACTTAAATAAGTTTCTACAGAGGAGTCTAAGCCTGATAAAGAGGTCAAATTTGAACCTATTACACCAAGTCTCCCTCACAAAGACATTGTTACTCCTTCCTCCCAGATGCCTACACCATCTTCTAAAGTTGATATACCTTCTACATATATCAAGGATCCCAAGCCTTCCTCTCTTGAGACATCTGATCAAACCCCATCCATTGAAAAAGTGCAACAAGAAAATGCTCAGTTGCTTCAACAATTGGCAAAACAAGAAACTGTGGATAGGCATTTGCATCATGACAATGTTGTCCTGCAAGAAAAAGTAAACTTTCTTCGGCAATTGGTTGATTAGATGAACACCACCAATCACAGCCTTTGGATTCAATTGAAACATCGCAAAATTCCTAAGACAAAGTCCCCAGTGCATGAGGGAGAAGATTCTAAAGCCAATCCACCCCCTCCTTCACGAGTACAGTTATGTCAGGTGATTCATTTTTGTTTGTAGAGGGACCTGCAAATCCTTAGGTGTGGGAGAAATGTTGGTTTGGTGTTTTGACTATTTTTCCAATGGCCAAATCCTTTTTTCATGCGACAATTATACGTTCTATGCTCTTATTTAGCCATTTTTAAAGGTATTATCAAGATTTATGCATCAATTTTCCATGGAGGTATGTATAATCATTGTTTTGCAATGGTTTTATGATTAATACATCTTCATTTGATTGATTATAATGATCTAATGTTTCTTGTTTTCTGGCAATAGGTCAAAACTGTGATCCGGCCTTCCATCCAGTCCTTCTTCGATTCCTTCATCCAGACCTCCATCCGGCACTCCATCCTACACTCGGAGAGCAGAGGAGTTGGCAATTATCACATCGGAGATCTTTGATGGATGAATCAGGAACATGGTTTTTTTTCCCACGCATGAACTCCAGCTATGGATCTCGACGCATCCAGACTTGGGTAGTTGCAGTGGTCGCTAAGTGGACCGCACGAGGATATTAATAAATATGCCTTATGTTAAACGAATTTAATGAAATACTATTTTTAGAGAGTGTCAACCCTTCTAGTGGTCGACCTCTCAAGCTATGTATAAATCTATAAATACTACTACCTATGCCAGGAAGAAAACACGAATTTTATTTTATACACAGACATTATCTTCATTTTGTTGTATAATTTATTTTTAATGATCAATGCCAATGTTGCGTTAACTCAATGACTACGTTTTCTTGTTGAAGCATTGCCATGACCTTTTGGGGGGGGCACCATTGGTCTGGGTAGTTGTCTATATCAGTATATATTTGCGTCTATATATTTGTCTTTCATATCTCTTCAATTTTGAAGTTGCTTGTTTAATTCCATTCACTGTGTATATCTTTTTAATTTCAGATTACTTGTCTAATTCACATCCCTATATATCTTCTCTAATTTGCAGCTCATTTTCTGAATTGTGTGTATGTCATAGAGCATGTGTGGACGCCATGTTTATTGTTTATATTTTTATTTCTAACACCCCAATTGCAGGTTGTAGTTTATTTTCTTATAAACTGTTTAATTATGTCTTTTTTCTGTGCTTCATAAAGCTCTAAATCACTCTGCAGAGTAGCTATTTATATAGTTTTAATTTATCAAGTTGTGGTTTTCAAATACTCTTTGTAGGTTTGTTTAACTTTTTAATCGTGTCTCTAGGATCAACATGATAGGATAGAAGTTGATTTTGGGTTATGATCTTCAATGGTAGCTTAGTTCATTTTAAGTTATGATTTTTAATGAGATTCCAATTATGAATTTGAATTATGATTTCTAATTAGCATTAGTTATGATCTTGTAGGTTTGCATGAATTACTAATTCTATACAGAGTATTTTCAATGTTATCTTAGTTTTGAATTTGAATTAGGATTTCTAATTAGTGCTAATTATGAGTTTGTAGATTTGCTTGAATTAGTGATTTTGAAAAAAGTATTTTCCAGTAATAGTGTGATAGAGAAAATGATTGATGTTGAATCTCTTCTGCACAATGTTGAAAGATTATATGGATTCCAAGAACATCTAATGTTTCTTTTATGATGGAAAAACTTTCTATAGATTGTCGTATCCATACTTTGCATTTCTTTGTAAAAGTTAGCATTGAATTAATTCCACTAGAATTGTCATTAGTAGTTCGATGCCATCATGATGTCATTCGCCACTGTAGACACAATATCACATTTGAATACTGTCACAACACTCTTTCTTTCAGTTAGGTAGATTAGTGTTTATTATTTGCAAGATAGAAATAATTGTGAGTTTTTACTTTAAGAATAGAGTTCACTTGTAAATATAGTTTTAACAGATTATTTTCTTACTTGCTTACTTGCTTGTTCATTAAGAGGTAGATTAAATAAATAGATTAAATAGCTCAGAAATAGATTACTTGTTATTTTCTTATTTAGAGATAGATTGAATAGATAGATTAAATAGTTTAGAGATAGATTACTTGTTATTTTCTTATTTAGAGATAGATTAAACAGTTCATAGTCCTAGATTGTTTAAAGTTACTTAGATCAAATAGTTCATAGTTCTAGAATTGCTTGAAGCTCATTAGTTAAAGGTTTCTTTGTATATTTAACATAGAATCTGTTGTCTAAATATATTTTAAAAGTCATCTCTTTAAAAGTAGAATTGTAAATTGAAAAGAGTGTTGATCCCTAGGGTAAACGATCTCCTTAGCTAGTCAATATTTCCATTATATTTTATTTCTACCTTGGAACATACTATGCCACAACTCTAAGTTTACTTACCCCGGGTTGACAATTCAATTGAGAGAAATTAGTACATATAGAATACCCATCATTCATCATAAGTCTCAACACTTAGCCATTTTTTTCGTCTTCATGGAGTCAAAGACTCATAATAAGTCCCCACACTTAACCATTTTTCCACTTCTTTGAACTCACGGTCTTGTAACCTTTCTTTCATAAGTCCGTCTGAAAAGTCTCAACACTTAACCATTTTTCCACTTCTTCGGACTCGCGGACTCACTAAATCATCATAAGTCTCAAAACTTAGCAATTTTTTTGTCTTCGTGGACTCACAGAGTCATAATAAGTCCCAACACTTAACCATTTTTCCACTTCTTCGGGGTCGAGAATTCACAAACTCATCATAAGTCTCAACACTTAGCCATTTTTCCATCTTCGTGGACTCACATACTCATAATAAGTCCCAACACTTAGATTATTTTCATCTTCCTCCCTCCATGTACCTACCACCATGGAAGTATATGTCATGTTCCTCCACATCGGCTGACATTTGGCCCTTCCCCACATCATGATGACATCATCATATGGAAAAATACCAAAAAAAATCCAATTTCGCCTATTTTCCAAAATTCCAAAAATGCCCAAATTTGCCCAAAAAAGGAATTCCTTCTTGGGTCATCATTAGAGGTCTGTGACTAAGCTTAATACAACCAATTCAATCCCTATACACAAATGTTTGTTTGCTACTTTTCAAATTCGACTCTTTCACTTCAAATTTTTCATTAATTGGCTGCAGGAAATTGGGCTTTTGCCCAATTTCATTCCATTTCACCATGGTTGCTTTGGAACCATCATTTTTTTTCAATTTCACTCCACTAAACACATATTCAACCTCTATATCTACCAATTAATTGGGTGCATAGTCAATCGACATTTACGGCATGAAATTTTCTTCAATTCCTTCACGAATTGGGACACTTATTTAACCATTTTCCCTCAGTCGGCCATAGCCTTATGTTGACTTGAAATTTGACCAATTACATGTCTAAATTTTCTCAGATAGAGATTAAAAACTGGAAAAAATCATCCTTGGACCAAATTTTCCAAATTCCCCATGAATTTTAACAACAGAAATTGGGGCTTTGGCCCAATTTCATCCAGTTGCTCCAAATTTCACCACGAAAACACCGTAAACTCACAATTTGACCATCTACAGACCCGAATTTGTTCATTCCTCCAATAAAATTTTGAAATTTCCATTCTCTAGCTAAATTTCCCCAACCTACTTGTGAAATTCCTCTCAATTTCATTGTAACATTTTGTCAAATAGCTTTCTTACAAAATCTGTAATTTCACTTATGCGCTCAACTAAATTGCCCATGCAGGCTAAGTATTGAAACATGGGCTCTGATACCACTTTGTAATGTCCCCATTACCAACATCTCAACAAAATATTTCTCTAATACAATTTTGTAATGTACTCATCCACCGAGGTTGGGACACATCATGCCAATTTCTCTGTTTTTACAGCTCTGTTACCAATTTGTAACGTCCCCACTATCAGGGACTCAACAACATGCTCTTGTAACATTCTCAGGCCTGATCTGGAATACACCACACAGAATTACGAATTTGGATACCATTAAATTAAATAATAAATTATGCATATGAACAGAGTTAAGAAGAAATTATAATGGCATGCATGCCACAATAACAATTCATATATATAGAATTTAACAACATATATTACATGACAGAAAACTCATAATTGCACACACACATTAATTGAAATAAGCACATGAATGACCCTTGTATTAGGAAATAAACACCAAATGCATGCAGAACTACAACGCTCCTACCATCCTTAGATCGCACTGCTCATAACTCTCAACATGGGTCAGACCCGAGATGGGGCTAAATTCCATCAGGGTAAAGAGTTTCTAACCCAGGATAAGGTCTCTTTAACAGAAAATAAACTCATAAATAGGTGCCTACTCAAACTAATAGCCTACAGTCTTGATTCCTTACATGCATGTCCCACCCCAAGAAGTCTACCCATTCTCTTCTCAACGGTCCTTCGGTTTCCCCACTTCCCTTCTGAGGCCTTAGCAAAAGGCTGGAAAGGAAGTCGCATAGCCCTATAGCTACAATTTTTCACCTTGGGAAATAAATTCCCAGTAGTTCTCTCACCTGGAGAGAATTCTCACGGGCCTGACAACCCACTTCTTCAATTCGGTCCTACGGGCATGGAAACATGATTCTTCAATTCATCTCTTGATATAACCAATACAAGTACAGGTTCTTGTTCCAATCCAATATTGTAAGGTACGATTCATCATTGCATCTGTCAAGGAATATTCCCCTTCACACTACGTCCCCAAATATATATATATATATATGCATGTGTATTTAAAGACACTTGGCACCTAAGGGACTCTCTTGTCTCTACTTTATAATTTCAGGTATATTCATATCCATTAATTTAGCTTTAAGTAATACTAATATAATATTCCATTGGGATTAATCCCTCTATATTAGCCCCTTCCTAGACTCTTAGCCCCCCTTTCCCTTTCTAGTGGAGTTTATCCCCCCATACACATTTGTGGGTCAGTCTGCAATATTGATGTACTTTATTAATAATATGGGTGTTTACATATTACAAAAATAGGCTCACTGCCCTTTAGCACCGAGGCTCTCTGGCCTAATAACCGCACATACACCCTAGCCCAAAATATCTTGGCTCACTAACCTATATGTTCATTTACATTTATATGTACAATTGAAGTTCGGCCTAGGGGTATTACAATTTGGACTCCAAACAGCAGGCACAACACAAGGACTTAAAATTTCTCTGACCAATCCCTTATCCAACAACTCTTGAATCAAATCTATGTGATGGATAATGCTTCTTATGGGTGGTAAGGCTTTAGGAAACTCATCAACTATGATATCAACAAATTCATATAATAATGCTTGAATTTTAGCAAGTAAATCATTTGAATTTGTATTGGTAAGTACTACTCTAGTCTTACCAATCAAGGAAAATTGTACTTCCTCTTCCTTATGTATTTCCTATAGTATCTCCTTTCCACTCATCGGTATCACAGTTGGACCAACTTCTCCTTTAGATCCTTCATCTTTCAATGGAAACAACACATGCTTGTGTCCATCCTTTTCAAAAGTATAATTTTTTCTTCTTCAATCATGCACAACTTTCCTATCATACTGCCATGGTCTCCCCAACAAGATATGAAATACATCCATAGGCATTACATCCCACAATATTTCATCCTTGTAACCACTAATACGAATTTTTTCTTCACATTGTTCACTTACCAGAATATGGTGTCCTTTATGCAACTAAGATACTTTGTATGGACTAGGATGTGTCATCCTCTACAATCCTAACTTCTCTACCATCTCTGTAGAAACTAGATTGTATATACTACCACTATACTCAGCCCTATATGCTTAAGTGTGATTCTTCGGGTGAAGGAATTAGAGAATATTTGATGTAGAATAGACATTTGATAGCATATAAGAGTAAGAAACTCATAGATTCAGAGAGGCTATATTCCATTTGTGACAAGGAAATGCTCACCATCATGTATGCTTTGGTGAAATTCAGATAGTACTTGGTAGGTTGAAAATTTGTGGTTAAGAATAACCACAACAGTTTTAGGTACTTCTTGGAGTAGAAGGACTTAAACACGAGGCAACATAAGTGGGTCATCAAATTGCAAGAATATGAATTTTATATTGAGTGTTTGAAAGGAAATAAAAATGCAATTGTCGATGCTCTCTCTAGGCAGCCCAAGATATGTCCACTTGCAGAAATTTCAGCCAACTGGAAATCCCACCTCTTGGCAGAGTACTCCAAGAATAAATTTGCTTGTGAGTTGATGGATGATATCATATAGGATGATAGTTGCAGGGTGGTGGATGGTATCATATAATACAAGGACCACATATAGTTAGTACCTGATTCCACTCTGAAGGAGAAAATTATGAGGGCTATGCATGATATGCTCTGATAGGCCATCCCAGGTAATTTAAAACTTACAAGTAGATCATGGAGAGGTTCTCTTGGAAGAGACTCAAAGATGATGTATTGATACATGTGAGGGAGTGTGTGAATTGTTAGCAAAACAATTCATAGCGTACTCATCATATATGGTTATTATAGCCATTCCCCATCTCAAAGTAGAAGTGGGAAAGCGTGTCCATGGACTTTATCAAATTTCTACCTAAGGCACATGGTAGAGATTGCATATATGTGGTGGTTGATCAGTTGACCAAGTTCGCACATTTTTTCACCATTTCCTCATAATACAAGGCAGCACAAGTAGTGGATCTTTTCTTCATGGAGGTATTCAAACTCCATGGGTTATTGAAGTACATTTTCAGTGATAGAGACAACAGATTCCTAGTGGATTTTATCCCCCCATACTCATTTGTGGGTCGATCTGAAACAGTAATGTACTTTATTAATAATATGAGTTTTTACATATTACAAAAAATATAGGCTCACTGACCTTTAGCCTCTAGGCTCTATAACCTAATAACCGCATAGGCAACCTAGCCAAAATATCTTGGCTCACCATCCTATACGTTGATTTACATTTATATGTACAATTGGGGTTCGGCCCAGGGGTATTACACTTTGGACTCAAAACAATAGACACAACACAAGGAATTAAACTTTCTTTGACCAATCCCTTATCCAACAGCTCTTGAATCTGATTTATGTTCTCTTCATTCTCCTTGGGTGTCATCCTGTAGGCAACTTTATTTGGTATACTTACCACTATAATCAAGTCTATGTGATGTATAATGCTTCTTATGAGTGGTAAGGCATTAGGAAACTCATCAACTATGATATCAACAAACTCATTAAATAATGCTTGAATTTTAGCAGGTAAATCATTTAAATTTGTTTCGGTAAGTACTAGTCTAGGATTACCAATCAAAGCAAATTGTACTTCCTCTTCCTTCTTGATTTCCTACAGAAACTCATTTCCACGCATAAGTATCATACTTGGACCAACTTCTCCTTTAGCTCCTTCATCTTTCAATGGAAACAACACATGCTTTTGTCCATCCTTTTCAAGAGTATAAGTTTTTCTTCTTCAATCATGCACAACTTTCCTATCATACTACCATGGTCTCCCCAATAAGATATGAAAGACATACATAGGCATTACATCACACAAGATTTCATCCTTGTAACCACCAATCTGAATTGTTTCTTTAGAGTGTTCACTTACCAGAATCTGGTCTCCTTTCTGCAACCAAGATACTTTGTATGGAGTGGGATGTGCCATCCTCTGCAATCCTAACTTCTCCACCATCTCTGTAGAAACTAGATTGTATATGTTACCGCTATACTCAGCCCTATGTGCTTAAGTGTGATGCTTCGGGTGGAGGAATTAGAGTAGTTTTGATGTAGCATAGACATATAATAGCATACAAAAGTAGGAAACTCACATATTCAGAGAGTCTATATTCCATTTGCAACAAGGAAATTCTTTCCATCATGCATGCTTTGGTGAAATTTAGACAGTACTTGGTAGCTAGAAATTTTTTGGTTAAGAATAACCACAACAATTTTAGGTAATTCTTGGAGTAGAAGGACTTAACCGTGAGGCAACATAAGTGGGTCAAAAAATTGCAATCATATGAATTTGATATTGAGCATTTGAAAGGAAATAAAAATGCATTTAAACCTTACAGGAAGATCATGGAGAGGTTCTCTTGGAAGGGACTCAAATATGATGTATTGAGACATGTGAAGGAGTGTATGATGTTTTACCAAAACAAGTCAAAGCAAACTCATCCTGCAGGGTTATTATAGCCATTTCCCATCCCAAAGTAGAAGTGGTAAAGAATGTCCATGTATTTCATCACTGGTATACCAAAGGTATAGGGTAGAGATGGCATATATGTGGTGGTTGATCGGTTGACCAAGTTCTCACATTTCTTTTCCATTTCCTCATAATACAAGGAAACATAGGTATCAGAGTTGTTCTTCATGGAGATATTCAAACTCCATGGGTTGTTGAAGTATATTTTCAGTGACAGAAACAACATATTCCTAATGGAGTTTATCCCCCCAAACTCATTTGTGGTTTGGTCTGCAATATTAATGTACTAAATTAATATTATGATTGTTTACATATTACAAAAATAATCTCGTTGGCCTTTAGCATCTAGGCTCTTTGGCCTAATAACCACACAGGCACCCTGGCCCAAAATATCCTAGCTCACCAACCTATATGTCCATTTACTTTTATATGTACAGTTGGGGTTTGGCCTATGGGTATTAAAATTTGGACTCAAAAAGTAGGAACAACACAAGGACTTAAACTTTCTTTGATCAATCCCTTATCCAATAGCTCTTGAATCTGATTTATGATCTCTTCATTCTCCTTTGGCGTCATCCTGTAGATAGCTTTGATTAGTATACTTACCACTGGAATCAAGTCTATGTGATGGCTAATGCTTCTTATGGGTGGTAAGGCATTAGGAAACTCATCAACTATGATATCAACTAAATCATATAATAATGCTTGAATTTTAGCATGTAAATCATTTAAATGTGTATTGGTAATTACTACTCTAGGCTTACCAATCAAAGAAAATTGTACTTCTTCATCCTTCTTGATTTCCTACAACAACTCCTTTTCAGTCATCAATATCACACTTGGACCAACTTCTTCTTTATCTCCTTCATCTTTCAATGGAAACAACACATGATTTTGTCCATCCTTTTCAAGAGTATAAGTTTTTATTCTTCAATCATGCACAACTTTCCTATCATATTTCCATGGTCTCCCCAACAAGATATGAAATACATCCATAAGCATTACATCACACAATATTTCATCCTTGTAACCAACAATCTAATTTTTTTAGTTACCTTGTTCACTTACCATAATTTGGTGTCCTTTCTGCAACCAAGATATTTTGTATGGAGTAGGATGTGCCATCCTCTGCAATCCAAACTTCTCCACTATCTCTATAGAAACTAGATTGTCTATGCTACCACTATACTCAGCCCTTTGTGCTTGAGTGTGATGCTTCGAGTGAAGGAATTAGAGAAGTTATGATGTAGCATAGACATATGATATCATATAAGAGTAGGAAACTCACATATTCAGAGATTCTATATTCCATTTGCGAAAAGGAAATGCTCGCCATCATGCATGCTTAGGTGAAATTCTGATAGTACTTGGTAGGTGAAACATTTGTGGTTAAGAATAACCACAAAAATTTTAGGTACTTCATGGAGCAAAAAACTTAAATTTGAGGAAACATAAGTGGGTCAGAAAATTGAAAGCATATGAATTTGATATTGAGTATGTGAAAGGCAAGAAAAATGTTGTTGTTGATGCTCTCTCTAGGAAGCCCAATATATGTTCACTTGCAGAAATTTCAGCCGACTAGAAATCCCATCACTTGGCAGAGTAGTCTAAGAACAAATTTTTTTGTGAGTTGATGGATGACATCATATAGGATGATAGGTACAAGGTGGTGTATGGTATCGTCTACTACAAGGACCCCGTATAGTTAGTCCCTGATTCCACTCTCAAGGAGAAAATTATGAGGGCTATGCATTATATGCTTCTGATAGGCCATCCTGGGTACTTTAAAACTTACAGGAATATCATGGAGAGGTTCCCTTGAAAGGGAATCAAAGATTATTTACTAAGACATGTGAGGGAGTGTATGACTTGTCAGAAAAACAAGTTAGAGAAGACTCATCATGCAGGGTTATTATAGCCATTATAGGGTAGAGATTGCATATATGTGGTGGTTGATCGGTTGACCAAGTTCGCACATTTCTTTTCCATTTCCTTAGAATACAAGGAAGCACAGGTAGCAGAGTTGTTCTTCAGGAAGGTATTCAGACTCCATGGGTTGTTGAAGTACATTTTCAGTGACAGAGACAACAGATTCCTCAGTGCATTTTGGTATGAGTTGTTCAAGTTTGTTGGCACGGAGTTGAATCCTAGCACTAGTTACCATCCCCAGATAGACGGTCAAAACAGAGATCGTGAATAAGTGTCTCAAGGGGTATTTGTGTAACTATGTCTCTATCTAATAAAAGGAATGGATTAAGTGGTTGCATTTGGGAGAACATTGTTATAATACCACTTATCACAAGTCCATTGGTATGACCCCATTTCAAGCATTGTATGGATATGATGCTCCTTCATTTTTTTATTTGGAATTTGGACATAGCATGGCCCCCAAAGATAAGGATTGGATATAGGAGAGTTAAGACATCCTCAATACTCTCAAGGAAAATTTATAGATGGCATAGAATCAATAGAATATTTATGTATATAGGCACATGGTTGAGCACACTTTTGAGAATCAATAGAATATTTATGCAGATAGGCACAGGGTTGAGCACATTTTTGAGGTGGGGGACTTGGTATTTTTGAAATTACATCCATACAAACATTATTCACTAAAGAAAAGTGGTGATGAAAAAATTAAACCATGCTTTTATGGTCCCTATAGGGTTGTTTGAAGACTAGGGGAGGTAGCTTATGAGTTGGAGTTTTTGGGAATAAATAAGATCTACAATGTATTCCATGTTTCATACCTCAAGAAGACATTAGAACAATAGGTCACTTATTTAGCAGAATTACCCCCATTGGATGAGGAGGGACATTTGGTGTTGGTTCCTGAGAAGGTTTTGGAGGTCAGGGAGAGGATATTGAGAAATAGGGTGATCTGAGAGTACCTCATAAGGTGGATAGATTTATCAGTGGAGGATGCCATGTGGGAAGGTGATAAGATCTTCCATCATCCCAATTTACAATTGCTTGAGGACAAGCAATCTCAGGAAAGGATAACTATGATGTCCCTTTCCCCTTAATTTCCTAAGAGGACTTAATATCCTATTTAATTCCCATGGGCTATAGTTGGAGCAAGTGAATTATTTAATTAATGTCAATTTGGGAGAGAAGAAACATTAAATTTGACTTTAATTAATTAATTAAATTAAAAGGGTTAAAAAGTGACTTTTGAGAGAAAATGACTAAAAGATTTATAATGTCATTTTATGTTATTTTGGGTGGAGAGGAAAAGTCACTTGAGGTTTATAAAGAGAATGGTGGTGCACTCTCTCATTCATTCATGACTTATTTTGCAAAGAAGAATTTGAAGAGATCTTGTGGCTTTTGGCTCTTGTCTCTGGGGATGAAAAACTATAGAGAAAGATTGGTTTTGGTGGTGATACTATTCACCCTAGCTAATCTTGGAGGGAAGATCACTCAAATCTTTCATTGTGCTTCATTGTGGCTGAGTTTTCTTACTTTGTGGCTGATTTTTAGTCGTATGCGGGACGATTTTCCTATTACTAGGTTGTATCTATTCATTGGGTTGATTTTTCTCTTTGCTAGCTGAGTTGGTTGTGATAGGGGCGATTTCAATTGAGTGGGGACCAATTTAAGAGTATTGGGTGAGTTTTCATTTGTTGGAGGTTGAATCCTTGCTTTTCTAGACCAATTATTGGTTGTTAGGGTCGATTTACCCTTGTTGGACGAGTTGCATCTTTGATGGGTCGAGTTATAGGTTGTTGGGGTTGATTTACCTTTGTTGGACAAGTTACATCCTTGTTTGGGTTATGGGGTTATGGGGCATGTAGTGGCCTTTCTTTACCTGCTAGAAACTTTAGGGAAGATGTTTCATCCTCCAACAACAATATACAACAATGTATTCTCTTCTTCTATTAGATTTGGACCATTATGAGTTGTTGTTCACATTTTTTTGGGTTGATTCCTTTGCCTACATAAGTGTTATCATTATTTTCATATACATGCATCTTCATCTCGGTATTTGCATAGGAAACCTACAGAAATATATATATGAAAATATATATATATCAGGTTCCTCTTTTATTGCCACTGTAATAATTGATGGGTTTTTAACGTACTTTGGCTATCTTAAATATTTATTGCCATAAATATATTTGAGTCTCAATATTGGTGTTCCACTGTAAATTACAACAGCGATTAGAATTACATAGGAATTGTTCATGGAATTCTTGTATACAAAATATTTAACAAAATGTCTACACTACTAATCTAAGAAAAAAATAAAAAAACTTTAGTGGGAACATTACAAATGGCCAGTTCCTACTAATGTTACTAAAGTTATGAGATTAGTTAGGGAAATACAGTACCTATAGAATTTCATAACATCTTTTTCAATGGTAGCTTCACCACTCCATGCCATAACAATGAGTAGTAAGAGTTCCTAGTGGGAAAATAATCAACATAAAGCTTTCGACGAGCTGAAATGAACGATCAGTCAAACACCAGTTCTCGCATTTCCTAACTTGGAGAAGCCCTTTGAAGTGGAGACAAATGCAACTGGGTATCCTATGGGAGCAATTTTGATGCAAGGATATAAGACGATATGCTATCATTCTTATATGTTTCATGGGGGAGTTTTCAACTACCCTACATATGATAAGGAACTATATGCCCTAGTTCAAGATGTTAAGAAGTGGAAGCACTATATGATGGGAAAGGAAACCATTATCCACACAAATCACCAACCATTGCATTATATGGATGCCTGGAGTAATCTTCAGTAAACCAAACATTACAAGTGGATGGGGTTTTTTCAACAACTTCATCTAGTCATCAAGTATAAGAAGGGAAACACTAATAAGTTGGTGTACATGCTTTAAAAACAACACACATCCAATATTACATCTTTGGGAACTCTTATGTACATGTATACATTTACCCATTATGCATACAAAGAGGTATACAGAGAATATGAAGACTTCAAGGAGGTGTTTCAACAACTACAAGGCCAAATTCATGTAGAAGAAGGTGATAATAAGGCTAACTATCATCTCCAGAATGGGTTACTCTACAAGATATACAATATTTGTGTTCCTAAAGGTGAAATATTGCAACTTATCAAAGAGGCTCACACCTCCAAGGTTGTAGGACATTTTGGTATTGGGAAAATAGTTTCTAACTTATAAAGATATGTTTACTGCCCCATAATGCAAGAAGATATAGCATGATATATTAGAGGATGCATTCTTTTTTGTACCAACAAACCCAATAATAGAAAGCAGGGTCTATACCATCCTTTACATGTACCTACTCAACCTTGGGAAATCATTTCTGTGGATTTTTTGGGTGGTTTACCAACAATGCGGAAGGGACATTACTATATTTTTGTGTTATTTGACATGTTCAATGATATGGGCATTCTTATGCCTTGTAGAAAGACCATCAAAGGAAAATAAGAAACAACCATGTTCTTTGAACAGGTTTGGGTGCACTTTGGGATACCAAGTAGCATCATGTTAGACAAGGATACCATATTTCTCAGTGCCTTTTGGAGAACACCTTGGGGGAAAATGGACATAAAGTTGAAGAGATCTACTTCATTCCATCCATAAACAGATGGGCATATAGAAGTAGTCAACATGATGTTGGTAAAACTTTTGAGGGGTTACAATAAGAACCATCCAAATACCTAGGATGAAAATATGATCTATATTCAACACTATTATAATAAAGTAGTCCACACTTATACTAGTAAGTCCCCTTTTGAAACTTTCTTTGGATATTTACTGCATTCGCCCTTTGTGTGTTGTATATGTACAGGAAGGAGGAGTGAGGGAAGACATCACAAGAGAAGCATTGAAGGAAAATAATTTTTCTGAGAAGATTAGATAAATTCATTTGCAAGTATAGGAGAGGGTGAAGAAGTCACAAGAAAATTATAAGGCCAGACATGATCAACACAGCCTCGAGAAGTAATTCAAAGTGGGAGATAGAGTTTGGTTACAATTGAACAAGGAAAGACTACATGGTACTATTAAGAATATCAAGACTCTACAGTATGACTCTTTTGAGGTATTGGATAATGTGGGAGATAATGCCTAGAGAATTAGTTTACCCCCATACATTCACATTTACTCGATAGAGAATGTGGATAATTTGAAACTCATTGAGACATCCATGTTGGATCAGGAGGTGGAATAGGTCCTACCTACCATAGAGGACTTAGCACCAGATGATCGGGAAAAGTTGGAAGAAGACACAATTTTGCAAAGGAATCCTAGAAATACAAGACATAGGTAGTTTGACCTTTGGCAGATTAGGTTGAAAGGACAACTTCCATGCAAATAAAAATGGTACTCCAGGGAGAAGGTAGAGGAAATTTCCTCAACTCATTTAGTAAATATTTTGGGGACCAAAATCCTCCCTAAATGGGGAGGTATGATATGGATTGGATCATCATATAATTTTTCATCTATCTTGGTACTTTTTGGGTGGAATAATTTGGAGGAATCAGCTTATAGGACCATTTTAGCGGTAGATCCCAGTTAGGAAAATTGGGGTCTAGAACCTTCCATATCCATTTTGAGGCATTAAATGACATATTTTGGGGTTACAATGTTTAAAAATTGCACCCACACCCTTGAGGATGTTCTACACTCATATACATTTTCATTGGTGCATAAAACTCCTTAATCGGAGCTCATGTGCAAAAGTTATGCCTCTCGAAAGTTGACCTACCTTGTTGACCACCATGGTATGAGTGGATGCCACGTCAGCCCCCATTACTCACACATATGGGGCTAGCCACATGTGTACTTTCAAGAATATTTTAGAAGCCCCAAACCTAATCACCAATTTAGGGTCAAGGAAGTCAAAACCTAACCCTAGACAACTATCGGAATATGCTAAATACCGGGCTGCTAAGAGGAGAAAGGGGTTCCATTATTTTGTAGTGTACTTATTCCATGGTTGAGAACATCGTCGAAGGAGTGGTATTTTGAGAGAATAACAGAGGAGGTAGGATATTTTGTAGTAGCCATTTCGACCACAATGTCAAAGGAAACTCCATAGTGAGTGCCTCTTTCTTTGTACTTGCTTTCCATAACTAAAGAAAAGAAAGTAGAGCATAGGCCTCACATACTAGTTGGGTTTTCTCTTGTATTGGGTTTCCTAGGATACATCTTGTGTTCAATTGTTTGGATGGTGTATATACTTTTTCCCATTCTTTTATTTATGTATTCAGTTATTTTCATAAATTCAATCAAAGCTTGTACTTAACCAATCTGGGATCTAAGGAAAATTAGTCTACATAGTCTAAGATTTTATAATATTATAAGATTTGTTTGGATGAACTATTCCAGTGGAATATCCATGGAAATTTACAGATCATTTATAGACAAATATCATCTACTAAGGATTTTGAAATCAAATTACACTGAGGACCACTATCAAGCAAGGCATTTAGTTTGTGTTCTCTCACTTGAACTTTGAATTGGAATAATGCATTTATGTCTCCACTTACCCTTCAGTGTTGCAATGTGGCATAGTTTATGGCTTCATCCATAACAATGGTTCTTTCTACCAATGATTCTTTTGTCTTGGCCACTACATTTTCTCCTTTGTTGGATTTGAACTGCTTTGGATGCAATTATGGATGAAGTTCCTAATACTTCTCATCCTTGTGGCCATCCATTTCACAAGTTTTGCAATTCCTATTAGGATCTCTCTTTTTTAGGACTGTAGTGACAATATTATTGCTTTTGGTATTTCTAGTCTCCTCTTGTCCCTTTGGAAATTTCCCCTTACTGAAGTCCAACCCAATGTAGATATCTTTCGTGATTTCTTCATTAATGATTTTCACATTGAAGAGATGTAATTATCTTCATATATGGTTGAATAGGCCTCCAAGGTAATTCACTGCTACCCTAGGATCTTTCAAAGAGATGTCTAATCCAATTACAACTTGATTTTGTAATTTGAACATGTATTCTTCTACACCTTGTACTTATTCTTTCCAAAGTTACTTCAATTTCGTAAGTTGTTCCTCTTCGTAGTCTATGGGGTAGAACTATGATTTCAACAATGCCTTGAAATACTCCCATTTTGTGACCATGGGATTTTTTCATGTCCTTAATGCATCTACATATATCTCCCACCATAATACATACATAATGTTTGAATATCTTCAAACATGCAGAAGAAGTATGTTGTGTTTCTTTGTTCTGATAAAGGATACAATAAACCTCCAATTGTTTCAACCAAATATTCAAATTTTCATAGTAAAATTGACCATTATACATTGGTTTCTTAAGTTTTTTTTTAACCTTGAATGGAATATTGGAAGATGAAGGAAGAGAGTTGTTTTCACCAGAGTTCCCAAGCTTCTCACCTTTTAAATATTCTAGGTCATCTTTGTGTTCTTCAAGATCAATCTTTGCTAAGTGTCCTTAATTATCCTTCATCACCAATAGTTGTATTTTCATCTATGTCAATGTGGCAATGCTATAATCAATTGAGTAAAACTGGCTCTCATGTCCTCCTTGTCATGTTCTCTATTAGAAGTCCTTCCCCTTCTTGGTTTTCTACTCCTCTATAGGCCTTGCAGTAATGCTTGCCCACTATCTTGACATCCACTGTGAGTGTTTACCATATATATTATTCACCATCTGTGTTTGAACCTAGGATTTGATACCATATTGTCTATAAATGTCAATGTTTGGTAATTTTGGTCACTAGAGTGAGCAAAACGAGACCCCTTTGGTTTCCTTGATAGGCAAAAAAAACAACACAGAATGATGGTTAGTAGGTTAGTAAATCCATAAGTAAGAAAGATATAAAATAGAATAACAAGGAATGACAAACAAAGAAAACTAAGAAAATATAAACAAATGATGCATGAAACTTGACACAAAGAGTAGTTACCCAATAGAGAATGGTATTTGAAATTGAGAACACCAAGAGGAGAAATGTGGAATTTATGAATCCAGTATTCCTCCTAGGGAGGACTCTTGAACCCATCAAAGTATATATTTTACTCACCTATATTGAATTGACAATGGTGAAGAGCTCTACGATAAATCTTTCCAAGTGGTTGAATTCTTTCCCTATTCAATGCTTTCTCAAACTATTCTCAAGAGAACAAATGGTTTCTCCAAGAGTAATTGGGCAGCATAACAATATAATGAACTTCTTCCCTTTTAGCATACAATGGCCATCTATTTATAGAACCATAGAAAGGTATTTCATAACTTGTTCCAAGTGTGAATGGGAGGTCCTTTGAGGTACATCCCATCCTTTTAGTCATCCCAAGGTGAGATTTTGGGTAGATCTTGGGGTCTTGTCTTGACTCACTTCAGTCTGAAAGTGGTTGAGGCCCGATCAAATTCATATATGCATCGTTTATGCATTTGTGTGGGTTTATTTAGAGACAATCGTGTGGACCATGCAGATTGCACATTTGATGCTTTGTTTACCCACACAGATGTGGGCATGCTGACTTTGGTGGGAATGTGCAAAAATTCATGAGTATTTTATATAGTTTTAATCATATTGCTAAAATAGGCTATGTAAATGCTGGAAGTATGTTGTGTTTGTGTTGTTTGTTTCTTTATCCATTGTCTGAGAAATGTTTTGGTGATAATAGATTCCCCCTAATGTGTGAGGTTAGGAGCATACATATAATCAAAATACATCAATGTTTCTTTTCATGAGATTGTCATGATATAGAAGAGTTGTATATACTATTGAGAGTAATTGTGAGAGAAATATTGTTGGAGGAAAAGGGGATTCTGAATGGAATCCATTAAACTCCAAAAACTGAAATGTAAATATGTTTACAAACAAGGTGGGAATGCCCCATGCTTGTGTCATGAAACCATAAATGAAATGATGGAAACTGAGTATTGTTGATGAGGTAGATGTTTGTAGTGCCCTCGGGGGCATCAAAAAATGACAGATGATGGTTATGATTACTCAACACTCTTAATCGAGGTATGAACCACTCAGAGGCATTGATGTCTTATCAAATTCAGATGTCTTCGATGATTACTGAAAACTGCAAGAGTCGCATAATAATACCCATCGTAACATGAAATGTTGTTGGAGTCAAATGTTATGGGGATCAACAACATCATAAAGTGATGAAGACTCTTTCTGTGTCATCTGAGACTGCTCATTACTAAGGGAATGAGATCCAAGATATTTCCACCCTCCTGGAAACTTGTGCTGACGTCAACAGGAAAATGGGGTGACTACAAGAAACAAATGGATTCTTGGCATCGATTCCATAAACCAGGTATCAGGAACTGAATGGAAGATAGGATGGATAGAATGGTGACATGAACAACATTCAAGGTGTATGGGACTCGATAACTTCCCTTGGTTGGGAAAAAATGGAATGATTGTAGCAACCGTAAAACATGATCTGGTGTCAAGGGGATGACCAAATATTGGGTAAACTGTGTTGAATGGGTGAGACTGCAAAAGGAATGGATGATAGGTCAAATTATAGATATTGGGGATAGGGGTGTCAATTATAGTCATTATTTGGGCCATGATAGGGATATATTTTCAAAGATGGTGATGAAAGTGAGGTGCCCCAACCAAGGGTGACATGGGTTGTCGTGTGCCCAGGAAAAATGTGTTGTCAGTTGCGATGGAAAAAAAATCTATTGTACTTGCTAGAATTTGAAACGTGCTTTATAAAATTACCAAATTAATATGCAATTGTTGACAGAGGGATTTATTATATGTTATTATCGAACATATGCTTGAAGGGGTTGTAGGATGGCCATGACGGAAGTGATTGTTTGTGTCCATGAAAAGTACATGTACATAGAAAAACCAAATACTCGATGTGAAAAATGTTTGATGAGAAACACATATGATAGTTATTGGATGATTAATGTACAAAAATCATGTGTACATGGGCCCGGGGCATAGAAATTACTCCCCAAGGCTATGTGATGAAATGGACAACCTGTGATGCCAACATGTAGGTGACAGAATCAGGATCCTTATGTTGCGAACGATGTGAAAAACGGATCTCCTGACCTCTTGAATGAAGGTGGTGAAGTTTGAGAATGGGGTGTATATATGGTTATGGGGCCCATAACATGACCTCATTTGTACTTGCACATGTTGAGGTTTGAGGTGGATTTTTTTTAGCATTGGTGGTCATTTTTTTACTTGCAATTATACTTGCAACAACTGTGCATTTTTTTCCTGACATTCGTGCAACTGTGCGCACCTGTTGAGTAAAAATCCATGCAGAAGTGTGCATTCATGGAATGATGCAAATGGAAAAATGAAATTTTTTGGTATCTATTTGATTTGGACTTGATTATATGGATTGAATCAAATTTATGGATTGGGTGCAAGTATATGAGGATAGTATGTCGATCCAGTGGAGAGAGAGAGAGAGAGAGAGATTGGGATGCTCTTTGTAGAGAAGTATGGGATGATCGCTAGATCCGGTGGAAATTGGCCCGAGAAGGCATGTTGATAATGTTTTATTTCTCACTGATACAATCACAGGAGGAACTCTTGTAGTTCATCATTGGGATGTGGAGTCCACAGCGGTAGTTATTTGTGGTGCGGGGTCGTGAGCTTGGTATTACAGTGTATATAGATAACTTTTTCCTTGTGGGACTGAGCTAAATAGCCAACCATGGATTCCACCAGGGGTGACAATGTTTGTGTTGATGAGAAGTCATTTTTTGTGAGAAGGTTCGATGAGTGGAGGGTTGATCAACATAGGTGTGATTGACTCACTAGAGACCTAGGTATTTTTTGCTATGGTTGTGAGTATCTTTGGGTCACTGAAGACCCAACACATTTCTGAGGTGCACCTCACTATTGTAGAGAGGGTGATGGAGGGGTGGATGTATGCATGGGTGTGTGTGATGCATTCTTGTATGGTAGTACAGTTATACATGTGTGTGACTATGATGACAAGGTATTTTTCTTTTGGGTCTATCCTCTATTCATTTTTCTTGGAGACTAGAGTGACTATGTTACGCCCCCAGGATATATTGGATTTGCCTTTGACACATGACCCTCAGTTGATGTGATGGGGATGGTTATTGGCTCATCATGGGGGTGGGGAGGGAGGACATTAATTTACAACCACTTTTGGGGGAGTTTAGAGATAAACCTTGCATATTGTATTGGAGTTCCCTTATTCAGGGATAGATTTTTGGCATCATCCAGACATGCACTTTCCACCAGGTGAGTTATATGATGATCAAGGTATGTTGATATTTTTTTGTATGTCTAATATGTTGTGATGTGTGATCTTATTATATAAAAAATATTAATGGATATTGATGTGTGTCTTTGCATATGTTGGTCCCATCACCCGAGAGGCAAACTTCATTAGTGTTGGAGAGCAGGAGGAGCGAGAGGTCGAGGGTAGATATAGACAACACTGTCATTATGATGACCCTGGGGTGGGTCCATCACATGATTTTTTCCAGGAGGACATAACTTCCATGGCTCAAGATATGGATTATCTGCGCAGGTGTTTCGAGTTAGTGTTGGAGGGTGTGCCTGAGGATCGATGGCCACATATCTGAGATGATCAGATTTTGGAGTAGTGTGTGGGTGGGGATCATGGATGGAAATCCTTGGTCCAATGGGTGATAGTGGTAGGGGCATTGGTGACTAGTCGCATCCCTGAGAGAGAGATGCCCCTAGGTGGGGGAAGGGGGGGACCTCCAGCTGTTCAGGGTCCATTAGCGAACCCACCAACTAGCTATTTTTTAGGGCTAGAGGCATCATAGGTGTCCAATCTAGGTTGTATGGTCTTGGCCCACATTTTTTATTATGTACTAGAGTCATGACTCCCATTTTGTATATGTTGAGTCCTCAACAAACCTTTAAAATTTTAAATTTTTGGGTACCACTTTTACTTTTAATTATTTTACACCTTCTTATTTTGTATTTACATAGGTTTCAAATTTATCATTTGTTAAATTTATGAATTTTTTCCTTTGATTTCTCTACATTTAAAATCTCAAGAAAATACCAAAAAAAAAAAACATTCTCAGGTTTTGCATAGGGAAAGAGAAAAAAACAAAAGAAAGAATTGAAAAACGAGTAAGTCGCAACCTTTTCCAAGAATTGTTGATGAAATCATTGAGGGATGGAGAAAAGAAGTCTCAAATAAGTGTCTATAATTGGGATTGAGGGAAAGTTGCCTGCATTTTGAAGTGGAAAAAATTTTGTCGATCGTCAAAAAGCCATCGATCATTGACAGAATGTGTTAGTGTTTCCAGGAGTCAAAGGATTCCACCGATCATTGATAGACAATAAGCGTCGGAAAAAATTCATGCAATTGAAGCACAAAAAGGGTAGATTTATCCCAATGCCGGTGAATTATGAGAACCAAGAAATAAATCTTAGTTGTCGATCATGTATAAGGGAAAAACTCGATCGTTGATGTTTACCACCAAGTAGTGTTTATTTCAATGACTAGGTTAGCCATGTCACCTTTCTCGCTTGCCACGTGTCTTTCCACGTAGACTTCCCATACCATCACATCATCTTACATGTCATCCTTTGAAACCTAGATTCCACGTTATTTGCCACATCATCACATCTACATCATCTTGAACGGTAATGAAGGTCGGCATCGGATTTTTTTACCAATAGAAGAAGAGCATAAGGGTCAGAGTGAATCATTGATGTTGATGTGCACATTGACCATCAACAAGTTTTAACATAATAAATCATTTAGCATACACATTTTCCCTAATGTCAATACTACAAAGGGATCTAGATTGTCAGTTTCCTTTATGGGTGAATCAAAGTCGAACATCCATTTAAACACAGATCTATCCATTGAACGAAGATTATATCTAAAATAAATTGTGTAGAGGATTACCACGAGATTTGAAACAATTCCAGAACTGTTAAGTCAAAGGTTGGGGTCACCAATGAACATGAAATGTCAGTTTTTCTTGTCGTGTCATTCCCCTCAAAACCCGTGATACACAAATAACTTGTTTAAGGATCCCTAGTTAAATGGTCGTCGACGTCAAAAGGATTCTTTCAAATATAAATGACACTTAACGAATACTCTCGATCTCTGATACCGCACGCCAATAAATTCAAAATTTTAAATCGTTGATGAACTAGAAACAATGGGCCTCTACGCAGTCAACTCACAAAACATTAACTCCCAATATTGGCACGGATCTTGTTTTGATTTTTGAAGATTGCAAATATCATGTTGTACTCCCTACAATTGAATACAAGACATGACAAGATAAGATTGTGGGATCCAGATATTTGAATCTGTAATACCATTGATCTGGATTATTTTCAGCATGAAATGAGATCGGAGATATAATAAAGAAATGCACAGAGATATCACAGATATTCAATAATATAACATAAATGTATCGGAGATGCAACCATAAACACAGATATACAGTAATACACGATTTCTATTAATGAAAGAAATGTACAGAGACTGTAAAAATACAGAGTGGAAGACTCGCTAGAATGGTGGAATCTTATCTTTGAGAAGAGATGTGATGGCTACTCGCATTCGAAAGAATATGATTATAGTGAGGCTCTGAAGGCCTTTTTACAATAAGAAGGAATGCCAAAAACCCTAGACATCCAAAAACCTAACCCTGGGAGATGAAGCACCAAAAGTCATGTGGGCCCCGTTTGGGTAAGTGAGTACATCAACTTCCCGGGGTCGTAAATTTTGTACACGATTTCTATTAATGAAAGAAATGTACAGAGACTGTAAAAATACAGAGTGGAAGACTCGCTAGAATGGTGGCAGCTTATCTTTGAGAAGAGATGTGATGGCTACTCGCATTCGCAAGAAGATGATTACAGTGAGGCTCTGAAGGATTTTTTACAATAAGAAGGAATGCCAAAAACCCTAGACATCCAAAAACCTAACCCTGGGAGATGAAGCGCCAAAATTCATGTGGGCCCCGTTTGGGTAAGTGAGTACATCAACTTCTCGGGTCGTAACTTTTGCATACAATCTTTGTTTTAGGTGTGTGATAGCTCATTGGAAAGGTATCCTCGAGGAGATTCATTTTGGGGGATAAATAATGCCTTTGGATATCATTGATAACCTTGATCTATAAAAACCTTCATTTGGGCCCTCAAAATGGCCCCGAAAGTTAAAACCTGCTAAAAATAGTAAATTGCCAAAATTGCCATAAAGCCGTTTTGAGCCATTTGAAAAAGGTGAGTGGCCACTGATATCCACCTGGATCAATCCTCCCTCCTTATGAAGCAATTGTCTCCATTGTGTTGAGTTCCCGGGGGAGAGGGAAAAGCATTTGTTGAATCTGCATCTTGGTGAGTTGCTTGTCTTGCTGGAGACGTCGCATTGTTCAGTTTGTGGAAATTTGTCATGAAATTGTTGCGGTTGAGGCTGCTCAACAAGTCGAGATACATGAGAGGAAGATGTGCATAAGGAATATTTTCACTTTGTTGCAGCCTTGTCGACCTGCTTCTGTTGGATAGAAGGTGCTTGGGGCAAGGCTGTAGTGGTTGCAGTGTCCTTTTGTTCTCCTTTTGAACAAATTGTGAAGAAGCTGAATTTTGCAGTATGAGATACTACCTTGTGGCACTTTTTAGTTGGAACAGTAGTCGAAACTACCTTTGGTATTCTGTAGAGATGACCCCCCAAAGTAACAATGACACTACGGGGTTGAGACTCATAAACAGCATGGCGTCTCCACATATATGGTTGGCCCAAGAGAACATCACAGACATCCAGTGGGGCAACATCACATAATACCTCATCCTTGAAGGGTTGGATGTCATATGACAATCGGCACTGTTGGTTGACATAGAGATCTTGTCCTTGCCGAAGCCACCCAATGTTGTATGGTTGCGGGTGTGGTGTTGTCAACAATCCCAACTGTCTGACGACCTCTGCTGAGATGAGGCTCTTCTGGCTTCCATTATAAACAATAAAATGTAGCGAGGTCCCCTTCACCCACATCTGTGAATGAAAAAGTCACTCCACCTCTTTAAGATCTATTGGTTCTTTTGGTTGAATTGTTGCAGTCGCGACAATAGCAGTGGGGTCTGCGTCAATGATCTATCCTTTACCATTATTTTCATAATCATATTCTGAATCAAGGTTCAGCTCTTTGTCTTTGATCTCAACCACTAATGACTGTTTTGAGCAAAATTCATCAGTGTTGTGCCAGGGGCTTTTGTGGAACTCACACCATTTTCCGGTGTCCTTCTTTGTCTTCCTGTGACCCTTCTTTTCTTGTGTCTTGGACTGGTTTTCAGGAGACTGCTTGTTAGGGTCATCTTTGTCATACTTTGGTTGTTGCGGATTTGCAGACCCGAATTCTCGTTTGTTCTGGTGCTTAAATTTCTGCTCAATTTTAACAGCATATCAATAAGCAGCACCGAGTGACGAGATGTCCAGAAAATCCATTTCAGTTTGGATGTATCTGTGTAGAGCCCCATGGTATTTCATAACCAAATGTCGCTCGGAGTCTTTGATACCCAGCTTGGTGCACAAGGTATGGAAGGTATTGGTGAACTCTGGAACTGCTTGGCCCCTCTCTTGCCACAGTGTGGTCCATCTCATGTACTGGTCCTCATAGTTGCCAACAGGGTAATATTTTTCTTTTACCACATCCACAAAAAAATCCCAAGTGGGATCAGCCCCATATATTCCAGTCTCCTCTATGGAAATTTACTCCCAGTAAGTTTCCCACCAATGTTTGACATGAGGGAGAGCTTTAAGGAGTGCAAAGGTTATCTTTTCTTTGTCGGAAAAATTGTGAACAGAGAAATAACCTTCCAGCAGAGTTAACCATTTTTCTAGGGCTTCTACATCTATCTGCCCTTCAAATACAGGAATATCAAAATTAACTTGTGCCTTGAAAGGTGAGGTGCCTCCAAAATGGTCGCTTGATGAAGATGTGCCTAATGCTATCAGAAGGCATTGAAGGATGTGGGAAAAATTCTCCATCATTTTGTCCCTTTGTCACATGAGAGCTTGCTCAAACGACAGATTGATAGGATCGTCTGCTCTGTCGTTTTTATTTTCTTCCACCATTGAGGGTTTCTTGGGTGTGAGAGAGTGATTTTATTCAAGAGAGACAAGCTCAAGACCCAACTTGCTATACTCGGACCTCATCGGGGACATGCACTGAAAAAAAATGATCAAGAGCAGCCTGCTCTGATACCACTGATCTAGATTATTTTCGGCATGAAATGAGATCGGAGATATAATAAAGAAATGCACAGAGATATCGTAGATATTCAATAATATAATAGAAATGTATCAGAGATGCAACCATAAACACAGATATACAGTAATACATGATTTCTATTAATGAAATAAATGTACAGAGACTGTAAAAATACAGAGTGGAAGACTCGCTAGAATTGTAGCAGCTTATCTCTGAGAAGAGATGTGACGGCTACTCGCATTTGCAATAAGATGATTACAATGAGGCTCTGAAGGAATTTTTACAATAAGTAGGAATGCCAAAAACCCTAGACATCCAAAAACCTAACCCTGGGAGATGAAGCGCCAAAAGTCATGTGGGCCCCGTATGGGTAAGTGAGTACATCAACTTCCCGGGGTCGTAACTTTTGCATACGATCTCTGTTTTAGGCGTGTGATAGCTTGTTGGAAAGGTATCTTCAAGGAGATTCATTTTGGGGGCTAAATCATGCCTTCAGATATCATTTAGAACCTCGATCTAGAAAAACCTTCATTTGGGCCCTCAAAATGGCCCCGAAAGTTAAAACCTACTAAAAATAGTAAATTGCCAAAATTGCCAGAAAGTCATTTTGAGCCATTTGAAAAAGGTGAGTGGCCACCGATATCCACCTGGATCAACCATTTCTTTCCCAATTTCACATTATGTTCAAGAAACTTGATTTTTTATCAAGAGGAGAGAAAATACACCAAGGATCCTTCCCCCCACGTTGATTCATGGAAACACTAGTAAGACTAGGTTTATCTGCAAGAGAGGTAAGCGTTAAATTATGTTGTGAATTTTTTAGGTGTTATACATCGCCAAAATTTTCGTTATATATTATAATCGATTGTGACTCATGGCAGCATCCTCGTGCAAGAAATATGCCTCCTCGAAGGTCTGTAACCAAGTGCTCACCAAGGACACCGAAAGGGAAAGAGTCATAAGTTGGTGAAGGATCGAGTCCAGTGGTAGCAAGAGAGTTGGAATTTGCACTAAAAGTAGAACCTATGATTTGAATCTTGACCAGGAAGTCGTTCATTCAACCACCATCATTTGGTGATACATAGGCAAGCACTATATCTAAGGTACTCCTTCCACCTTGGGGTGATCTCTATAAAAAAATTCATCAGGAATATTTTCCAAACTTTACGCCTCACAGTGTCCTAGGGGTCAGGGAACTAGATGACCAAGTTTTTCCAAAAATTAGAAGGTTTTTCTTACACAAGGTGGCATGCCAAACTCCCATTTTTCCTTGCATAGAGACCCTAGGATCGATAATTGACCATATAAACACTGAGAAATATGGAAGGGGAATGCATTGGTGTATTCCTTCTGGTAGAGGTGAAAAAGTATTACAAGCTTAGAGACTCGAAAGAAAGGATAAATACTAATTTTGTGGTTAAGTTCTATGAACATCATAATATCAGCCAATTATTAGCCTCTTGGTGGAGGGAGGACAAAAAATTCTTAAATAGGACCACTGGTTGGTATAGCACAACAAATCTTAGGGAACCATACATGTACTTAATGGCATTTATCTATCACTTGTATGGAATAAAAGGATTGTTCAATAATTTAAGGAGCCTAGATGCCCCTAGCATATATAGACATGATTTCTGGAGTAGTTGCAATTGGGGGCCATTGCTTCAAAGCAATTGAGCATCACTATTCAACAGGATCAGAAAACAAAATAAGGTGAAACACCATCGTTTTTATGGAATCTTTCTTGTTGGACGTAATATGCACAAGAAATGTTTTCTCAAGTATGAATCTAAGATGGAATATCGTTGAGTTACATGTACATGTGTATTTTAGCACCCTATGGGAAAACAAGTATAAGAAATTTTACACTATGATATGTCATGAGTTCTTATCTAGGATACATTTTATTATTTTTAGACAGAATTGTCCAAGACTTTCAAAAGAAGCAAAGAAAATGATATCCAAAGTAGGTCATTGGTATCTAGAAGAGAAGAGGACTTATATCATAGTTTTTGGAGCTATTGGTGCTCCACATATACTCCCTTCTTGTGTCCTAGACCATTTGGTGTTGAGGTAAATATGCTACCAAACCATTTTACAAGGTTTCAATGCATCTCTGGTGAAGGAAAAGAAGAGGGATTTTATACACTACGGTTTCCATATTGGATATTATGTAGTCAAAGACAGCACGCATGCCAAGCAAGAAGACCTGAGCCATTTGGAATACAGGTTCCCTACAGGTCATTTTTGTAAACATGATCCCAAAGGGCTAGTATCCCAGCACGCAAGGAAAGTGGTGTCATATTGGACTTATGCCCACGACAGTTATGAAGATGAGCTCTTCACTAAAAATGCTCAAGACTAGGAAGAGGTTCTTCAAAGAAAATCAAACCTATAAATTACTAGTTTTAAGGCTATGTTGGTACAGGAAAAAATTTCAAATATAGAGCATACAATAGAGGAAAATATCATAGCACGATATGAAGTTAGAGCAGCGGACACAAGAGAGTCAGCAAGAAGATGAACAATGCTCTTAGCTAAGGCAGAAAGGGTTATGCAAATGATGAGGCAAACCCCTTTTCTTCAAGATTTAGAACCTCCAAGGATTGTACCAGTTGAGAAAGACACTCATGCAACTGAGCCAAATACTACTAAAGCATCTCCACCAGACAGGATCATCACTCAAGACGACCCAAGTTTGCTACAAACCCAAGTGGAGAAAATAGTTATAACGCCACAAAGATCATCAAGCACACCAGCCATAACATGTATACCCCTAATCCTTATTCATTTAATAACCATATATGACGATGATGAAGGTTCAAAAACATCTTACATAGCCCTAGTACCTATCACTTATGAGGAAGCACTAAGAAAAATGTTTTCCTCAACCTTTGAAGGACCATTACAGAATCCAGAAAGAAGGGACATAGAAATTGAAACCACCCATGATAGAATGATTTTCCCACAACTGGAAACTCAGCCTTTATATGACGCAAGGTCACCTCATAATGATGGGGATACTCGCAATGAACAACCTAATGCATAAAATAAATTCAGAGAAGAAAAGGGTGATGGGAGCATTGAAAAGGGTGAAAATGAATAAGAACAAGAATGGGGATATGAACAACAAGAAATCAATGTCCCATCAATAGATAATGCAGTGAGTGCAGGCTTTCCATCCAATTCCCCACCTCAGATAGTAAAAACTACCACCTAGAATTGACCAAAAAAGAGCCTCATCACCAAAACTCATAGCAGACATTCCCTCTGATGAATTGAGAGAGACAACCAACAATACAAAATAGTCACATATAACTTCTACACAAGAGAAGACATTAACAAAAGAAGGTAGCAGTCAAGTACCTACAATGGAAAAAGGGAAGGAACATGTTATGGAACATTTCTATACCTCAGGGATCTTGGGAAATATCCTATCTTTGGGAGATCAACAAATTCTTGAACCTATTGATGAGGTTTTTGATGTGCAAGATATATCTTATGACAATAAAATAAAGGTGGTAATGAAAAGACATGTTAAAAGAAGGAGTTTCACTTTAGATAGTACTATGTTCGTAACCACAGACGAAACTTTATTTGATACAGAAAATACCAAGGTGAGTGAGTTGCTCGGAGCTGGGATAGCTATCTTTATTATGATTTCTTAAGTTATCTTGAGTAAGATTTATTATGATTATTTCTTAAGTAATCTTGGAATTCTTTACAATTTTTTATTTCAAACTGGTGAAAATAAATCGATAATGTTTAACATGTGATGTGTGGTAAGGTGTGGTAAAATTATTTTCTAGCTTCTATTATATTGCATGCGTACTCTTTTTCAAACTTTCTCTCAAATGATATCTAATGGTATTTAAATGTGATGGTATTATTGCTAATTTGAGATTTACATAGTTGTTGTTTGGATATCGGGGCACAAAGGTTATCGCTAGGCCCGGTCTTCTCCCAGATAGATCATTTTTTCGTTATTATTACTTGTCTCTCAATACATTATAAAAAAAATATGATAAAAGAACCAAAAGAGAACTACTTTATTAGGAGGAAATATTTAAACACTGAAGAATCTAATTGGGCCTCATTGGCAGGTACAACTCATATTTTTGAGTTAAGGGGAATTCCAACCCCTCAGTAGAATTGGTGATAGAAGGAGGGTCGACGAATGCATGGCTAGACACAACATTTCTCTGAATAAAAACTTATATCAAATAGCCTATAGATTCTAAAAAACCCACATGCATGGCTAGTCCTATCAAGGATAGCCTTAATATTGAAGGTACCCCAACCAAAAGTGAGTCACCACAAGTGGAGCACGTTTCACACCTTCACCCAGAAATAAACTACGCAATCCCCCATGACGAATTCAACTTATTTAGAAGTATTACTAAGGCTTACGCTTGACAGATTGGAGCATTACCATTAGATTCGTTTCTTCCCTGTAGAAAGCAAACTGCTAGACTAGTAGTTGACACTTCAGACCATACCTTTGTTCATATGATTGAAGATCTGGTATATTTCACCCTTACTGAAATTGACCAACCACTCAATTTCATTCTTGAAACTCCTCTTGTAACCCCACTCTCAAGTACTTACTCTGGCGTAGATGATTCAGAGTCTCGAGGAGCAACTTCCAATTCAGAAAAATCAAACATTGAGTCTGATAACATGGGAGACAACAATGAGGAAGTCCCAGAAGTTAATGACCAGTTGGAAAAACAATCATCCATGGTTGGCTAGGGATGTCCTAGCCTTACCATGCAGGTTACATCATTTTCCTAGGCAGTATCATCAGTCAGGACGACCCAAGTTTGCTACAAACACAAGTGGAGAAAACAACTATAACGCCACAAAGATCATCAAGCACACTAGCCATAACATGTATACCCCCAATACTTATCGATTTAATAACCATATATGATGATGATGAAGGTTCAAAAACATCTTACCTAGCCCTAGTACCTATCACTTATGAGGAAGCACTGAGAGAAATGTTTTCCTCGACCTTCGAAGGACCATTACAGAATCCAGAAAGAAGGGACATAGAAATTGAAACCACCCATGATAGTGTGACTTTCCCACAACTGTAAAATCATCCTTTAGATGACGCAAGGTCACCTCATAATGATGGGGATACTCGCAATGAACAACCTAATGCATAAAATACATTCGGAGAAGAAAAGGGTGATGGGAGCATTGAAAAGGGTGAAAATGAAGAAGAACATGAATGGGGGTATGAACAACAAGAAAGTATTGTCCCATCAATAGATAATGTAGAGACTGTAGGCTTTCCATCCAAGTCCCCACCTCAGAAAGTAAAACCACCACCTAGAATTGAACAACAAAGATCCTCATCACCAAAATTCACAGGAGACATTCCCTCTGATGAATTGAGAGAGACAACCAACAATACAAAACAATCACATATAACTTCTACACAAGAGAATACATTAAAAAAAGAAGGTAGCAGTCAAGTACCTACCATGGAAAAAGGGAAGGAACATGTTATGGAACATTTCTATACTTCGGGGAGCTTGGGAAATACCCTATCTTTGGGAGATCAACAAATTCTTGAACCTATTGATGAGGTTTTTGATGTGCAAGATATATCTTATGACAATAAAAGAAAGGCGATAATGAAAAGACATGTCAAAAGAAGTAGTTTCACTTTAGATAGTACTATGTTCGTAACCATAGATGAAACTTTATTTGATACAGAAAATACCAAGGTGAGCGAGCTGATTGGATCTGAGATGGCTACATTTGATGCCACCCTAGATAGACTGAAAAGGGATGAATGAGAAGCTATTTCCATGAGAAAGGAGTTAGAGCATCTTCAGCATCAAGCAGAGTATTATTGGGACACCACTCAGGCAATAATACTTGTAAAAGGTGATTTCATGGAGGTGTATAGTCGATTCAAATAAGAAAGAGATATTTTCATGGCCCAGACAGTAGATTACCAGGAAGACACTCTTATGGGACTGGTGACCTACAAAGATATGTGATGATCGTATGAAAAGGAATATCAATATTTGGATCGGATTGAGTACATCATAGAAGTGCATAAGGGTCGAGACACAAAAGAAAATGGTCTTCAGGTACTCAAAAATTATAGTATCACCAGAATACACAGGGAAACAAAACATTGGATGCAAATGGTGAAAGAACCTCATCATAAAATGCAAGAAAGATGGGAAGAATGTGTGAAGAGTTGGGAGAAAATAAATAAGGAAATGAGATATATCCATCTACCAAAGTTCGGCCAACCTAAGGACTTCAAAGACTTGCATGACATAGTCAGGAAACACATGAACAGGACCAGGCATCTGAAGTAGAAATTTTAGAGATTTTGACCCTTGTCCCAGGACAGATGAAGAAGTTCATGAAGCCCTCGATCAAAGCATCAACAGTTTTGCAGTGGCTAAGTGTCAAGCTAGATAAATACAAGAAACATGTGGTGGAGATGAAAGAGATCCTTAGTGCACCAATGAACCAGCATAGGTTTCCTTATGCCAACACATGCGAAGAAATATTTTTCGAGTGGTCAGAATATGAGAGGAATAATCGGTTGCAGTAGAACATAAAGGAAACTAGAGATAACAGGAGAAGGACACGTGGATTAACTCCACTTTTCTTTTGTTTACTTGATAAGACTCAACATAGTAGGTATTTTTAGATAAATTGCTTTTATAAATGAAGACATCGACCATGTATTAGGGGAGATGGTTTCTTGCATAGAAGAGAGGATTTTATTTTGTAAGAGAACTATTTCTCGAACAAAGATTATTGAATTCAGAAGTTCTGCGTAGAACCATAATCATTTTTTAATCTAAATCATGAATGTGATTGAACCTGTGGATTGTTTTCATTCTCAACTCGATATTTGTTGTTGTCTTGAGTAAGATCTATTATGATTATTTCTTAAGTTATCTTAGAATTCTTTACAGTTTTTTATTTCAAACTGGTGAAAATAAATCGATAATGTTTAACATGTGATGTGTGGCAAGGTGTGGTGAAATTATTTTCTAGCTTCTATTATATTGAATGCATACTCTTTTTCATACTTTCTCTCAAATGATATCTAATGGTTTTTAAGTGTGATGGTATTATTGCTAATTTGACATAGGCATAGTTGTTGTTTGCATACCGGGGCACAAAGGTTATCGCAAGGCCTGGTCTTCTCCCAAATAGATCATTTTTCCGTTATTATTACTTGTCTCTCAATACATTATAAAAAAAACATGATAAAAAAGCCAAAAGAGAACTACTTTATTAGGAGGAAATATTTGAAAGGTATATATATATATATATATATCACTATTAAAGCCCATCGAAACTTTTCAGATCATTGATCTAGAGAATTGTACTACTATTAAACGCTGAAGAGTCTAATTGGGCCTCATTGGTAGGTACAATTCATATTGTTGAGTTAAGGGGAATTCCAACCCCTCAGTAGAATTGGTGATAGAAGGAGGGTCGATGAATGCAAGGCTAGACGCAAATTTCTTTGAACAAAAACTTATATCAAACAACCTATAGATTCAAAACAGCCCACATGCATGGCTAGTCCTATCAAGGATATGCCTAATACTAAAGGTACCCCAACCAAAAGTGAGTCACCACAAGTGGAGCACATTTCACACCTTCACCCAAAAATAAACTACGCAATCCCCCACGACAAATTCAATGCATTTAGAAGGATTACTAGGGCTTACACTTGATAGATCGGAGCATTACCATTAGATTCATTTCTTCCTCACAGAAAGAAAACTACTAGACCGGTAGTTGACACTCTAGACCATACCTTTGTTCATACAGTTGAAGATATGGTATATTTCACCCTTACTGAAATTGACCAACCCCTCAGTTTCATTCCTGAAACTCCTCTTGTAACCCCACTCGCAAGTACTTACTCCGGCGTAGATGATTCGGAGTCTCGAGGAGAAACTTCCAATTCAGAAAAATCAAACATTGAGTCAGATAACATGGGAGACAACAATGAGGAAGTCCTGTAATTTAATGACCAGTTGGAAAAACAACCATCCATGGCTAGCTAGGGATGTCCTAGCCTTACCATGCAGGTTACATCATTTTCCTAGGCAGGATCATCACTCAGGACAACCCAAGTTTGCTAGAAACCCAAGTGGAGAAAATAGCTATAACACCACAAAGATCATCAACCACGCCATCCATAACATGTATACCCCCAATCCTTATCAATTTAATAACCATATATGATGATAATGAAGGTTCAAAAGCATCTTACATATCCCTAGTGTTATCTCCCAAAAACGCACCGTCATTTTGGGTGATAGAATGGGTCAAAAAATTTATTTATGTGAGTCTTGGCCTTCAAAATTTGAAATCTCAGCTTTCGGCAGTTTAGCTTGTCTATTTTAGTCTAGTTAACTGCCAAAACAGGTTGTTTTCAGTAGCTAAGGCAGTCTGTCAGAATGAACTTAACTGCCGAAAATGTTTCCATGTGTAAAAATAAAAAATCCTTTTCCTCTTGCATACGCCAAATGTCCACCTACAGGTCAATTGGCGAACCAATAAATTCTAGTCAAGTCACAAAGCTTAGCGTACCCAGCCATGAGACATTCCACGATATAAGCCACATCACAGTTAGAAGTCGACAACACCAAGCCAAAGGCACGCATAGTTGTTTGAAAAAGCAACATAGTTTGATCTATGGGTTTTCTTTTTACAAATTAAGACATCATGTTGATTATGAAAAGGTTCAAGCTAAGCCATTGGTCAAATACTAAGCTACACAACATGCAGAATGACCTTGCAATAGGTCACGTGTTTCATAGTTTAGTTCTAAACAAGTTTTGCATTTATCAAGTAGGAACTTGCGTTGTGGTATTAATATTTCTTGCGGGACATTTGAAGAAAGTCACTCGCTCGCCGATCATCAAGCATACAACAGATACATGTTGATATCTTTTGTGCAGATGTCAAAAGAGGAGGCATAAATGCCCAATTTGCATGAAAGAAGTTGAAAAATTCAAACCTTCATCGTCATTTATCCATGTTCTGACTTCTGCGTATGGTTAGGAAAATTTTGGTATATACAACAGTTTGAAATCATCACTAGGCTGTATGCAAGCAAGGGCATGAGGAGGTATGCATGGTGGATTTCATATTGGTCGCTCTGGCATTGGCATTCGTACTAGACAAGATTGGGGATTACAGTTGGAAGGTATCCTACGAATAAAATAGGGCTGGCACTAGGGAAGGGTTTCATATCCAGATGGCATGGTCGAGGATTTGTAGGTCGTGGAGGAAAGATCTGTATAGTCTCTAAGATACTCGTTTCCACCTGCTGAAGATATATATAGTTGGCGTTTTGACAGAGATTTGCAGCATGGCCATATGAGATATGATTCATATGCATATGATGTGTCAGCCATGGGATAAAAATTCCATATACAGCATTAGATGAAAACCCCAGATATGCTGAATCTGGAAACAGAAGAATTTCTCAAACCCGTCACAATTATTCTGATGATGAGTATGGAAACATTGATGGACCTTATGGAGCAGCAGGGAATTCATACATAAAATGAGCAGCATCTATGGTTGTTGGGCTTAACACAGGAGTTCCTTGGGTAATGTATTAGCAAACATACAAATGCTCTCTAGAGCTAAAAGGTTGGAAGCACAAGTTTCATGAAATCTCAATATAAATTAGACATTTTTACATCCACTCATGCATTCTGTTTTGAACACAAAATGCAATTTCAACTTTGCAAAAGATGTTTTACAGGAAACATTAAAATTGACATTGTTATGGGATGGGCTGAGGTTCAAGTACAGTATATATTCGGCACTCTTCTGCAAACTGTCATATCCCTCACCTTTTGATAAAGGTAAATAAAGATTATACTTGCAGGCTTCAGGGGTCATATGAACAGATTTGATATTGTTTCAATAATCATTAAGAACTGGCTCTGTCTCATTTCTTGTGTTTGACATCTAACTTCAAGTCTGGAAAGAGACAACTGGAAAAATTGAAAATTTATAATTTTCTATGCTAATCTTGGAAGTTGAAAGACATTGGGGTGCAGGCGAAGTTTCACTTCTCGCTTCTTTGGTTTGCATATTCAAAATTATGGTAATAGTGTTCAGTATGTTGCTCATCAAACTTTAAAGGACTGGGATACTTCCTGTGTTGGATCTTACAGATTGACTTTAAAGTCAAGTTGTGGCATATGTCCAGCATTTGGAAATATTTGCTCTATGTATATGAATTGGTTTTGCTCTTGTAGAAATTGGCAGCAGAAGCTTTGCATACCTTAGCTTTCAAGAATGAAGAAAACAAAAATCAGATTGTGGAATGCAATGCTCTTCTCAGCAGATAATGAAGATAATATTTTTGACATCACAAAGAAGTGTAGAGTCAATCCATTCAGGGATTCAATTTGAGCAAGGGAAATGTTAACTTGCCACCACCTAAGAAAGATGTTGAGGAGGGAGAATTTCCAGCCAGTGACAGTTATACACTTGAAATGCCCACTTTTACTCCTAGGGTGGATGACACTGAGGCATCTAATGATGTGGAGGCTTTATAGAAGACCATCCATCAGCTCTTTCAAATGGAGATAAGCCTGTAGTAATGGATGAACAAGAAAATGCAATAATGAATGAGGCTGGTCACAGCAATGAAGATGAGCTGCAGAAAGATGACAACTATCTAAAAGATGATGATGATGATGACTTTGCTAGGAAGCTGGGTGGCATCTTCTCTTGATTAGTGACTTGTATTAGAAGATCTGTTGAAATCTGTTTAGAAATATATGCATGTATTGGCAAGCTCATCAGGGAACTGGACCTTGTTTTGATACATCTTGCAACAACTCTACTTGTTGATATAATGCCAGGGCCACATTATCTAGCAAATTTCTCTTTGTTGTAGCAGCTTTTGAAGCAAAGGAATAAGAAAGGTGAAGATCACTTGAAATATCGCCCAGATTCAGAACTCGAGGGTTGTAAAGTGATAAATCTCCTTCAAGTAAACAGATTATGCATTACTTTGTCAAGTCTAAAAGCTATGTTTGGAGATACAAGTCAAAAGGGTCTCTTTCGCTAAATTTGTCCACTTTTGAAGGCAGAGTATCAGGGATCACATGACACATCATTCATTTCTTATCTTCATGAGATCAAGTTTGGGAGCCTTGGAAGGCTTAGCTTCACTCCATTGATTGTCCAGCACATCAACACACATGAATCATCTCATTTTGAGGGCTTAGCCCTATATTTTGTAATTTCTGTTTCAATTACTATTTTTAGCATAGCAGATCCATGTTTTGAGGATCTGAAAACTGTTTGTAAAGGCTATAAAGCCTAGGAACTCACTTTGATACGGGGTTCGATTCTGGATACAGTAATACTCTTTTGTACTCAGACATTTCATTTGCTAATACAGATCACAGGTTTCTTTCCATTTTGGTATCAGATTTTCATATTTCTTCTTCACTGTTATCTTGTTGTCAAACCTTGAATAGCTGTTATCCTATTGTTTGGTTCATGACATTATAATCAGTTCCTTTAGTTGTTTATTAGACCTTGCTTAGCACTGTTTTATGAACAATCTTTTCTTCATCCACTGAAAGTTATTTTACTGTTTAACCAATCTTGGAGAGCACTGTCTATTTGTTTACCATTTTGATGTCTGAATGCCATAAGTTGAATTGAGTTATCCCATTGATTCACATTTACAAAATACAAAAACATTCATTTCTTAAGTTACCAAGCACCTTTGGTCTGCAACCACAAAGGGTTTCTTGGAGTGATAACACCTAGTACCTATCACTTATGAAGAAGCACTGAGAGAAATGTTTTCCTCAGCCTTCGAAGGACCATTACAGAATCCAAAAATAAGGGACATAGAAATTGAAACCACCCATGATAGTGTGACTTTCCCACAACTGGAAACTCATCCTTTAGATGATGCAAGGTCACCACATAATGATGGGGATACTCGCAATGAACAACCTAATGCATAAAATACATTCGGAGAAGAAAAGGGTGATGGGAGCATTGAAAAGGGTGAAAATGAAGAAGAACAAGAATGGGGGTATGAACAACAAGAAAGAAATGTCCCATCAATAGTTAATGCAGTGACTGTAAGCTTTCCATCCAATTCCCCACCTCAGACAGTAAAACCACCACCTAGAATTGACCAACAAAGAGCCTCATCACCAAAACTCATAGGAGACATTCCCTCTGATGAATTGAGAGAGACAACCAACAATAAAAAATAGTCAAATATAACTTCTACACAAGACTAGACATTAACAAAAGAAGGTAGCAGTCAAGTACCTACCATGGATAAAGGAAAGGAACATGTTATGGAACAATTCTATACTTCGGGGAGCTTGGGAAATACCCCATCTTAGGGAGATCAACAAATTCTTGAACCTATTGATGGGGTTTTTGATGTGCAAGATATATATTATGACAATAAAAGAAAGGCGGTAATGAAAAGACATGTCAAAAGAAGGAGTTTCACTTTAGATAGTACTATGTTCGTAACCACAGACGAAACTTTATTTAATACAAAAAATACCAAGGTGAGCGAGTTGCTTTGAGCCAATATGGCTACATTTGATGCCACCCTAGATAGACTAAAAAGGGATGAATGAGAAGCTATTTCCATGAGAAAGGAGTTAGAGCATCTTCAGCATCTAGCAGAGTATCATTGGGACACCACTCAAGCAATAATACTTGTAAAAGGTGATTTCATGGAGGTGTACAGTCGATTCAAATAAGAAAGAGATATTTGTGTGGCCCAGACAGTAGATTACCAGGAAGATACTCTTATGGGACTGGTGACCTACAAAGATATGTGATGATCGTATGAAAAGGAATATCAATATTTGGATCAGATTGAGTACATCAGAGAAGTGCAGAAGGGTCAAGACACAAAATAAAATGGTCTTCAGGTACTCACAAATTATAGTATCACCAGAATACATAGGGAAATAGAACACTGGATGCAAATGGTGAAAGAACCTCATCATAAAATGTAAGAAAGATGGGAAGAATGTGTGAAGAGCTGGGAGAAAATAAATAAGGAAATGAGAGATATCCATCTACCAGATTTCAACCAACCTAAGGACTTCAAAGAATTGCATGACATAGTCAAGAAACACATTGAACAAGACCAGGCGTCTGAAGTAGAAATTTTACAGATTTTGACCCTTGTCCCAAGATAGATGAAGAAGTTCATGAAGCCCTCAATCAGAGCATCGACAGTTTTGCAGTGGCTGTGTGTCAAGCTAGATAAATACAAGAAACATGTGGTGGAGATGAAAGATATCCTTAGTGCACCAATGAACCAGCATAGTTTTCCTTATGCCAACACATGCGAAGAAATATTTTTCCAGTGGTCAGAATATGAGAGGAATAATCGGTTGCAGTAGAACATCAAGGAAACTAGAGATAACAGGAGAAGGAAACGTGGATTAACTCCACTTTGCTTTTGTTTACTTGATAAGACTCAACATAGTAGGTATTTTTAGATAAATTTATTTTATAAATGAAGACATCGACCATGTATTAGGGGATATGGTTTCTTGCATAGAAGAGAGGATTTTATTTTGTAAGAGAACTATTTCTCGAACAAAGATTATTGAATTCATAAGTTCTGCGTAGAACCCTAATCATTTTTTCATCTAAAGCATGAATGTGATTGAACCTGTGGATTGTTTTCATTCTCAACTCGATATTTGTTGTTGTCTTGAGTAAGATCTATTATGATTATTTCTTAAGTTATCTTAGAATTATTTACATGTTTTTATTTCAAACTGGTGAAAATAAATCGATAATGTTTAACATGTGATGTGTGGTAAGGTGTGGTGAAATTATTTTATAGCTTCTATTATATTGCATGCGTACTCTTTTTCAAACTTTCTCTCAAATGATATCTAATGGTATTTAAATGTGATGCCATTATTGCTAATTTGAGATTGACATAGTTGTTGTTTGCATACTGGGGCACAAAGGTTATTGCAAGGCCCGGTCTTCTCCCAGATAGATCATTTACGTTATTATTACTTGTCTCTCAATACATTATAAAAAAAATATGATAAAAGAACCAAAAGAGAACTACTTTATTAGGAGGAAATATTTGAAAGGTATATATATCACTATTAAAGCCCATCGAAACTTTTCAGATCATTGATCTGGAGAATTGTACTACTATTAAACACTGAAGAGTTTAATTGGGCCTCATTGGCAGGTACAATTCATATTGTTGAGTTAAGGGGAATTCCAACCCCTAAGTAAAATTGGTGATAGAAGGAGGGTTGTTGAATGCATGGCTAGATGCAACATTTCTCTGAACAAAAACTTATATCAAATAGCCTGTAGATTCAAAATAGACCACATACATGGCTAGTCCTATCAAGGATAGCCCTAATACTAAAGGTACCCCAACCAAAAGTGAGTCACCACAAGTGGAGCATGTTTCACACCTTCACTCAGAAATAAACTACGCAATCCCCCATGATGAATTCAATGCATTTAGAAGGATTACTAGCGCTTACACTCGATACATCGGAGCATTACCATTAGATTCATTTCTTCCCCACAGAAAGAAAATTGTTAGACCGGTAGTTGACACTCCAAACCATACCTTTGTTCATATAGTTGAATACCAACACCTCAATTTCATTCCTAAAACTCCTCATGTAACCCCACTCGCAAGTACTTACTCTGGCGTAGAGGATTCAGAGTCTCGAGGAGCAACTTCCAATTCAGAAAAATCAAACATTGAGTCTGATAACATGGGAGACAACAACGAGGAAGTCCCAGAAGTTAATGACCAGTTGGAAAAACAACCATCCATGGCTGGCTAAGGATGTCCTAGCCTTACCATGCAGGTTACATCATTTTCCTAGGCACCCAGAAAAAATTATTTCAAAAATTGACCCTGAAACCTCTGGCCTACCCGAAGATCATATCAAAAAATACATACTAGCAATCAGGTTAATGAATGTCCAACATGAAGATGTAGTATGCAGGTTGTTCCCCTACACATTTGAGAACTCGGATTCAACATGGTATTTCAATCTCCCAGTTGGTTCTATTAACTTTTGGACGAAGTTCCAGAAAGATTTCCTTGATAAATTTGTCGAAGAAACGACTATCGAGTCCCTGATGGCCCAATTGTTTACTGCCACCATGGGCCCTAAGGAGAAATTCAAGGACTTCAACCAACATTTCACAACTATCCTCAACAAGTTTCAAACAGATTCCAAGCATGATTAAGAACTACAAATTGAAGTGTACACTAATGCATTACCAACATCTATTTGTATGTTCATAAAGAGGGTCGCTAAACCAACTCTGGCCGAAAACTTTGAGGAGGAAAAAATTATTGAATTTCAAATGAAAGGTTGCAAAGACAACCAGATATATTTATCAAAGAAAGAAACATCACATACACCCAGACGAGGACTTATGTTGACAAGGCCTCCTCATAAACAAGTTGAACAAAATGTTGAAAAGGACAATATAGATATGGAGAGATTACAAAGGATGGTTAATAAGTGTTCCAATTAAATTGTAGACATGAAGAGAAACTTAGGTAAAGGAACATCAAAACCTAGTCCTTACAAACCCTTCTTCAGAAAAAATACACCATTTAAGGCTTTAGAACCTCCTCCCGCTAACTTGAACATTAACTTGGGATAGGTGGCTTCAAATTCATACTGCAACTACCATCACGAACATCATTCAAAAAAGGATTGTCCTCAATGGGTAAATTCCATGAACCTATTGGCAAATAAGTTCTTGGATGCTTGCGTTGTAACCAAAAAACCCAATGATTATACTCTAAGCACCATGGAGAATGAGGAAAGGGAACCTCCTGAAAAAACAACCATGGTTCTATGGGATGTTAGTCATACCTCATATTTTGACACTCTCACAGAAGGAGAAGAATTCCTAGAAGTATTGATAGCCCAAACTAGGAGCAAGGCCCTCGTCATACAAAATCAGCTTGTCATTGCGCAAGCCCCTAAGAAATCTGTTAAACCCTCTTCCTCATCTCAACAGACCCCACCACTCGATTCTACACTAATTCTCCTGGCTCATGAAATAAAAAAGATAAACTATAACGTGGTAGAAGACCTAAAGAAGTTGAAGGCTAACATTTCGGTGATGGACTTATATAGGATTCCTCAACAAAAGGATTTCTTGTTACAATACCTGGATGAGGATAACACACTCATGTTAAACACAAGCCCAAATACCAGTGAATTTAAGGGAAGTTTGGGAAATATACAAAAACCTAATGTGAATGCAACAACAACCGATAAGAAACATTGGACGTATGTCCCACCTTTCTTGTTAACATTTGAAATTTATAACAGGAACTTGCACAATTTTATGGTTGACTTGGGCGCTTCTTCAAATGTTATGCCTTTATCCATATGCAAGAAACTAAACTCTACCCCTACCAGGAGCAACACACATAGTATTCAATTAGATAGAAATGAGGTCAAGGTGATTTGGGAATTAAAGGATGTTATGATTCGAATTCCCTCAAACCCAAAATTCCATCGTGTCATAGATATCATAATCGTAGATATTATGGAGGCCTATGGAATGTTGTTGAGTAGGGCCTGGTCTAATAAATTGCATGGATATTTTAGTGGATTGCTCCCACTTATGGCTACCTTTGAAGGGAAACCCTAACATGTTCAGGATCAACCATGAGAAACATTTGAAACATATTGTCACTGACTTGGAAGATCCTAATGACACATCATCTAATGAATTCTCAGTCTTAGGTAATTACTCGTGTGATTCATATTTTGATAATTTCTCACCCTGCTTGTCCAAAGTACTATTCTCACAGAAATCAAAATTATCACTTCATGAAGAACCTAACTTAATTGAATCATGCAGAAAACCTTAACAGAGTTTATATGCCTAATCCCAATAGAGTGAAGGCCAGGTTCTAAAAATAGATTGGGGGTTCCAAACTTCATCTCAAAGATCTAGCCTCTATTTTTGTATGGATCCAAGTCTCGGGAAGGGTCTGGTGCATGATTCATTTTCATCAATCCAACAGGGAATCACAATTTTTTTTATCTTGTAGATAGTAGTTTGAATGCACTAACAACATTGTTGAATATGAAGCATGAGTCCAAGGACTTAAAAAGTTTGTTGATTTGGGCATCAAGGAATTGATTGTTTTCAAAGATTCAAAAATCATTGTCATACAGGTAAGAAACACAATCCATTGTAATTCCCCACATATGATAAATTATCAACAGGAAGTTTGTAGGATCATAGAAAATTTCCAAGCATTGAACATCACCACCATACCTCGATCCAAAAATACATTAGTCGACTCATTGGACACAATCGCCTCAAGGTTGTCCCCCTTAGAGGATTATGAAACCTCTAGATTCACCATAGAGTTATTATACAATCCTCTGGTTCTAGATAACATCACTAATCGGAGGGTAGTTGAAGGAGATGAACATATTATATCCTTTTTGACTAATGAAAAAAAAAATAGAGAATTGGCTATTGATGATGAGGATTTTCAAAAAAATATGACAAAACATGATAATTGAGGCCATAATTCAATAGGAAGTAACGACCTGACTCAACCCAAGCTCCACACTATGCCCTGAGGAGTGGTTAATCTTGAGAACCTATTATACTTGCGAGAAAAAATTAAGAAACCAAAAACTGTTAAGACTGGTAGTTCATGTCCCTCTTATGAGGTCATAAATCTGGGAACCACTAACAACCCCTGAAACATCAACCTTGGAAGATTATTCTCCCCTGAAGAGAAGAAAAGTTACCTAAAATTGTTCAAAGAGCATCAGGATATGTTCACATGGTCTTATCAGGAGTTGAAAACGTATGACACCAAGATCATTCAACACATGATCTCATTAAGACCTAAAGTTAATCCCTTCCAACAAAAGTTACGAAAATTCCACCCTTGTCTTGAACCCTTAATGTAGAAAGAAATCAAGAAATTGTTATATGCAAAAATAATATTCCAGGTAAGGCATTTTGCATGAGTATATAATTTGGTTCATGTTAAGAAAAATTCAGGGGAATTATCCTATGTGTAGAATTCATAAATTTAAATAGGGCTTCTGCAAAGGACAACTACCCCGTTCCTCCTATGTAACAACTCCTGCAGACTATATCAGGAGCAGATATCTTCTCACTTCTAGATGGGTTCTCAGGATATAACCAAGTGTTGTTATCAAAAGAGGATAGAATGAAAACAACCTTTTGAACGAAATGGGGAACATCCATGTACAAATGCATGCCTTTTGGGCTAATTAACATGGGTGCCACCTTCCAAAGAGACATAGGTGTGGAACTTATGGGACTGATTAACAAATGTGTGGTAGTGTACCTAGATGACGTTATTGTCTACTCCAAGGACAAGGCTGACCATATTTCCCAACTCACACAAATTTTTGAAAGGTGTCGGAGGTATGGTATATCTTTGAATATGAAGAATACTATATTTGGAGTAGAGGAGGGAAAAATATTGGGTCACATCATTTCTAAGGATGGTATCCATATCGATCATGAACGTATAAAGGAAATATCACAACTACCACACCTTCATAATAGGAAGGCTATGCAATATTTCTTTGGGAAGATTAACATTGTGAGAAATTTCACCCCATATTTTGTAGAGAAAATAAAACCCTTGCAAAGTATGATACACAAAGACATTAAATTTAAGTGAATGGATGAGGGAAAAGAATCCTTCAGAAAAATTAAAATTTCCATATCACAAGCCCATGTTCTACGCAACCTGGATTTTAGTAAATATTTTTTCCTCTACACTTTTGCATTGGATCAATCATTAGTTGTAGTCCTTACTCAAAAGGATGATGAAAACAATGAAGAACGTGTTTCATTCATGAGAACCAACTTACAAGTGTCAGAGATTAATTTCCCTTCCATAGACAAGCAAGCATATGCAATCTAAAAAGCAGTCAAACATTTTAGATCTTATATCTTAAAGAATCATACTAAAGTCATAGTGCCTCATCCTATTGTCCGATCATTATTCACTTAGCAATAAATGGGTGAGAGAAGGGGAAATTGGATGGTTGTCATCCAATAATTAGACCTAGATATAAAACTAGACAATATAGTCAAAGGTCAAGGATTGTGCAAACACACCGTAGAAGCTCACGACCAAGTTGATTCAAAAGATTCTGGTAACACACCTGACCCCTAAGTGATCTTTTAAGGGGTGGGGCATCATAATTTTTTTTTCCTTAACTATCTCAAATCCTCCATTCAAGGTATCTATCACATTTTACTCATCCAGTGCTTTCCAACCATGGTCTCCATGTTCATAACCAAGCCCGGGACTGGCAGATATACCTCTTCCAAGTTCATCGGGTGTTCATTGGTCGAGGCCACATGGCTTCCATGTGGATCTGACTCAATATGATTCATCCTGAGTTCTTCAAAATTTCATAGCTTCCATCATTCCTAAATCTATGGTGGAGATCCATCCTCCCAAGAATCCAACGACTAGGCTTGGTCCCTAGCTAACTCACAAGCTAGTGGGGAATTTAGTGTTCGGACTTCAGATTTGAATTCCAAGCCTAGCCCCTTCCCTCTATATACAATCACACACGATCACGGGTTATGACCAGACACCAAGACAATAGGTGCTTACTTCAGTGCTTCAAAGCTTCAGGAGTTTTGTGATGCAAGCTCCTCTTTTCTCCTTGATTCGATCAGTGTCGGGTTGACCATAGCCTAGATATGTCAGTCCGAGGGTATCCACATAACCCCAGATATCTACGATTCGTAAATTCCTTTCAAGGGTCCCTTGGGTCCCATCATTATACCATTTCTAGAGGGACATCTATCATCCCAAAACACTCTAATAAGAATACATGGCACCTGCCTCAGGTCACCAACATCCCCTTACCTTTCCATCAGGTCGCCATACCTGGAAACATCATCACTCAACACATGGACCCCCATGTGCTCTTGACATGAGACATGCATCCACATGGTCGAACGGTCAAGAAGGGTCTCAAAGAATCAATAGATCCATGGTTGACATTACTTCATGACTCCGGTATTCGGGGGTTTCGACTTTGCAACACCCTTGTCCTCCCGAAATGGTCAACGTCGGACTGACTACATCATAGATATGACGGTCGGGAATGTTCCCAGGAATCCTCATATCTACGACCCAAATTAACTTTGAGACTTCGGGACTTCGGGGGATTAACCTCCTGTATGACGAATATGCCCAATTTGTCGGACCTGCGAAGTCCGAAGGGCTCGAAGGATTAACATTCGTGTTCCTTCTCCATATCCGATGATTGTGAAGAGCTTCATCTCCTCCCAAACCAATCTCATCCATTTTTCTTTCAAACAAAAGTATCTTCCCTTTTGAGACTTGAATATTTGTATCCTTCCTTAGCTTCATCAGCTCTAAAATGCTTAAGCACTTTGCACCATTTCTCCTGAACTTAACACTTAGAGGAATTATTCCACCCACCCCTTGCGTTCATTCATCAACTCTAGAACTTAAGAGGTTCTTACTCTCTGCCCACCTCATAAAGAGCTTGTGCATACATGCACTACCTCTCCTGAGCTTAATAGACTCCTTCCTCTAGGAGAATTAAAATGACTAGGAGTGTCGACATGCACATGTGAATCTATGCCCAAGGTCGACGAACTCACAGTTCATTTATTTTAACTTGAGCCACCACAAGGCTCAAGCATTTACGTGTGCAAGCCAGATAATTCCTTACTTGCTTAAATACACAATCAAGAAAAATTAAAGGGATACAGTATAACCATTAAGAACACATGCACATCCCTTAAACATTCATAGGATATCCAAATTTAATCTACAGTTACAGTTCAATTACACAGGATATGAGAATACTTATGTATTACAGGTTACAGCCAACTAACTAATTGTGGGTGTTCATCCTTCCACCCAACCATAGGCTCAAAAGGCATTCATTCTTAGCACCTTGGACACCCCCGTGCCAAGCCATGATATCACCAGGGAATTTATTCCAATTATCATCGATCCTTTCACTTTCGCATCTTCTGTGAGGTTTATCATATGCTTCTTCAGCATCAAGCATGCGGCCTTCTACTCAGGTCATGTTCTTTGCATACTCTTAAAGATCTCCCTCTTTGTCATAGCCTCGATGAGGTTTATCATATGATTCCTCAGCATCAAGCTCGTGGCCTTTGGCTCGTTCTCTGTTGGCCGAATGTTCCTCCCATTCCCCACTCTTCTCTTCATATCCTCTTGCATCCCTTGCATGCACATCCCTCCTATCATGTTCCTTTTTTCAAAAGGAAACTTGGGCCAGTCTGGGTCTGTAGGACCTTGTGGTACTTCAGGTTGACCTTCTACAGCTAGACCATGCTTCCATTCATGGGGGTGGTTGAGGGTTTAACCACCTTTCTTTTTCTTATTAATTGTTCTCTTATCATTCTCTCATTATTTCCTCTAGTGATACCATGGCTAGTACTTTCAAGAATTCACCCCCGCAATCAGTTATTTGGCAATTAAACGATAATACATTTACATTGTTCCCATGATATAGCATGGTAATCCTAATTAATGATTACATACAAGTTGGGGTAAAAAGGGGTGTTACAATTCCCTCCCCCTTAAAAGGAAAACCATCCTCGGTGTTCTTTCTTAGTAACACTTGTCATGCCTTTCTTATTCAGCCACTTCAGAAGTATTAACCTTCTTTCTTGATCAAGTCCTTTTTTAGACTCTTAATATTTGTCACTTTCCTTCAATAATTCTTGGACAACAAGCACATTAATCATAGTCTCACGCAAAAACATTTTACTATTGCATAAAACTTCTAAGAAAATTTCATAATCTAGCACAGTACTTATCTGCGCATTTTATGGATTTGTATCCAAATGGTTGTCTTTTTATCCAGGCTCACTATTTTTCCTTGACATACCCATTGTGTGCATGATTCTAATTAATAGTTTACAAGAACTATTAAAGTCTCCTCTTCCTTGTGGTCACTCACCCTCAAGGCCCAGGCTCAGGCATACCCTTCTCTATTATACAGTTGCTTGGGTGATCCATCTTACCTTGCCAAGGTTTTCTCACACAAGAAGGATTCCAGAGACTTCATTGAGCCTTATAGTTGAGTCATCCCTCATACTTTCTCTGCCGAGGTGTCCCTCCACCTTGTGTTACCTCAACGCAACATATTCCAGGCGATCATGGCTTACCACAGAGTTCTCATGGCTCAACAGTGGCCTCCTTCATGATTTTCAACTAGATAGCCTTCATATGTCCTTTCTGGATAGATCTTTTCTTCTCACCTGTATCACAGGCATATAGAATTCATGATACATCATCACAATTCTAAATTTCAGAATTTTATTGCAAATCTGTCACCCACATATTTTCCAATTTCTTCATTTATTTTCATATATGTTCCACACAGAACTAGATTCACAAGCATGAGACTTTCCTCCCCATAGCAGTTTAGCTCAATCGGAAATCAGCCTTCCTCATGGGCTTACAACATTGTCATATCTAGGACTCTTTCTTCTTGCAAGTCAACTTTCCTCAGCCAAACAAATTGTTAGTTTTCATGCACACTATATTTTCATACAATGCATACTAACAGTCCAAGTCATTTTCATCTATTTAGGGTATATAAAGCAAAATGGAAATATTATTATTATGTAAGCATCCTCTCAACATACCAAATTTTCAAAGTGCAATTCAAATATCAAATGAATTTAATCAATGTGCCAATGTTCATAGCCACATTCATACCCAATGCACGCTCGCATTGATCTTTAAGCTACCACACTTGGTGACAAGCACCCTACTATGGTGTGTTGGAGTTTAACCAACCTCTTCACCATATGGTTTATTCCTCCTTGTTCACTCTTACAACAGGACTATGCTTCCTGCTATAGGCTAATCATGATTCCAAATCAGCGCACATGGAACTAAATGTTTCTCTTGAATCTTCCCAAGCATTCTTCCTTCATTAGTAACCAAGGTGCCCACACTCATGGTCACCCAAATTTTCTTTCCTTTGACATCCATACAATGTAAGTAAAAATTTTGGAAGGTCCTCCTTCCTCAATGGAAGATTCATTATCTTCCTTTCATGCATACATGAACTTCCTCGAAGCAATTCCATGCAATGTGATAGCTACGGGCACCTTTATTCCCATAGCACCAGTCCTCATGACCATAGTCTAATGCAGAGTGTTAAACTCTATCTTCCTTGACCGGCCTGTAGGAACTCTGTTTTCTCTCCATGCGACCAATAGTTGTGACCTCAGCTCTATTCATTTCGGCGCTATCCTTTCAGCTCTTGTGTCCAAGCGCTATGATCCTGGCTACACCCCTTTCCTATAAATCGATGGTGTAGATCCATCTTCCCCCAGATATAAAAGCTACAAGGGATTGTGGAACCTCAACTAGCTCGTGGTTTAATTCTCCTCTTGATCTCAACAATGAATATGGGTTGCCCAATCTACGATCGAATCCCAAACTCAAAACAACGCTATATTGAATTTAAATTATGGGTACAGGTCTCGATGTTAACCCGTGTGCATATGCAATATCTGCAATGATCATGGGTCATCAATATTAGCCCTTGATATATTTTAACCACATGATTTCAAAATAATAATAATTCCAACACAGAAGTGTTTGACCGAGAATTTAGGTTGATACAGATCTTCTATGTGCTAAATTCAACCACGGAACCTAATCACAGTATGAGTTTTACATGACATTAACATGTGGGTTCCTTGTAGTTTTTCCCATCGATTGTTCACAGATCGGTGGTTCACAGTGATTATGGAATCCTAATATGCTCACTCTTTATCAGATATTTCAATCTATGCAATCTAAAAAAATCTTTCCCAACTCTTTTAATCATGGTCGTTGATTCCCTGCCCCGATAAGATCAATGGTGTTGGTTGATTGTGGGCTGTGAACTAGCATGTCCATTAATTTCACCTTCACGCTCCGCAATGACCCCCGATCGTTGATCAAATCGAAGGACTAGTGTTTGATCCATTAACTCCAGTGGATATTGAAGTCAATTTGACAACTGCGATCGGTCTTCCCTCCGATGAGCAGCTCACATTCATCCCCTTTGTCAGGTTCTTGAGTATCCTGATTCGATCAATGTTTTCTTCCTAAATCATACTCTACTTGGGTATCTATGGCATACAAATTCCTTTCAAAAAATTTGCGCACAACATTAAGACAATAAAACATTTTCAGACATGTCCTAGCACATATTTATGCACTTCATCACATTATCCTTAATGTTTTTATGAGTGCAACACAAAAAAATCTCGATTGTTTCTATAGCAATATAACCACCATCACTATGGTGCCAAAACATTTACTTTCATCTACGTACCATCTCTCTCATCCCAGAGAAAACATAATACTCGGCAAGAAAAGAATTGAGGTCTCTCCCCTTCTTCCAATTCGTTCTACACCGCCTGGGAATTTTCATCCCATCTGAGTTATTTCTAAAGGCCTCGCTGCCTTTTCTTAACATGGCTTCAACCAATCCTATTCAATCAAACATACTCATTTATTCATTCATTGGTATTCTATTCATTACATGATGCTTTCAAAATGTAATCCAAGTGTTATAACCCTAAATTGAACCATGCATGCATACCTGACATCAAGCCATCTTACTTGCTTTTTTTGCCAAGCCATCATTTGAACAACTCTTCTAAAAAAACCATATTTTTTAAGATGTACGCACTCTGCACCACTACTTCCCATGTACACACACTTGTTGCACCATTACAACCCGCGTAAACTCACAAAAAGCGTGAAAAATAAAAACTTTCAAAGGGATATAGATTTTAGAGCAGTTACCTAACCATTTGACCGCCCATAGCCGGTCACCCAACCAAATAACTATCTTTTTGGTCTATAAAAGAAGTTTTGGGTTCCCATTCCTAAAGGAAGCATGAGAGCAAAGAAACTTTGCCCATTTCAATATTCCCCCTTTGCCCCAATATTTTGCAACCACATTATGAGTTTGAGCCAGAATTCTTTTTTCAACCCTTTTTCCTCCATTGCAAACCCTTTCCATTTCCCTAGAGAGAACTGAAGAGGAGAAGAATATGTGGAAGAATTTGGTGCATGGTGAAGAGGATCCCAAGACCAAGTTCGAGGAGCAATCGTCGGTCTCATATTGTAAGTGACTCCATAAGATTAATATAAAGAAATACTTTTTCCATCCCGCCAAATGATGTCTTCAATCTTCATGATTTATTTGTATTTTTGTTATGACATCTAACCTACTAATCCATATATAGAATGCATTCTTGTAGTTTCTTGTTTGTCTTTTGGTGAATGTGGATTGGCTTTGGGAGGAGATCTGTAGTCGAGAAACAACTGAGCACAAAGGGATCGACACCGGATGTGGATTATAAGGTAAGATTATCGGATCCCTATACTTTGTTTTTTTATGTATGATTGTGGGGTAATGTCGGGATAGTTGTTAAAAGTAGGAGACTTTAGACGGTTAGCTCTGCCTACACTTTAGAACCCTGGTGTAGTCCATAGGGGGTTTTCCCACTATAGCACAATTGGAAACTGTACTGGGGAAACCTCTAGGGCTTTTTTTCAGGGGATATTCTTTTTGGGTGATTTAATTGGTTTAATTTCCTTTTTTTTTTAGTTTCTGTAAGTGTTTAAGTCTTTAAGGGATTATGGTCTTCCATACCAGTATTCCCTACCTTGATAGCTTGAATGTTCTTTTCTTTTTTTAGAAATTTACAGAGGTGCATGTGGCCTGTAGTGGGTCTGCACATGTACATACGTGCCCTACCTTTAGACAGTTCGCATACATACGCAGGTTGTTGAAGTGTCAGTAGCATGCCTGTGTTGAGAAAATATTTTTTAAAGAAGAGGTAGTCATCCTCTTCCCTGTCAGAAGTTGTGATTCTCAGGGGTTTTCTTGATCTAGTCTTGTCTCTATTATAGCAGTCTGTAGCCTAGGTCTGACCTCAGTATAGCTTTTTATATCAAATATTTCTTGTGGTTTCTTTATTAGGGTTTTTAGACAAGTTTGTGAGTTTGTTCTGATCTGCCTGTTTGGTATTGTCAGTGACTCCCTACGATCCGTAGTGGGCCAGAAGTCATTTCTTGGTCTTGTATTGTCTTCATTTTTCCCTTTTTTCTTTAGAAGAAAAGAAAAGAATTCATTTTCAAATTTCTTGTTTTGAAGCATAAAACAATAAAAAAGGGTTTTTCATTTCTTTATTTGGTAAAAGTAGTTTAGGTTAGTTGTTTTATTTATCAAGGAAAAATAATTTTTTTCTTAAGTTATTTATTTGAGTATTTAGGACATTAAGTAGCTCGTAGTCGAGCGAAATCTTGTTTTAGGTTTTTCTTTTCAAAGATCTAAGAAAAGTAGTTATGAAAAAGTTTGGTTAAAGAGTTTAAATTGGCAAATCTTTATTTGTGAAGAAGAAGTAGTTTGTTTTCATTTTCATTTTATGCCCTTCTCTTTTGCCTCTTAAAGAACATCATTGGTTTCACTTATGTTCCCTTTGACTTAATACAGCCACTAAAATTGACGCTTAATTAAAAGTTATTAGACTTTGTGTTTGTAGGTTCCATCAATTTAGTCTAGGCTAGAGCCTTGATTTAGGATTGGAGAGGAAACTCTTCAAGGCTACAAAAACAAACATAAGAGTTTGTGTTAGGGAGTGCTTAAAATTTCAGTAACCGTGAAAGTTATCCATGACCCCTCTCTAACACAGGGGCTAAACATGAGGTCGCGTGCGGAAAGGTAGCGGAGATAACCCCTCAAAAGTCGGACCAAGCGTAGTGGGGAATGCATATAGAGGGCTTATCTTGGGATTTCGTTGATCGCATTTTCCACGGAGCTTTGTGGGTCTCAAATCCATTTGAGGTCCTTAGTAATCCTCTAGAACACTTTCTTTCGATATCCTTGATAGGTTTCAGGCTTGATACCCTGCTCATTGCAGTCCACCTGACTGTCGACTATACCCGCCTGGTGATTGTTCATGCACTGGCAACCAAGTTGCCTTTATCTTAGTGACTTACATAGGTGACTGCGGGGGTATACCATGGTACCTAAGGTAGACATCAGGCCACGCTTTGCAGAGTATACCCGGAGGGTGCTTCCATAGTCAATTTGCACTTGCACCGGTAAGTTTCTCTAGTGTTTGTTGGTGTAACTGTTCTTCCAACTAGTTAGTGATCTGCTTGTCTTATCTCATATGAGATTTTTCAAGTGTGTGTTGGTATTTAATGTTAATGGAAAGCCCTATTGTGTCATTGATATTCTCACACTATGGAGGATCATGAGCTCCACTGGTCGCGAAGGCTTCTTGACCTACCACTGGTTAATTTGGAGCCACCCCCGCCACCACTAAGGAGAATACTAGACCAGCAAGGGTCTTTTGAGGCGACCGAGCCACAGGAAACTGTACCTAACCCATGTCTAAGAGGAGAACATTTGATTTTGGAGGAACCAACCATTTATGAGCTTGGAGTGAAATCTCTTGGTCCGTATAACCCTCTGATCACTAATCTATCGATGCCCATCATCATACAGGTTGACCCTTACGAGCGCCAAGTAGTACCACAAGTAGCGATGGAGACAAATGTTTCTACTTCTTCAGGGAATCCTCATAATCCCTCTACAGTTGTCACTACAGGGGGTTTTTTACCTCCTAACCAACCGTCATTGGTACAGACCACTATGGTCTCGACTGCCTCTACCTCAGGAAATGGTCTGATTCCATCTATGACAATGATCACTTTCACCTAGAGTGCAACAGGCCCTTCGTTCTCATACAGGATGCCTGGCTTCGATACAAACTCTGTCCTTTCCTAATCCACTCTACAAACTTTAGGTCTAGGGGCAGGGACCTTGAATGCTCCTCTACAAGGATCCATGGGGGGCACTTCAACTCCCTATAATGCTTTCCCTTACAGAGGGGGTCATATACCTCCTTCATCCCCTTCGCTCGACGGTTCTCACAAGCACTCCATCGGGTCGAACGTAAACCATAGTTCATTTGGAGTAGGTATTCAAGGACTTCCTTCTTATAGCATGCCAGTAGGTTCAATGTCATTCTCTTTGTTCAGTGCATTTGGTAACAATGCATTCTCTTCAGCTATCGTCTCGGGCGGGGGCAACACTGATTATGGACAACAAAATCCTATGCAAGGTATTATTCCTAAACATGGGGAAAACTTAGGAGTTCCGTCCTCACAAGGACCTTGGAATCTGTGGCAGGGATCAGTTCCCTCGTCAGGGATGTCGACCGGGGGAAACCCCTTCCATAGCCAATGGAACCCCGACCAAGGCTCAAGACCTATGCCCATCGGATCGACAAGGTGAAACCCTTCCCAAAATCCTTTGAATGCAATGCAATCCCAACATTCTACGTTCTATTACGGGAGTCAATTGATGACATATCAACAAGTGCATAACCTGTACGTTGGTCACGACCATGGTTATTATCAGAACCCTGGCCAGCAACCTAACTTTTCCTGGCAACCTAGTGCCAGCCAAACTCCAGGCTCCTTTTTCCCTGGTTGTAATCAACAACCCAAATTATCGTTACTAGCAACTTTGCACTTGCCAGACTTGACAAGGTTATTAAATGACCCCATCTGTCATGATCCACATTGGCCTCCTATTTCAACCAATTTTCCTTCATACATTCCAAAGTTCTAAGCTAATCCTAATGAAGATCCAGGTGATCATGTGACTACCTTCCATTTATGGTGCTCATCCAACTCATTGAGAGATGACTCCATCCAGTTGCTTTTGTTTCAACGCACTCTCATCGAGAATGCTACAAAATGGTACATTGAGCTCGACTGCTCAAGATACTCTACCTTTGGCGAATTGGAAATGGTTTTCTTAAACCATTTTCAATTACCGGTGAGATACGATGTTGGCACCGAGTTGTTGGCCAACTTTGAGCAGACAAAGGCGGACCATATCTCAGATCGCATATGAGAATGGAGACATCAGAAGAGTTTGATAAAAGTACCATCCCCACCAGCATTCCTGCTTGAGTGGTTCCTTAATTATTTGGTACCTCAGTTATCCAAAAATGTAGCAACTTTAGGGGTCTTTTCAGAAAAAGAAGTGATAATGAGAGCTCAACAGCTAGAGTTGATTTACTCTTGGTCTAGTTTACTTTACAAAGTTTTTCCATATGCACCATGGTCGATACTTGACAAGACCAAATAGAGATCTGGACCCCATGCCGATGGTATTGTTGGTTCAGTGCAAACGAATCCCATTGATCAGTTGTCAAATCAATTACAGCAGAAAGTGGTCATCCAGACCACCAGTTCATCTTCTCCCCCTACTCAAACATCAAATGTACATGGTGTGCAATCAACAAACCTGAAGGCCACCCATCAGCCTGATGGAAAGAAGAAACAACGAAAGAAGGGTAAGGGGGATAAGAAACCTACCAATAATGTTGGTGGGGGCAATAGAGAAAAGAACAAATCAAAGTATCCATGCAACCTTTGCATGGAAGACCATTCGACTCACCTATGCCCTCAGCTTGCAGAGGCCCAAAATTTATTGGCACAACAGCAGCCTGTCATGTTAACAAACCCATTTCCACATGGGAAAAATTTAAATCAAGCCTCTTCAAGCACAAAAGGGGATAGTCAAGGACCCCCTCTGCCTTCGAGTAATCCTTCGTCCACGAATGTGTATATGTTGAAAGGTAGCGGTTATATAGCAACTAGGACACGCAACTACGGAACTCCAAACACCTATGAAAAGGGTAAAGAAGCCAAAAACCCACCTCTTCCTCTCTAGCTTGAGAAGATGTTGGGTGAAACAATGACACACATCCGAAAAGATGTGTTCAAGAAAGCTTCCCACAATCCAAACGTAAGGGCCACCTAGAACTACTTTGTGGTGGAGGATTTGTCTCAAACCCCTTGTGCAATGTCCGCTTTGGAGGTCCTCCAGAGCTGCCCTTCCCAGAGAAATGCTCTATTAGATTCCCTAGGATCTATTGATACTTGTAATTCGGGAATGATCATGCTTAATATGACTAACTTAAAACCTTGTCTCCCTTACCACGTGGTGTTTCAGATAGTAGTGGCTTACACCACGAAAACTTTTACCCGGAACATTTTTCGCATGATGGTTGATGAGGGTGCCTTGACATGCGTGATGCCATTGGCGTGTTGGAAGGCCATTGGCCAACCCATTTTGTCTTTGTCACCTACTCTTCTTACCACTTTCAATGGTCATTCGTTCCAACCACATGGAATCATCCCCTCTTTCCACGTGAAATTAGGGGGGAAGATCGTGTGCGTCGAGGTTGAAGTGATCGATGTGTCTCTCGACTACAATATCTTGTTAGGAAGGAGTTGGACCTATTCTATGAATGCAGTTGTCACTACAGTTTTTTGGGTCTTGTTATTTCCACATGATGGTCAAATCATGTCCATTGATCAGTTGTCCTTGTCTTGTCCCGACCCTTCATCGGGGGAATCCATGGTCCCGATGATTGATAACCCTCAACCCAGCATCGTCAACATAGGGGTCTTTTTGTGCCCACCTTTGATGGGTACTTTCGATTACCCGCCTCCTTCCAGCGATGTTAAGTTCATATTAGTTGTCCCTAACCAGCCTAAGGTTGAAATTTTTCAAGTCTCGTCATTTCGTATGACTTACTTTGATGATTTATGGACCCTTCCTTCCCCATCAGCCACGATGGAAGGGGAAGGACACCATGGCATGGCCATGCCTTTGTCTATGGTAGAGGTTGCATACTCTATAGCCTAACAAGATTCCATCGATCCCAATCTGACTCTCGCACAGGAGTTAGATCTGGTTCTCGAGCCTATTTGGGCTCAAGGTTCCCTCGTCGATACTGATTCTTTAGACTTATTCTTTCCCTCAAATGAGGTGATTATTAAGGCGGTGACTAGATCGGACAGACCCTGGGATGATCTCCATCACAGATCTTATTTCCTCCCAGAGTTAAGAAGAATTGAAGTAGGTGAATTCACTTTGACTATGACTGGAGATAGGTCTTGTCCTATCAATCCTTTGGCTACGCACATAGTTCACATTGAAGGAAATATAGAAACCATCATTAAAAAAATACCTATTGACATCTCCAAAACCCCTCATGTCATGGAGAAAGTCTTCTTCGAAGTGGACTGCTCCCTCGAGGAGATTTGAATCTACAAGGATTTATTTAAATAATTTTGCAACGTGTTTTCCTGGTCTTATAAGGAAATGCCAGGAATAGATCCAAGAATTGTTGAACATGAAATAACGACATATCCTGACGCTAAGTCAGTCTGGTAGAAGCTTCATTTGGTTAATCCTAAGAAATCGACAACTATTAAGGCTGAAGTAGAGAAACTACTTGAAGTTGGTTTCATCTACCTCGTCCAATTGACTCAATGGGTGTCAAATCTCATTCCAGTCAACAAAAAATAGGGTATGATTCAAGTTTGTACGGACTTATATGATTTGAACAAGGCATGTTTGAAGGATAATTTCCCCACGCCATTTATTAACCAGATAGTCGATGAATTTGAATGTTGCGAGGTATTTTATTTCATGGATGGTTTTTCAGGATACAAATAGATACAAATGAAACTCGAAGACCAACACAAAATCGCTTTCATTTGTCCATGGGGTACATTTACTTATCAAAAGATGCCTTTTGGTCTGCAAAATACTGGAGCTACTTTTCAACAGGCCATGTCTTTTGATTTCCACGATCTCAAACACATAGTCGAGGCTTATCTTGATGATTTAGCATCACGATCATGTAAGAGAGTTGATCATTCCACACACCTATGACTCATCTTTGAGCGATGTCACTACTACCAGATTCGCTTGAATCCAAACAAATGTAGTTTTTGTGTAATGTCGGGTCGTCTGCTAGGTTTCATAGTTTCAACAATAGGGATCATGGTTGATCCTCTATAGGTTCAAGCAATAGTTCAGTTGCATCCCCCGTGCACAATCCCCAACTTCAAAGTTTGTAGGGAAAAACAAACTTTTTATGGCGTTTCATCGCAAACTATGCCGAGATCACAAAGGGTTTCATGTGTTTACTGAAGAAGGACGTTCTTTTTCATTGGGATGAAGCCTATCAATGATCTTTCGAAGCATTGAAATGTGCCCTCACGTATGCTCCTCTACTTCACCCACCCAATTATAATAAATATTTCTTATTGTACTTGGTTGTGGTAGAGTCAACCATCAGTATGGTCTTGGTTCAGAAGGATGATTTGCTTGAAGAATACATGATTTATTACCTGAGTCGAGGCCTGGTTGGACCAGAACTCAATTATTCACACATTCAAAAACTTGTGTTGGCAGCAGTTCATGCTGTACAATGGTTCTGTCATTACATTTTGTTTTGTAGGACCACCGTCATTGTTGTTGTGAATCCCTTTCAATACATGTTGACACAACGTGTTATCGGTAGAAAGATTAGTAAATGGATAGTTATCCTCCAAGAATTTGACTTGGATTTTGTTTCGGAGAAATCCAAAAAGTCGTTGGTCTTCACGGAACTCATCTCGGAACTTCCAGTCGAATCAGGTGATGTTATACCCGAGGAGTCACCTATTAAAGGAGACATGTTTTTTATCGTGTCTTCGGACCCCTGGTATGGAGATATACTAATCTATATCCAAACTTTGAAGTTCCCCACCTCTACTTCTCATGATGAGCATCATTGTATAAGCCATCATGCCAACAACTATCTCATACTCGAGGACACTCTGTATCGTTGAGGTGTAGATTACATCCTTTGTCGGTGTATCACATATGAAGAAGTGGAAATCCTGCTTAATGATTGCCACACTGGATCATGTGGCAGTCATTTGTCTGGGTTGGAAACAGCCCAAAAGATTCTATGAGATAGTTACTTTTGGCTGACATTAATCAAATATTGTGTTGAATTGTTCAAGAAGTGCCACCCATGTCAGATCTTCTCTCAGAAGATGAGGGCACACCCCACTCCCATGTTTCCCATCATCACAGTTGGTCCCTTCACCAAGTGGGGGATTTATTACACTACATGCAACCCCCCTCAGCAAGGGGGCACCATTATATCATCGTAGCAGTAGACTACTTCACGAAGTGGGTTGAAGCTATGTCAATGTTTAAAGATGATGGCAAGACAGCAGCTCTCTTTTTATTTAACCAGATAATAGAAAAGTTCAGTGTCCCAAGAGAGATTGTCACTGACGATGGCAGTCACTTTCAAAATAAAATTATGTCCTAGTTAATGTCAAATCTTGGGTTGAGGTAGGAACATTTGTCACCCTACTACCCATAAGTGAATGGTCAAGTGGAAGCTGTGAATAACTCCCTTAAGACTATTCTACAGCGAACAATCAATTCGGCCAAGTCAAATTGGCATTTGATGTTGTACTCAGCATTATGGCCCTACCAAACATCTGTTAAGACTGCAACCAGTTTCTCACCTTTTCAAATTGTTTACAGGATGGAATCAGTCTTTCCTATAGAGTGTCAGATCCCATCTCTAAATTTGGCAGTACAGTTATTTCCAGACACTTTACCTCTTGAAGAGTGTTTATTATATATTGAGCAACTCGATGAGCAGTGTCAGGATTTAACCTTGGCCACCGAGGCTCACAAACAAAAATTCAAGTGTCAGTATGATCGGTCCATTCATCCTCAGATTTTCTCTGAAAGTGACCTTATCCTAGTCTATGACCAATATAAGGATCCCCTAGGGTAAGGCAATTTCAAACCCATGTGGTTCAGACCTTTCATTGTGAAGGAGGTTCTAAAGAAGGGCACTTATCGTCTGGTGGACTTTGAGGGAAATTCTTTGGCAGATCCTATAAATGGGCTCTACCTCAAGAAGTATTACTCTTAGGTGGGTCACCTTGGGTGACTTCTTGTACACATGTATAGTTCTTATACATTTTCTTTTTATTTTTTGTCTTTTTGGTTTTATGGATGTGTCATTTTTTATGTCATATTTTTTACTGTGGCAGATGTCAAGTGAATTAGAGGTGTTCGTTGGGTTTGCGGATGGCACTATCTGGCACACTCGGAGGCTTGATTCCATAGCTTGGGTGATTTTCACACCTCAGGGTCAGTTGTTATCTTCAGGAGGTATCTTTTTAGGTGACACCACAAACAATGTCATCGAATACAACATAGTTTTAGAGTTTCTTTGTGATGCTTTGTCGCATGGTATCTCTCACCTTCGAGTCTACTTAGACAGTTAGTTGGTTGTGTCTCAGTTAAATAGGGTTTACCACATTTACGATCCTACTCTACACCAACAGTTCCTTAGGGTACGTCTCTTAGAATGAAACTTTGATTACATTACGTATATCCATGTTCCTAAGAGATTGAATCAAATCATAGATACTCTAATTAATCATGTATTAGATTGGCATATTGCACACATGTAAGAAAAATCACACACATGCACATGTAAATACATTTGTAAATAAATGTAATCCATATGACATAAAAATATGTAAATATGCATATATATATCGAAAATATCATAGTACATAGGTGGGAACAAGTGCCTCAAAAATATATGTCCAGTAAGAGTCGCGCAGCTTATGCCCTCAAAAATATACAAAAGGTGCCCTCAGCACGTAAGTAGTCCATCCTAGCTAAGGGCGAGGCCTGTTGTCCCTATCATAGTGAACAACGACTTTTTCCAAATGCCGGAAGAGTTGGACCCAGGTCCATGGTACCCCAACTACATGAGGTTGCATCGACAATGGGAGATCCTAAATCTCTACCATAGGGACTGTACGAGTGAGCGCAGTGAGGTTCCACTCCAACCGTCTCAATACTCTCTCAGCCTCTCCAGCTGGAGGCCCCCCTGCTGCTACTGCTGGTCCAGCGGCTACAACTGGTCCTGCCTCTGGTCAAGGATGTCACCTGTCCTCGAGACTTCTGTTGGATGCACTAGACCCACATCTGTACATAATAGATACATAGTTGTCAGATACTCTGATACACATAAAAATGATATATATAAAAATAAATAAAAATTAAATAACTTTGAAAAACAAACATATATATCTCTCCTCGTTCTACCTCGGGAGGTATGGGCATATCAGGATCCCTGGAGAATTTGATCTCAGCATAGGGGTATTCTTCAATAGCTGGAATCTGCCAAGACCACCAGTCGAAATATTTATCATCGAAGGCCTCAATGGTCCTCCCTCCCCCCTATCATGGAAATAGAGCCACCCATATACACACTGCTGGGAGAGAGGCCACGTGCCCTCATACTATCTCTCGCGGACTGAGACTGGGTACCCTCTTGAAGAAAAAGGAACATAGAACAATCCCAAACCCAAAGTTTTTGTTTCTCTGCACATGACACTCTATTAATTGTCTCTTCATGCAATCTAGCATGGTTGTGCTCCAGTCGAAAACTTGTGCATTTAAGAAATGAACCACACAATGCATGTGCACCCGGGAGGCTTGATGTAAGGCTGTGGATCCAGTGATCCACCTAATAAGTAAAACTATCACTTTCAATGATAGGTTTGAAATCTTGTGGATCGGCACCTGAGAACCCACTTTATCTGTGCCAGCTTCGCAATGGAGTCTAATCAACTCCTCAATGTTGTGAGGCCCAGGAGGAAAAACATGAAGGTTGACTGGTTCCCCTCTCCTTGAGAGGCCAGTCAGAAAATAAATATCCTCATTCATTGGAGTCAACAAATGTCCTTCGAGCATAAATGCCTCTGCGTCAGGGTGTCAGTAATCTACCAAGGCGTTCAGCAGCCTGGGTTGTGCCCACATGAATGGACACTGGAATAATTTAAACAAACCACATTGTGATAATGCGGTGAGAGCAGCAGGGTCTTCTGTGACCAAATAATCAATGTCTTCATGCTCCCTTTCTCTCCATTGAACGTGCATCCTACAAAATGATAGTTTCAAAGGGGAGTTAACTCTTTCTTTTTAATTGTTTCCATGTGTTTAGGGGTGTACGCGGGCTATATTGAGCATAGTCATGTATGCACGCGGGCGGGTTGTTTTATTCCCATGGGCAAGTTGTTTTATACCCACGGACATACATGTGTTTTCCTTGGACAGCCCACGTACACGTAAGGCCGCACATTTTTTAAGAGTGTGTTCTCCTCCAAAAGACTAAAATGAACTAAAAGAGAAGTATTGAATTGCAACAGGGGTTGTTTTATACTTACTTGGTCCAAGCAGAAGTTTCTTTCGTCCACTAAAGCTCCCGGAATCAACTCTTTTGGCAAAGGCGTGTTTTTTATTTTTTGGTCAATTCTCAATTTATAATGGTGATAATGAGCTGCCAGCTTCTATTTATAGATGTTTTGGCCCCTTTTTGTCATTTTTTGGACCCTTTTGTTGTTTTTTCTAGCTTAAAAATCGTTTAGTATGGTTCTTGAGTTTCTTATGGGATGTTACGATACGTGTTACTTTTGGTATTGGGAAAATTTTTGAGAGTTGGGTCATTTTTAAAAGGTCCTTTGGTGAAAAGTCATTTTTCCAACCTTTTTCATCTAAGTTAGGTTTCCACCTCCACTCTCTACATCTCGTTGTATTTTTCTCTTTACCATAGGATTGACCCCACCAAGTTGCGACACAGAACCATCATTGTTGCTTTAGAAGTGTCTTAATTTAGTGGTAGAGCCTGCCTTTACATGGATGCGCTAGTTAGATCCTCATTTCTTTTGGCATCCATGTCGTCGTTAATGACTATAGGCTTGGGAGTCCTTATTAGTTTTTTCCTGATTACAAGTTTGATCCTTATTCACATGATTCATTATCACTTTGGACCTCACCCTCGGGACTCCTAAACAAACATGAGTCTTCTTTAAGCCCTTTTCAGACTCTTTAAAACATGAAAATATTGTCAAGTGATCTTATCACCCTTGACGATCACCAAACTAAAATTTGAAGGCACGTCTTTCCGGCGGTAGTTTACCCCTTTTTTAGTCCAGACGGTTGGTTGTACGAACAAAGGTATACTCTAGGAGCTTCGATTCACTAGAAGAGTATTTTCAGGTATAATTTTAACCCTTTTTTGGGCCTGAGGAACTAAATTTACGAAAAAGAAACCCCCCCATGGAGTCCATAGTCAAGCTCTTTTCAGACTCCCTAAAATTGAAAAGATGGTTGAGTGACCTTGTTTCTTCACACTCATTAAATTGGTCCAGAAGAACATCCCTTACGGAGTCCATAGTTAAGCTCTTTTCAGACTCCTTAAATATGAAAATATTGTTGAGTGATATTTTCTTTGTCACACTCGTTAAAATGGTTTTGAATAGACGTCTTTTCAGTGCTAGTTTACCCCTTTTTTTGGAACGACTAGACTACCTTCGAAAAAGGTACCCAGTGGAGTCTCCTTTTACGCTTTTTCAAACTCTCTAAAAATGAAAAAACATCGATCTTACCTTCTCTGGTCTCGTTAAAATTACACCGAAGGATGTTATCATTGTGTCTTATTAATCGCATTTGCATTCCTATGTCTTTGGCCTAATGTCAGCTCCATGTTGCTCTCGACTAAACCATTTGAAGCATGCTTTATATGTAAACCTTGTAGCACTTTTCCTTTGTGTCTTGACACCTTGAACCATGGAGGATTTTTCCCAAGTGTCCTTTTCCTGCATATGTCTCCTTGCTCTGAGCATCAGTGTGTTCCTTGCGCTTGGAACTAGTATGTATGTGACACTCGTTCCTCCTTTGTAACGTAGCATTATTTTATTCTTTTTCAAGCTTTCCAAAATTATTGAAAAAGACAAATATATATATATATATATATATATATATATATATATATCAAATATACCCCAAAAAGAGGAAGGGAAAAGTATTTTCTTTTTGTTGGCAGCACAATGAGTCTCCCTTGGACAATGCACATCCTTTTGTTTGTTCGTCAAGCTCTGGTATTTAATATGACCTTAGGAAGTTGTTCTCGCTACATAGAGTTGTGTCCTCCCCCATTTGGTTATCCTTCCAAACATATGGAGAGTTTGTGTTGCCTCCTACATCATGAACTTATGCCAATTCCACGCTGCCTGAGTCTCATCATTTGTCGTTCTTTTGTCCAAGGGAAGTTTTACTAAACTTGAGTCGGCCCTTCTACAGTTTGTCTCTTGTCCTCATGCCCGGCCACCCCGAAATACAAATCAAGTCCTTGTTCAAAATCAATGAAGTTCTTTGCCTGATCACCGAGATCCTCTTGTCTGTTCCCGACAAGCCGTCGAAGACCTCTGGGTAGTGAAGTCGTACACTGATATTACACTCCTACCTAAGTTTTGAATATCTTGAAGTTGTTTCCCAAGCTCTAAAGGCTTCATCTTTAGCCATCATGCGTCATTAACTTCTTGAAGATGGATACTATACATGTATATATTTTGATTTTGAGATGTATATCCATTGTGTAATGCTCATGGATACACTTTATATAGTTATATGACATGGATCTACAGTGTATTTAATTGGCATCCATGATTTTATTTCATCCCAAGCATCGGTATGCCTGCCTCGGTGAGAGAAATTATTATTTTGCAGATGGCACCTCCTGAACTTTGGTCTCTGGGATCACTCACTTTGTACGTTGGTGAATACTTGTAATGTATTTCATCCATCATATTCTCTTATGACCTCACACATTAGGGGGAATCTGTTATAACCCTAAATTGCACCATGCATGCATACCTGACATCAGGCCATCTTACTTGCTTTTTTTGCCAAGACATCATTTGAACATCTCTTCTAAAATATATATATTTTTGAATATGTACGCACCCTGCACCACTACTTCTCATGTACACACTCTTTTTTCACCATTACAGCCCGTGTATACTCACAAAAAGCATGAAAAAAAAAATTGCAAAGGGATACGGGTTTTCGGGTAGTTACCTAACCATTTAACCGCTTATATTTGGTCACCCAACCGAATAACTATATTTTTGGCCTATAAAAGAAGGTGTTGGGGTCCCATTCTTGAAGGAGGCATGAGAGCAAACAAACTCTGCCCATTTCAGTATTCCCCCTTTGCCCCAATATTTTGCAACCACATTGTGAGTTTGAACCAAAATTCTTTTTTCAGCCCTTTTTCCTCCATTGCAAACCCTTGCCATTTCCCTAGAGAGAATTGAAGAGGAGAAGAATACGTGGAAGCAATTGGTGCATGGTGAAGAGGAGACTAGGACCGAGTTCGAGGAGCAATTGTCGGTCTCATATTGTAAGCAACTCTGTGAGATTAATATAAAGAAATACTTTTTCCGTCCCACCAAATGATGTCTTCAATATTCATGATTTATTTGTATTTTTGTTATGACATCTAGCCCACTAATCCATATATAGAATGCATGCTCATAGTTTATTGTTTGTCTTTTGGTGAATGCAGGTTGTCTTTGGGAGGAGATATGTAGTCAAGAAACAACTGAGCACAAAGGGATCGACCTCGGATGCGGAGTTTAAGGTAAGATTACCAAATCCCTATACTTTTTTTTATGTATGATTGTGGGGTAATGTCGGGATAGTTATTAAAAGTAGAAGACTTTAGACTATTAGCTCTACCTGTACTTTAGAACCCTAAATTGCACCATGCATGCATACCTGACATCGGGCCATCTTACTTTCTTTTTTTGCCAAGCCATCATTTGAACAACTCTTCTAAGAAAACCATATTTTTGAATATGTACACACCCTACACCACTACTAACCACGTACACATTCTTTCTTCACCATTAAAGCCCACTTATACTCATAAAAAGCGCGAAAAATAAAAAATTGCAAAGGGATACAGGTTTTCGGGCAGTTACCTAACCATTTGACCGCCCATAGCTGGTCACCCAACCAAACAACTATATTTTTGGCCTATAAAAGAAGGTGTTGGGTTGAAGGAGGCATGAGAGCAAAGAAACTCTCACCATTTCAGTATTCCCCCTTTTCCCCAATATTTTGCAACCACATTGTGAGTTTGAGCCATAATTTTGTTTTCATCCCTTTTTCCTCCATTGCAAAACCTTGCCATTTCCCTAGAGAGAATTGAAGAGGAGAATAATACATGGAAGCATTTGGTGCATGGTGAAGAGGATCCTAGGACCGAGTTCGAGGAGTATTTGTTGGTCTCATATTGTAAGCGACTCTGTGAGATTAATATAAAGAAATACTTTTTTCTTCCCGCCAAATGATGTCTTCAATCTTCATGATTTATTTGTATTTTTGTTATGACATCTAACCCACTAATCCATATATAGAATGCATACTTGTAGTTTCTTGTTTGTCTTTTGGTGAATGCAGGTTGGCTTTGGGAGGAGATCTGTAGTCGAGAAACAACTGAGCGCAAAGGGATCGACATCGGATGTGTAGTTTAAGGTAAGCTTACCGGATCCATATACTTTTTTTTTATGTATGATTGTGGGGTAATGTCGAGATAGTTTTTAAAAGTAGGAGACTTTAAATGGTTAGCTCTGCCTGCACTTTAGAACCCTAGTGTAGTCCGTAGGGGGTTTTCCCTCTATAGCACCAGGATTCTTTTATATATATATATATATATAATCTTGTATCTCACTTCTTATTCTCAGCAGTTATTAAGGTTGTGACTTTGTCCTCCTGACAGAGTTTTCACACAGTTCTTCCATAGGGAAATCCCTCAACATGCAACTTCCTTATTGCATGTTCATCACTATCTGTGATGGCCTCAACCTTCTGTTAGCTTTAGTTGTTTACCAAATATTCCATAAGGAATATAAACATGCATCTTTGTCACGCACCCGAATTATGTATCCATACATACTCTGGTTTTGTTAACTTACCTCCATGATGTACTTAACAATATGCATAATCAAGTATGTGTGTAGCTTCCATGGGTATATTTTACAACCTACACACATATCTACTTTAAAATTAGTCAACTCATGATTGTTCAAAATCATTCTCATGTGATTCTCAAAGCATAATCATTTGCCTCGTATCCTGACAACGAACCATGCTTGCTCATTTACTCTTTCATTTATTTTACTAGTCTTTCATGAGGAAATGGAGTACATTCCCCCTTAAGCTATCATTCAAAATAGAACTTTCGTGACTCTTTAAAAATGGAGTCAACCATGCATCCATGGTTTTCACTTAATCTAGGCAAGTGCAATTATTCCCTTACATATCACTCATCAAGGCAGCCATACTATGCCTTTAGTATACATATATCCTTACATCATACATGTGCATCACTTTCAGATTTAATATCATTCATACCTAATTGGTATTACTATCAAGCTTCATATCAAGAAGCTTCACAATGCATTAAATCCATGCACTCAAGCATAAACACACACAAACCTAACCAAACATTCATCATGCAAGCTCATTGCTTGCACCCTTTCCATGTCATGCATGCACATGGGCATATCAAACTTCCATATCCTCCTCCAAGGATATTGTTTCCACCTATATAAAAAGCCTCATAGGAACACTCAACTTTGAGTTTCCCTCTTAGTTGAGAGCTTGCAATCATTCACATGACATCCACATGGAAGTTTAATCAGACATATCCATAACTATGTTCCCTTTTTATACGATAACAGCTAGCAAGAAAACACTCTTGTCTCAACCTCTGTGGAACATTACCCAACTTATAAATACAATCTGGCCAATTATAACCATGCCCAAGGTAACAAAATCAGCCAAACTAGCTTCCAATTATATCTATATGGATACCATCCACCATTGGATGTCAATCTGACCCATTGGGATTCTAGAAGTGCCCCAACACTTCCTTTACCACATTCAGGATCAACATTTAGTCAACCATTTTATCTTAACTTTAACAATAATTTCTAATACCATTTGGACTACCTATTAAGTATCCTAGTTCAGAAATCCAGAGTATCTTTAGGTCAAGATCAGTATTGACCATTACATATAGAATTCTTCCTTTTGTTCAGCACAATCAAGGACGGAGGCCATTCTCCTCCTCCCACAAGAACTCTAGTAGATTAGTGTCCTATCCACCAAGCAAGGGAGGATGTTGTGATTTCTCACTCAATCACTCTATAATTCTATAGCTATGTTTATCATCTTGATTAGAAAAACCATGTCCAACAATTCTTGTGCCCAGAAACAAAATTTGTTTCTTAGTCCACTTGAAACCCGAGAGTTGTGCATGCTCTCCCTTTTCAGGGAATGGTCACCAGACTCATTCATATGATCGTGAGGGGTTATACACCTATACTAGGTTTAACCCTTCATTAAAGTAGTAATCATTACTGCTACGGATTCTTTCCATCCGTTCACATTGCTATTTTAGTTTAAATATTAGTGTTCTTCAACATAATCTCATTCCTGTAGGATCGTCTTTCATTTCCCAAGAAATGCTAGGATCCCTTTGTCACATACTAGCATGGTTCAATATCGTTGGGTTAAAATCCAAACTGTATTTTAAATCTACATCCTTCTACTCGAGGAAATTATGCAGATGATTTATGTTTGGTGGTGATATTCTCCACAGGCTTATCTTAGCCTTGGTAACTGAGTCTTATGACTATACAACAGCGCGTACAATTGCACAATGAAGTCAACTTCTTTATTTGGGAACATTAGGAACATATAGTGCCAATTTCCAAAACATATATCAACAGTAAAGGATCTCATTCCTCTCTTCAATAGAGGTTTTCTAAGCCTCTTAGGACTGTGGTAAGATAGGGCGTTACCCCTTAAAGTTTTCCAAAAATATTTTCATACGACTCATGCATGAGCCTAAGCAGGCCAAGTGTTGTTTTCGTGCTCTGATACCAATTTGTAACAAACTCGACCCCTAAGTTCTCTTTTTAAGGGGTGGGGCATCATAATTTCATTTTCCTTAACTATTTCAAATTCTCCATTCGGGGTCTCTATCACATTATGCTCATCCAAAGATTTCTAACCACGATCTCCAAGCCTAGAACTGGAAAATATACCTCTTCCAAGTTCCTCGGGTGTGCATTGGTTGGGGCCACATGGCTTCCATGTGGATCTAAATCAATATGCTTCATCTCGAGTTCTCTGACATCCCAAATCTTCCAGTGTTCCTAAATCTATAGTGGAGATCCATCCTACCACCAATCCAATGATTGGGCTTGGTCCCTGTCTAACTCACAGGCTAGTGGGGAATTTGGCGTTCATCCTTCATATTTGAATTCCAAGCCTAGCCCCTTCCCTCCATATAAAATCGCACATGATCATGGGCTATGACCAGATGCCAAGACAACAGACACTTATTTCGGTGCTTCGGAGCTTCGAGATTTTTGTGATGCAAGCTCCTCTTTTCTCTCGGAGTCAGTCAGCATCGGGCTTACCATAGCCTAGATCTAACCGTCTGAGGGTATCCATGTATATGTTATTCCAAAACACTCTGATAAGAATATGTGGCACCTGCCTCGGGACATCGACGTCCCCTTACCTTGCCATGAGGTCACCATACCTAGCAACGTCATCACTCGACATGTGGACCTCCATGTGCTCTCAACATGATACACGCGTTCTCACAATTGAACGGTAAAGAAGGGTCTTGAAGAATCCATAGATCCATGGTCCACATTACTTTGTGACTCTGGCCTTCGAGGATTTCAACGTTACAACACCCTTTTCCTCTTGAAATGGTCAACGTTGGGCTAACTACATCGTAGATCTGACCATCAGGAATGTTCCTAAGAATCCTCAGATCTACGACCCAAACTAAATTTGAGACTTCGGTACTTTGGGGGATTGACCTCATGTATGATGAATATGCCCAATTTCTCGGACCTGCGAATTCTGAAGGGCTCGAAGGATTAGCATTCACATTCCTTCTCCAGATCCGACGATCGTGAAGAGCTTCATCTCCTCCCGAACTAATCTCATCCATTATTCTTTCAAATGAAAGGATCTTCCCTTTCGATACTTGAATCTTGATATCCTTCCTTAGCTTCATTAGCTCTAAAATACTTAGACACTTTGTGCCATTTCTTCTGAACTTAATACTTAGAGGAATTCTTTCACACACCCCTTGCGCTCATTCATCAACTCTAGAACTTAAGAGGTTCCCGGTCTATTATCGCCTCGTAGAGAGCTCGTGCATACATGCACTAAGTCTCCTGAGCTTAACAGAATCCTTCCTCCAGGAGACTCAGAATGACTGGGAGTGTCAACATGCACATGTTAATCTATGCCCAAGGTCAACGAACTCACAGTTCATTTATTTTAACTTGAGCCACCACAGGGCTCAAGAATTTATGTGTACAAGCCGGATAATTCCTTACTTTCTTAAATACACAATCAAGTAGAATTAAAGGGATACAGTATAACCATTAAGCAAACATGCACATCCCTAAAACATTCATAGGATATCCAACTTTAATCTACAATTACAGTTCAATTACATAGGATATGAGAATACTTATCTATTACAGGTTGCATCCAACTAACTGACTGTGGGTGTTCATCCTTCCACCCAACCATAGGCTCATAGGCATTCATTCTTAGCACTTTGGCCACCCCCATGCCAAACCATGATATCACCAAGGAATTTATGCCAATTATCATCGATCCTTTCTCTTTTTCATCTTCTGTGAGGTTTATCAGATGTTTCCTCAGCATCAAGCTCGTGGCCTTCTGCTCAGGTCGTGTTCTCTGCATACTCTCAGACATCTCCCTCTCTATCACAGCCTGAACGAGGTTTATCAAATGCTTCCTCAGCATCAAGCTCGTGGCCTTTGTCTCATTCTCTGTTGGTCGAATGTTCCTCACATTCCCCACTCTTCTCTTCATATCCTCTTGTGTCCCTTACACGCACATCCCTCCTATCATGTTCCTTCTATCAGAAGGAAACCCAGGTTAGTCTAGGTCTGCAGGACCCTGTGGTACTTCGGGCTGACCTTCTACAGGTAGACCATGCTTCCATTCATGGGGGTGGTTGAGGGTTCAACCACCTATCCTTTTCTTATTAATTGTTCTCTTATTTTTCTCATATTATTTCATCTAATGATATCATGGATAGTACTTTCAAGGCTTCACCCTTGTAGTCAGTTATTTGGAAATTAAACAATAATACATTTACATTGTTCCCATGCCACAGCATGGTAATCCTAATTAATGATTAATTACAAGTTGTGGGAAACGAGGGTGTTAAAATTCTGGTTGGGGAAATGAATTATCTCTATGGTCTAGTGAAGTCCTATACTTACCACCCAGCCAAGACTCATGGTATGAAAATATATCTTATTTTCTTCATCATGGGACATGCCCCGAAAATCTAAATCCTAGAGAAAGAAGATCCCTTAGGCTAAAATCTACTAAATATCACCTTATAAATTCTGTGATTTTCGAATGAATTATGATGGAGTACTACTTAGATGTCTTGATGAGGATGATGTCAAAAAGGTATTAGAGGAACTTCATGATGGACCAGCAGGTGGGAATTTCGCAGGGGAAACCACTGCTCATAATATCTTAAGGGAAGGGTACTACTGGCCTACTTTGTTTAGGGACACTCACACATATGAAAGAATATGTAGAACCTGTTAGTTAAGCGTTGTGAAAGAGAAGAAGGTGTCTATCCCACTTCAAACAGTAACCATCTCTAGGAATTTTGAACAATGAGGAATAGATATCATAGGAGAAATTAGTCCCAATTCTTCTAAACAACATAAATAGATACTAACAGCCACAGATTATTTCACAAGATGGTCAAAATCCATTTCCCTCACTCATGTTAATGAAAAGGTAGTGATCCAATTCCTAGAACAACACTTAATAATAAGGTTTGAAGTACCTTTTGTCCTATTCTTTGAGAGCATTTCTTATTTTTCTTCCATGCTCTTAACAAAGTTTTCTCTTGAAAATCTAACCATCATAAAATACTCTGCGAACCATTACCCACAGGGGAATGGGGTTGCAAAATCAACTAATAAAAACTTTGTGAGAATACTAAAAAAGACTTTCTCAGAATACCAGAGGAATTGCCATAATGCACTTTATTATGATTTATGGGTTGACAGGGTGACACCTGAAGAGTCTTTGAGAAATCATTCATATTTCCTAATATACAGACAATAATCCATCCTCCCAATTGGATTATATCTTCCATATTTATAGCTCTCTCAAGCATCAAGAGGTTAGTCATCATCTAATATGCAACAGAGAATAGATACCCTCCACATGCTCAAGGAAGAAAGGGAAAAGGCTAAAAGGAATTTCACTGCTCATCAACAGTTGGTCAAATAATGGTTTGATAAACATAAAGCAAAAGATAAAAGCTTTGAAGTAGGAGATATGGTCTTGAAACAGGATAAGATGAATGAACCCAAAGGAAAGCACTCAAAATTTCAGAACCGTTGGCTCAGACCTTTTTAGGTAGCCAAGAAAATTGGGGTTGGCACATATCATTTGCAAAATCTGAGGGGGGAATATGATGCTCTCTCAGTCAATGTGCAAGCCCTAAAACAATTTTTCTCATACAAAAAAAAAAATTCATTTTAATACAATAAACTCTATTTTTTTGGTTTTGGTTTGATGGAGGGTTGTTTTTCATGATTCTTACTTTGCATGTTTTGTTTTGTTTTTATTAAATGATTTACATGTTTGATTTTTGTTTGTTTTTCCATAAATAATTTTTGGGGGATTTGAGTTTTCATCCTCTAGTCTGCAGAAAATGACATTCTAGTTCTCTGTTAAAAACCTTATTTGTTTTAAATATCAAAAGTAAAGTAAGTTGACAATGAGCAGGAGTAGGATTTAGAAAGTACTTTTTCTTTCTTTATATGTGACTTGGAAAAAATACAATGCCTTGTCGGTAGTGGGAATGACTATTATCAAACATGAAAAGACCAAAAAATTCATATACTCTAGAAATCATGATCTAAATGATGAATGAGAAATTGATGATTGTCTTGATTCTTTTAGAATGGGTGAGCTTTAAGTGATAGGGGGCTAATTTATCTCTTCACTAATAGATGTCATCCTCCTAGAATTAGATACGCATCCCATAAGAAATCCTCATCACAAAAAATATATCCAGTAATGGGTACATATGTTGTGCATAATAATAATAATAAAAGGTGATGAGGTAGGAAAATAACTCAAAGGGAATCATGATGTCAAGGAGGGAATGCAGATATCTTCGTTGGGGCTATGGATGATCATTGGCAATGAAGCAAGGTCTGTGATGTCGGGGTGACTCTGTCATGGCTTTGGATGCTCGATGCCAGCAGAGGAACACCACAAGGGTGATAAGGTTACTTAGATATTTTACAAAATAATGCCCTAATACTAGAATTAATATATAATTTGGTTTCTTACTCAAAGTCCAAGTCAGTGATCAAAAGGACTTATCTTTTGTGTTTGGTCAAAATCAAAAACCTATGAGAAGGTAAGGAATGATTTCTAAATTAAATATAGAGGGATCTATGGTAGTTTTAATTTTCTCTTCATGTTCTATGTCTGTATTACTTGAAATCCTAGTTGTGATTGTGGGTATAAGCAGAGATGATGGATTCATCCAGTGAATCGTCATTTGTTGAGTCTTCAAAAAACCCTTAAAATTTTCAATTTTTGGGTACCAATTTCCTTTTAATTATTTTACACCTTCTTCTTTTGTATTTACATAGGTTTCATATTAATCCTTTGTTAAATTTATGCATTTTTTCATTTGTTTTCTTTGCATTTAAAATCTCCAGAAAATACAAGAAAAAAAAACTTCTCAGGTTTTGCATCAGGAAAGAGAAAAAAAAACACAAAAGAAAGAATTGAAAAATGAGTAAGTCGCAACCTTTTCCAAGAAATTTTTATGAACTCACTGATGGATGGAGAAAAGAAGTCTAAAATAAGTGTCTATAATTGGGATTGAGGGAAAGTTATGTGCATTTTGAAGTGGAGCAAATTTCGCCGATCGCCGAAAATCCATTGGTCATCGACAGAATGTGTTAATGTTTCCAGGAGTCAAAGAATTCCATCGATCACTGATACACCATCGACGTCAAAACAAATCCATGTAATTCAAGCATAAAAATGGTAGATTTCTCCCGATACCAGTGAATTATGAGAACCAAGAAATTAATCTTAGTGGTCGATCATGTATAAGGGGAAAACTCGACCATTGATGTTTACCACCAAGTAGTGTTTATTTATATGACTAGGTTAGCCATGTCACCTTCTGTACTTTCCATGTCACATTCCACATGTCTTTCCACGTAGACTTCCCATACCATCACGTTAGCTTACACATCATCCTTTGAAACCTAGATTCCACATCATCACATATGCATCATCATGTATGGTAATGAAGGTCGATGTTAGATTTTTCTACCAATAGAAGAAGAGCATAAGGTTTAGAGTGAACCACTAATTTTGATGCGCACATCGTCCATCGGTAAGTTTTAACATAATAAATCACTTAACATATGCATTTTCCCCGATGTCAATACTGCAGAGGGATTTGGACCGTCTATTTCCTTTCTAGGTGAATCGAAGTCGTCCATTTGTTTAAACATAGATCTAGTCGTTGGACAGAGATTATATCTAAAATAACTTGTGCAGGGGATTACCATGAGGTTTGAAATAATTCCAGAACTGTTAATTCAAAGTTTAGGGTCACCAATGAACATGAAATGACAGTGTTTCTTGCCCTGTCATTCCCCTCGAAACTCACGATACACAAATAACTTGTTTAAGGATCATGCATTTCACGGTCATCGACGTTGACAAGATTTTGTCAAAGGACAATGACACTTAATGAATACTCTCGATCTTCGATACCGTGCACTGATAAATTCAAAATTTGAAATCGTCAATGAACTAGAAACAATGGGCCTCTGTGCAATCAACTCACAAAACATTAACTCCCAAGCATGGCACGGATCATGTTTTGATTTTTGAAGATTGAAAAGATCATGTTGTACTCCCTCCAATTAAATACTAGATGTGACAAGGTAAGATTGTGGGATCTAGATATTTGAATATTTAATACCATTTCTTTCCCAATTTCACAATTATTTCAAGAAACTTGCCTTTTGATCAAGAGGAGAGAAAATAAACCAAGGATCCTACCCTCTGCGTCGATCCATGGAAACACTAGTAAGACTAGGTTTATCTACAAGAGAGGTAAGCGTTAAATTTTGTTGTGAATGTTTTAGGCGTTATACATTGCTAAAAAAAAATTATCTATTATAATCACTTGTGACTCATGGTAGAATCCTCGTGCAGGAAATATTCCTCCTCAAATATCAGTACCCAAGTGCTCACCAAGGACACCGAAAGGGAAAGAGTCATAAGCTAGTGAAGGATCGAGTTCAATGGTAGCAAGAGAGTTGGAATTTGCACCGAAAGTAGAACATGTGATTCGAATCTTGACCAAGAAGTTGTTCGTTCAACCACCAATGTTTAGAGATACGGAGACAAGAACTCTATCTAAGGTACTCCTTCCACCTTAGGGTGATCTCTATAACAAAATTCATCAGGAATATTTTCCAGACTTTATGCCTCACAATGTCCCAAGGGTTAGGGAACTAGATGACCAAGTTTTTCCAAATATTAGACGGTCGTATTTACATAGGATGGCATGTCGAACTCTCATTTTTCCTTGCATAGAGACCCTAGGATGGATAATTGACCATACAGAAACTAATAAATGTGTAATCAATAATGTGGAAGGGGAACACATTGATGTATTCCTCCTGATAGAGGTGCAAAATTATTACAAGCTTAGAGACCTAGAATAAAGGATAAATATTGATTTTGTGGTTAAGTTTTATGAATTTTATAATACCATCCAATTATTAGCCTCTTTGTGGAGGGAGGACAATAAATTATTAAATAGGACCATCGGCTGGTATAGCACAACAAAGCTTAGGGAACCATAGATGTACTTAATTGCCTTGATCTATCGATGGTATGGAGAAAAGGATTGTTCAATATTTTCAAAAGCCTGGATGCCCCTGGCATATACAGTAATGATTTCTAGAAGTTTCAACTAGTGGATTTCAAAGAAATTGAGCATCACTATTCAACAAGCTCAGAAAACAAAAGAAGGTGAAATACCATCCTTTTTTATGGCATCTTTCTTACTAGACGTAATATGTGCGAGAAATGTTTTCTCAGGTATGAATCTAAGCTAGTATATCATTGAGTTACATGTACATGTGTATTTTAGCATCCTATGGGAAAACAAGTATAAGAAATTTTATTCTATGATATGTGATGAGTTCATAGCTAGGATACATTTTATTATTTTTAGACAGAATTTTCCAGGACTTTCATAAGCAACAAAGAAAATGATATCCAAAGTAGGTCATTGGTATCTGGAAGAGAAGACACTTATATCATGTTTTTTAGAGCTACTAGTGCTCCACCTCTACTCCCCTCTTGTGTCCCAGACTGTTTGGTGTTGGGGGAAATATGATACAAGACCATTTTACAAGGTTTCAATGCCTCTTTGGTGAGGGATAGAATAGGTATTTTATACCCTATGGTTTCCATAATAGATATTATGTAGTCAAATACACTATGCATACCAAGAAAGAAGGCATGAGCAATTTGGAATACAGGTTCCCTAAAGGCCAGTTCCATAAACATGATCACAAAGGGCTAGTACAACAGCACGCAGAGCAAGTGGTTACATATTGGCCTTATGCCCACGACAGCTATGAAGATGAGATATTCACTGATAATGGTGGATAATGGGAAGAGGTTCTTCAAAGAAGCGCAAACCCAGAAAATACAAGGTTTAAGGCTATGCCGGTGCAACAACAAATTGCAATTGTAGAGCATATAATAGAGGAAACTATCAGAGCACGAGATGAATTTAGAGCAGTGGAAGCAACAGAGTCAGCAATAAGAGGAACAATGCTCCTAGTCGAGGCATAAAGGGTTATGAAAATGATGAGAAAGACATCTTTTCTTCAAGATTTAGAACCTCCAAGGATTTCCCCAGTTGATACAGACACTCATGCAACCCAGCCAAATACTAATTAATAGCTACACCAAATAGGATCATCACTTAGGATGAGCCAAGTTTGTTACAAACCCAAGTGGAGCAACCTACAATAGTGGTAATTCCACAAATATCATCAAGGACACCAACCAGAATAGGTATACCCCCGATCCTTATCAATTTAATAACCAACATCTTGCATAGCCCCAGTACCTCTCACATATGAGGAAGCGTTGGGAGAAATGTCTGCCTCGACCTTAGAAGGACCATTATAGAATCCAGAAAGAAGGGACATAGCAATTTAACCCACCCGTGATAGTGTGACATTCCCAAAAATAGAAACTTATCCTTTAGATGTGGCAAGGTCACCTCGTAATGATGGGGATACTAGCAATGAACAACCTAATGTAGAAAATGAATTCAGAGAATAAAAGGGTGATGGGAGCATTGAAAAGGGTGACAATGAAGAAGAACAAGAATGGGGTATGAACAACAATAAAGCAATGTCCCATCAATAGAAAAGGAATTGACTGCAGGCTTGTCATCCAATTCCCCACCTCAAACAGTAACACCAACACCTAGAATTGACCAACAGAGAGCCTCATCACCAAAAATCACAGGGGATATTCCCTCTGATGAATTGAGAGAGACAACCATCAATACAAAATAGTCACCTATAACTTCTACATAAGAGAATACATTAACAAAACAAGGTAGTAGTCAAGTACCTACCATTGAAAAAGGGAAGGAGCCTATTACAAAATATTTATATACTTCAGGGAGCTTGGGGAGATCAAAAGATTATTGAACCTATTGATGAGCTTTTTGATGTGCAAGCTATATCTTATGACAAGAAAATAAAGGCGGTAATTAAAAGAACTGTCAAAAGAAGGAGGTTCACTTTAGATAGTGCTTTGTTCGTAACCACAAAAGAAACTTTATTTGATACAAAAAATACTAAGGTGAGTGAGTTGCTTGTATTTGGGATGGATATAACTGATGCCACCCTAGATAGAATGAAAATGGATGAACGAGAAGCTTCTTCCATGATAAAAGAGTTAGAGCATCTTCGACATCAAGTGAAGTATTATCAGAACATTGTTGGATTACTAAGAGGAGGGGTGAATCAGTAATAGAGCAATCGAATCCTTTTTAACCAAATAATCCAAGTGTTATGTCAATGTAGAATTATCATCCAATAATGAGAAATGAACAAATGAACAATCATACACATACACAATACACCAGTGTTTTATGTGGAAACCCAAAGAGGGAGAAAACCACATAATGCTTTTTCTTATATGTCTTGAAGAATTACATTCATTGGAAGCACCAACTTCCTTTGTTTTCCAGCTACAACTGGAAGGAGGATCCAACCCCCTAGTTTCTCAGGCTATGCCTGAAGGAAGCTCCAACTCCCCAATTCTCTGGCTACAACCAGACAGAGGCTACAACCCCCTATGTTCTCTGGCTACAATCGGAAGGTGGCTACAACCACCTGTCCTTGCCCCATCCAACGGCCCTGAAGTAGAAGTATAATAATGGAACCACTTTCACACTATCACTATGAGATATACCACAATAAACCTGTACCAATAAATCTGAACCATGCATCAACCTGTACCTCAACCTTTAATCAACCTGTACCATAAACAAGTGCAACATCCATGCACCAACCTATACCAAACAACCTGTAATCAACTTGTACCATAAAAAAGTGCATCCAATCATGTACCAAGTATGTACCAATCATGTGTCAACTACTCATCAGCTATGACTCATCAATATGTACTAACATCATGAACTATACACCTCAAGTATGTGCCAACTCATTAACTACTTGTCTCAACCATGTACTCAACATGTACCTCAAACAAAAGCCCTCATCAATTTCATAATCCAAAACTAATTTGTAGCTTTGCAATATACCTGGTGTATATGATCACATTCTTTCAAACCTTCCTTAACTTTAACAACAAGAGACTAGCATTTTCATCAAACTTTTCTTTAATCTCACATACCTAGTTTTGGATTAGTCAACATCCCTAACTTGAAGTAATCATAACTTTGAACCTATAATGTATAAAGATATGAAAATGATACACAATGTTATTCAATGTTTTTTATGCAATTTCCCCAAGTGTCACTACTTGGAACCTCTCAGAAAAGGAGCTACAACAAAAATGGCATACCTTGCTGAATTCTGGCTTATTCTAGAGAATGACCTTGTAGAGCGTGCCCCGCTAGATATGCTTATTGAATTTATCTGAAATTTTTACACAACATACTACAGACATTACTCTAACCAACACATTTTGTTTCACTTAATTTGGATCTGTTATGAATAATTTATGATGTTTTTACCCGAAACACTTGTTTTTGACTAGTTTCAGGACTAGCCAAAAACCCTATTTTCCACAGAGTGTAAATCCAAAAATAAAACGACCCACAAGATAAAAAATTTACCACAGATAATTGGATATGTTTTCTCAATGGAATATCAATTTCATGGTTTGAATCATTATAGAAAAAAAATTATAGCGAAAATGGTGAGATGACCTATAAATAACATACCTTAGAAAGCATCATCAAAAGAATTTATCCTTCCTTGCATTTCGACCTTCTTTTCTTCACATTCCCTCAGAATTTCGGCTTAGATATCCTTGGTTACCTCAGAAACCTATAGATATTCAATATTCTCAAGTGTATCTTAAATGAGAGAGTCGTGCCTCTTATTTATACTCTCCAAGTAGCTTCCTTAAAAACATCTTCTAGGTCACTTGGCCCCACTTTCCTTATTTTAAGGTTAACCCACTTCTAATTTCTCCATTAAATTTATCATTGAAATAATTTATTTTGTATTCACTTTGAATTATAATACACTCATTACTTCACTTTATTATTTACCTTTTAAAATCTCTCAAACCACTTTGACTACTTTGACCTTTTGGGGCTTCTAGATGACATATGAGGGTCCTCCAACTTCGTAAGGTCGTAACTCTCAAACTATGAGGAGTTATGTGAAATTACACATACCATCAGAAATGGAATGAAATTTACTATCCATATAGAATAGTATTATCTGAAAATATATCATAACTCATACCATTACCCATCAAACAAACTTGGGTCCATTATGAAAACTTGGGGTCTCCAACTTCTCATGGCCATAACTCTCTAACCGTGAGGAGTTATATGACGTTCCACATACCACCGGAAATGTCATGATAAGAACTATCCATCTAGGATAGTTTCCCTGACAAATTCACTATCCTTCATCTCATTATTACACAATTAAGCATGGGTTCTCTTACTCTGCTAAGCATCTTCCCATGAGGGTTTTCACCATAGGGGGACTACTTTGGAGTTCATCCATATTCACTTCTTATCAACAATGAAAAAAAAATAATGAGTCATATTTACATCAAACAATATTGGGTCCATTACCCAAACCTTTTTTCTACGGGGATTTTTTCAAGGGTTCACATCAATGACAACCAACCTTAATCAACAATCTCCCCCTTTGGCATTGATGGAAACATTCTGATGCAATACTAAAATCATATCACTCATGCTCCCCCTAGAACCATGCCTTTTTCCTTTGCATCTGATAAATCATCTCCCCCTAGAACCATGCCTATGTCCTCTGCATCTGATAAATCTGCTCCCCCTGGAACCATTCCTCTGTCCTCTGCATATGATAAATCTCTCCCCCTTTGTCATCAATGGCAAAGGTATCCTTCCATCCGAGGCTACTCCCCCTGACTGAATTGTCCTCTTATGGTGCTTCCTCATGTATATATAAGACATATAAGATAATCATTCAAAAATCATTCATTTTGGAGTATAATTAACTCCAAGTCTTTGGCAAATATATTCAAAGGATTCTCGTGGAAATGGTTTTGTAAAGATGTCTTCCACTTGTTATTTTGTGCCCACATACTCAACTTTGATGTTCTTTTTTGCAACTTGTTCCCTTAGAAAGTGATACTTGATTGGAATGTGCTTCATCTTGGAGTGCATCAGTGAGTTTTTTGAGATACTGATGGTGCTTGTATTATCAAAATATATTGGAATGGGCACATCATACTCAACATGTATATCTATCAAAGTTTGTTTCATCCAAAGAACATGTGTACATCATGTTGTTGTTGCAATATCCTCTGCCTCAGTTGTAGATATAGATATTGATGATTGTTTCTTACTTAGCCATGATACTAAACACTCACCCAAGTAGAACACTTCTCCACTAGTGCTTCATCGGTCATCAATACAACCTGCCCAATCTGTGTCTGTGTAGGCAATTAGTGATAGATCCTTTCCTTTTGGATATCATAACCCAAAATCTTATGTTCCTTTGATATATCTGAAAATCCTCTTTACTTCTAATACATGTGATTCCTTTGGTGTTGCTTGAAATCATGCCACATGTCCAACTGTCTGCATTACATCTAGTCTAGATGTTGTCACATATAGTAGGTTTCCAATCATTGACCTATATTTCCTCTGATCTATAGAGTTTGAATCATCATCTTTACTCAACTTACAACTAGTTTGCATGGGAGTGATAATTGGTTTGCAATATTCCATTCCAAACCCCTTTAGCATTTCTCTGATATACTTGGTTTCAGAAATAAAAATTCCTTAGTTGCTTTGACGTATCTGAAGTCCCAGAAAGAAGGATAGTTCTCCAAGTAACGACATTTCAAATTCATTATGCATGTCTTTTGCAAATTTCTGGCTTAACCTGTCATCATCACTACCAAAAATAATATCATCAACATAAACTTCAATTAATAAAATATTACCTTGACTTACCTTGATGTAGAGGTTGTTGTCTCCACTTCCTTTTCTGAACCTTTCCTGCTGCAAATACTTATCCAGTCTAGAGTACCATGCTCTAGGAGCCTGTTTTAGACCATACAATGTCTTCTTTAGTTTACACACATAATCTGCGTTCTCTGACAACTGAAATCCTTATGGTTATTCAATGTAGACTTCTTCTTCAAGTTCCCCATTCAGAAAAATTGATTTTACGTCCATTTGATACATTTTAATATTTATGGAGCATGCATAAGCTAAAAGAAAACGGATTGTTTCCATTCTGAAAACTGGGGAAAATGTCTCTTCAAAGTCGATTCATTCAACTTGTGCATATCCTTTACATACCAATATAGCTCTGTTCCTTGTAACCTGTCCATCTTCATTCAATTTATCCCTGAAGACCCACTTTGTGCATATCACATTCTTATTCTTTGGTCTTGGAACCAGTTCCCAAGTGTTATTTTTCTCTATTTGATCCAATTCTTCATCCATGGACTTTTTCCAAAATTCATCCTTTTTGTCTTCTTCAAAACAGTTTGGTTCAATCATAGATGAGAGTGTTAGGTGTGTTTGTTCTAGTGAACAGATTCTTCTTCTAGTCTCAACTCCTACATCTTTGTTTCTGATAATTTGTTATGAAGGATGATTCTTATGTACTCGTCTACTGGGTGTCTTTGGAGGCACTTTCTTAACTTCCTCTTATGCTTCTATCGGATTCTCTTCATCTTCATTTTCTACTTCTTTTTCATCTTCTATTTCTTCTTCTAAGGGTTGTTTCATTGATTCATTTTCTTCTTCCTTTGATTCTGGTCTATCTGTTTCATCAATTGTCACATTGATTCTTTCTACAACTTTGTTCAATCTTAGATTGTAACACTTGTATGCTTTCCTTGTAAGTGAGTAACCAACAAGTACTCCTTTGTCCACGCGAGAGTCAAACTTTCCCATTCCGCCATTTTCTCTTTTGATATAGCATTTGCTTCCAAAAACTCTGAAGTCCTTTACATTTGTTGGTCCTCCTTTCCATAGCTTATAGAGATTTTTGTCAGTGTTGTTTCCAAGCATTAATTTGTTTTGAATGTGAACTATTGTATGCACTGCTTGTGTCAAAAATATATCTGTCAATTTGGAATCCATTAGCATTGTTCAAGCCATTTCCTATGTAATTATAATCCATTATGATAATGTTCCTTTTTCTTTGAACCACTCTCTGAACCAATCTATGAATCCATTCTCTCGTCCACTATCATATATATGTCCAAACCTGCTAAGTGTTCTTATGAATCCATCTCTTTCCATACTATCCAAGACTCTACTTGCGCAATTGTCCATAATGTTGACCCATTTATCCCTATACTATCATGAAGTCTTGATTAATCTATCAAATTGTACTTTTGCTAACTGATTTCTTTGAATCTGTCTTCTCAAACTCTACAAGTTGCTCAAAGGATGGTTCTTTGGTCTCTCAAATCTATCACATAGACTCCCCCTATCTAATATTCATTTTACTTGGGAGTCTCTAAGCCAGATGGCTCAGAATAATTCCTACTATGATGTGTATTCATCATCATCTTCATTGGTAGATTCATTATCTCTCTAAGCTCTGACTTCTTTCTTTCTATCTGTGGATTCATCTTTCACTACAATTCCCGAAAGTACAATCTCTTGAACCTATTCCTTATTTACATGTCCTTCCTTTATTTCAGTTATTTTCCAAACCTTTCTATATCTAACATATTTCCTTTTCTCTGTAGAATTTTCTTCATCTCGTTTTATTGCCAATATTGTGATCTCTGGTACCTGGTCTTTGTTTGCATGTTCTTATTATTTTCTTATCCATACTTTCTTATATTTGATATCAGTATTCTCTTTCATGGAATTATCGATCGTGATTCTAAAATCACTAGCTATGTGTCCATAGTTATGACATTTGTAACACTTAATGTTATGTGTGACCACATAGGCACTTCTTGCTTGAACATTTCTTTTATAATCCTTGTAATCTACAACCTTATGTCCAAAGTTAGTACAATAAAATCAATTACCATAAAATAAATTTGCATACCTGGGAGTGAATGATATTCTTTGTGGTGTAGTCCTTCTAAATTTTTTCTTTAACTGATCATGATCATGATTGAAGCTTCTTTGTGTCTTGAACATGGACGGTCTTCTTGAAGATGTATCTTCAATAGTTTTCTTAGATTCTGGTTGAACATGATTCCTTCCTTTGAGTACTTCTGCATAACTCTTTCTATTTTCTTCATTCTTCTTTTCTAGCAATGTAGAGTGCTTCTCTTCATTCTCTAAAACTGATGTGGATGTTTCTGTCTCTTCAATGTTCTTGTTGAGCTTGACAATTTTGACTCTTAGTGTAACAACTTCTTCTTCAAGATTCTCAACCTCTTCTTCTTTCTTCATTATATGAGACTTCATGACCTCTTATGTTTTCTTTGCTTCTTCAAGTTGGATTTTCAATGCAATTATTTCTTCTTCCAGTCTTCTCTCTTCTTGACCAAACTCTTCATCAAGTTGGTTTAATTCATCGGTTCTTTCCTTGAGATGATCCATCAGTATCGTTTCTCTCTTTTCTTCTTCTTCCTTTTGTGTTGTTATGTTCACTTCTAAACATTTATTTTGATATTCTATAGTTTCTTCAATTCTTCTAGCCTCTTCTAGTTGATCTCTTAAATTCTTGATGACCTACTAATATTTTTCGGAACCTTGAACAATTTCCTTTTGCTTCATCAATTCTTTCTTGGATGACTTGTTTTCTTCTCTTTCTTTCCTTAGATATTTAATTGCATTGATCAATTTTTCTTTGTAATCAACTTGTGCTTCTTCATACTCTTCCTCTTCTGAATCTATCTGACATGATGAGCATATTTATTCTTCTTCTGTATCTTCATCTTCTTTAGCATTTTTTGAATCTGTGATGGGTGAAGAATATATGTCATGTAACTTATCCCAAAGTAATTTGGCTGATGAACATTTACCAACCTTTTCTTTTACCGGATTAGGTAATCCTTCCCAGATGAAATCCATGGTTATTTTGTTATTCTTCTTCAATTCCTTCTTGGTTGCAGTCTTTGCCCTTTTTGAACTATCATATCCTGTAACAAATGATAGCCAAATATAATGTCCCTGTGCCTGTAAAAATACTTTCATCCTTCTGCTCCACATCTCATACTTAAAACCATTTTGACCATTAAACATTGGTACTCCATTCTCAGAATAATCCATGATCCCCTTCCAGTGGTTAAATTTTTTCCTAAAGGAACCTCGCTCTGATACCAATTGTTGGATTACTAAGAGGGGGGGTGAATCAGTAATAGAGCAATGTAATCCTTTTTAACCAAATAATCCAAGTGTTATGTCAATGTATAATTATCATCCAATAATGAGAAATGAACAAATGAATAATCATACACATATACAATACACCAGTGTTTTACATTTACAATACACCAGTGTTTTACGTGGAAACCCAAAGTGGGAGAAAACCACAAAATGTTTTTTCTTATATGTCTTGAAGAATTACATTCATTGGAAGCACCAACTTCCTTTGTTTGCCAGCTGCAACTGGAAGGAGGCTCCAACCCCCTAGTTTCTCAGGCTACAACTTGAAGGAAGCACCAACTCCCCAATTCTCTGGCTACAACCATAAGGAGACTACAACCCCCTATGTTCTCCGGCTACAACCAGAAGGTGGCTACAACCACATGTCCTTGCCCCGTCCAACCGCCCTGAAGTAGAAGTAGAATGATGGAACTATTGTCAGACTATCATTGTGAGATATATTGTTGTAAGCATGTACCAATAAATATGAACCATGCATCAACCATGCATCAACGTGTACATCAACCTGTAATCAACCTGTAGCATAAACAAGTGCATCAACCATGCACCAACATGTACCAACCAACCTGTACCAAACAACCTGTAATCAACTTGTACCATAAACAAGTGCATACAACCATGTACTAAGTATGTACCAATCATGTTTCAACTACTCATCAACTATGACTCATCAATATGTACTAACATCATCAACTATACACCTCATGTATGTGCCAACTCATCAACTACTTGTCTCAACCATATAATCAACATGTACCTCAACCAAAAGCCCTCATCAATTTCATCATCCAAATATGATTTGTAGCTCTGTAATAGACCTGGTGTGTATGATCACATTCTTTCAAACCTTCCTTAACTTTAACAACAAGATACTAGCATTTTCATCAAACTTTTCTTTAATCTCACATACCTAGTTTTGGATTAGTCAACAACCCTAACTTGAAGTAATAATAACTTTGAACCTGTAATGTATGAATATCTAAAACTGATACAAAATGTTCTTCAGTGTGTTTTATTCAATTCCTCCAAGTTTCACTACTTGGAACCTCTTAGAAAAGGAGTTACAACAAAAATGGCATACCTTGTTGAATTATGGCTTATTCTAGAGAGCGACCTTGTAGAGCATGCCCCACATGAAATATTTGTTTAATTGATCTGAAAATTTTACACAAAATACTACAGACTTTACCCTAACCAACACATTTGGTTTCACTGAATTATCTATTATGAAGAAGTTATGACGTTTTTACCCAAAACACTTGTTTTTTACTAGTTTCAGGACTAGCCACAAACCCTATTTTCCACGGAGTGTAAATCCAAAAATAAAACAACCCACAAGATAATTTTTTTACCATGAATACTTGGATATGTTTTCTCAATGGAATATCAACTTCATGGTCTAAATCATTATAGAAAATAATTTATAGTGAAAATGGTGAGATGACCTATAAATAACATACCTTAGAAAGCATCATCAAAAGAATTTATCCTTCCTTGCATTTCGGCCTTCTTTTCTTCACCTTCCCTCGGAATTTTGGCTTAGATATCCTTGGTTACCTCAGAAACCTATAGATATTCAATATTCTCAAGTGTATCTTAAATGAGAGAGCCGTGCCTCTTATTTATACTCTCCAAGTAGCTTCCTTAAAAACATCTTCTAGGTCACTTGGCCCCACTTTCTTTATTTTAGGGTTAACCCACTTCTAATTTCTCCATTAAATTTATTATTGAAATAATTTATTTTGTATTCACTTTGAATTATAATACACTCATTACTTCGCTTTATTATTTACCTTTTAAAATCTCTTAAACCACTTTGACTACTTTGACCTTTTGGGGCTTCTAGATGACATATGAGGGTCCTCCAACTTCATAAGTCCATAACTCTCAAACTGTGAGTTATGTGACGTTCCAAATACCATTAGAAATGGAATGACATGTACTATCCATATAGAATAGTATTATCTTTAAATATATCATAACTCATATCATTACCCATCAAACAAACTTGGGTCCATTACCCAAACCTTGGGTCTCCAACTTCTCATGGCCATAACTCTCTAACCGTGAGGAGTTATGTGACATTCCACTACCTATGGAAATGGCATGACAAGCACTATCCATATATGATAGTTTCCCTGACAAATTCATTTTCCTTCATCTCATTATTCCACAATTAAGAATGGGTTCTCTTACTCCGCAAAGTGTCTTCCCGTGAGGGCTTTCACCTTAAGGGGACCACTTTGGAGTTCATCCATATTTACTTCTTATAAACCATGAAAAAAAAAGTAATGAGTCATATTTACATCAAACAATCTTGGGTCCATTACCCAAACCTTTGTTCTATGGGGATTTCTTCAAGGGTTGACATCAATGACAACCAACCTTAATCAATAGACATCACTCAGGCAATAATACTTGTAAAAGGTGATTTCATGGAGGTGTACAGCCGATTCAAATAATAAAGAGATATTTTCATGACTCAGATAGCATATTATTAGGAAGACACTCTTATGGGATTGGTGACCTACAAAGATATGTGATGATGGTATGAAAAGTCATATCAAGATTTGGAGGGGATTGAGTACATCAGAGAAGTGCAGATGGGTTGAGACATAGAAGAACATGGTATTCGGTTACTCATAGATTATAGTATCACCTAAATACACAAGGAATCATAACGATGGATGAAAATGGTACAAGAACCATCATAAAATGAAAGAAATATGGGAAGAATGTGTGAAGAGATGGGAGAAAATAAATAAGGAAATGAGAGACATCCATTTACCATATTTCGACCAACCTAAGAACTTCGCAGACTTCTGTGACATAGTCAGGAAACACATTGAACAAGACCAAGCGTCTTAAGTAGAAATTTCATAGATTTTGACCCTTTTCCCAAGACATATGAAGAATTTCATGAAGCCCTAGATCAGAGCATCGACATTTTTGCAGCGGGTAAGTGAAAAAGATGGATAAATACAAGAAACATGTGGTGGAGATGAAAGAGATCCTTAATATACAAATGGACCAGCATGGGTTTCCTTGTGCCAACACATGCGAAGAAATATTTTTCTAGTGGTCATAATATGAGAGGAATAATCTGATGTAGTAGAACATCAAGACAACTAGAGATAACAGGAGAAGGACACATGGATTAATTCCACTTTTCTTTTGTTTACTTGACTCAACATAGTAGTTATTTTTAGATAAATTAATTTTATAATTAAAGACATCGACCATGTATTAGGGGTGATGGTTTCTTTCATAGAAGAGAGTATTTTATTTTTTAAGAGAAATATTTATCGAACAAAGATTATTTATTTTAGAAGTTCTTCGTAGAACCATAAGTGTTTTTTCATCTAAAGCATGAATGTGATTGAACCTGTGGATTGTTTCCATTCTCAACTCTATATTTGTTGTTGTCTTGAGTAAGATTTGTTATGATTATTTATTAAGTTTTCTTTGAATGCTTTAAAGTTCTTTATTTCAAACTGATAAAAATAAATCGATAATGTTTAACATGTGATGTGTGGTAAGGTGTGGTGAAATTGTTTTCTAGCCTCTATTATATTGCATGCATACTCTTTTTCATACCTTCTCTCAAATGATATCTAATGGTTTGGAAAAGTGATGGTATTATTGCTAATCTAAACTTGAGATAGTTTTTGTTTGCATGTCGAGGCAAAAAGGTTATCCCAAGGTCTGGTCTTCTCCCAGATAGATCAATTTTTCGTTCTTATTACTTGTCTTTCAATACATGGTAAAAAAATATGATAAAATAACCCAAAAGAGAATTGCTTTATTAGGAGGAAATATTTGAAAGTTACATATATATCATTGTTAAATCCCATCGAAACGTGTCGCATCATTGATATGGAGAATTTTACTACTATTAAACACTGAAGAGTCTAATTGGGCCTCATTGGCAGGTACAATTCCTACTCTTGATTCAAGAGGAATTCCAACACCATCCCCACCTCATCAACTCTCTAACTCCAACACTATTTCTCTCCTTTTTCCTCTCATTGGCAACATTATGATTATAGTTCCCTTGCTTTATTTGTCTTCTTTTTTTCTTTAATTATTTTACACTTTTGGCTTGCATTGGTACTAAAACACTTTGGAGGCAAGTGGTAGTGGATTGAATATGTGTGGGGCCATTCACACTATCAACCATATCCTCCTCATCATTAACTTTATAGCCTCAAGCTTCACTTTTGCATCCAATATTCCAATGTTGTTGATCTTTATTCATTGGGTTTAGCTGTTAAACCATCTAATGTTTGTGTGGATCTGGTGTCATTTCATTGGTTCAAGATAAATCCATAGTAGAAAAAAAAATAATGTACAAAAGCATTCTTCTTTAGGTTATCAAGTAATTTATCCTTGCACAATGTTACAAATACTTGATCTAAGTGATGCAAATGATCCTCCTAGATTTTTTTGGAAATCAATATGTTGTCTAAATAAACAATTACAAAAGAGTCAAGATAAGGTATGAGAACATTATCCATCATCCTCATGAATGTAGAGGGATCACTAGTAAGGCCAAAGGGCATCACTAGCCATTTGAACATCCCTCGATGCATCTTAAAGGTTTTTTTCCACATATCTTATGCCTTGATGAGAATTTGGTAATAAACCAACTTCAAGTTAATATTATTGAAATATTCATCCTCATAAATTGAATTCATCAAACCAAGAAGGTGTAGTACTAGATATCGATTCTATGAATAGCCAATCTTTAGAGGTTGTAGGCCAATCTTTACAGCCTTGGCCTACACCTTTTATTATGAATGAATAAGACAACAAGTGAGAAAGACGCTCAAGGAATGTTGGTTTTCCCATTTGGGTTTCTAGGGTAAAATCTGTATGTATTGTGTGTTTGCTTTGTCATTTAATTTCTTGTTTAAATATTTCTTCCTCTCTTCTTCTAGGTTTAGTGTGGAAGTGTTCCTCATTTCCTAACATGCGCTATCAAATCTTGGTTTAACAATATTGGCTCTGATCTAAACCCTAGGTTAAGTAAAAGTCATAAGTCAGAAATATTTAAATATCGTGTTAAAGAATGGTGATTATATCGAGAATAGAGATCGAAAAATTCAATGGCCATAATTTTGAGATTTGGAAGATTAAAATTGAAGATCTCCTTGTAGATTGAGAACAATGGGAAACAATCTATCCAAGTACCATTTCGATAGGTATGCCTACGAAAGAATGGGAGAAACTTGAGAGAAGGGAAAGGAGTAAGATTCGACTTTGTCTTGCAGATTTGGTACTGCTGAATAACTCAGGTGAATATTCGACCAAGAAACTGTGGAACAAGTTGGGAAGCTTGTACCAGTCGAAACCCCTGATAAATAAGTTGTTTCTCATAAAGAAATTGAATCTTCTGAGGATGATTGAGGGAATTTCAGTGATTGATCATTTAAATTCATTTAATCCCATTATAAGCCAGTTATCTTATGTGGATATTAAAATCACTAAGGAGGAGAAATGTGTTAGCCTATTATGTTCTTTGCTAGATTCCTGGGATATATTAGTCATGGATATAGGGAGAAATTCAACCACATTAGCGCTAGAAGACATGGTTGCATCTATATTGTCAAAAGGAATGAGAAGGAATAACGTGGATGGATCAACCAAAGATGCATTAGTGGTGAGAGGTCAACCAATTGACAGAGATAAAGGAAAATTCTTCGGTAGAAAGTGTAAGTCAAAGGGTATATCTAAATCCCATGTTAAGTCGATGAGAAGATGTTGGAAATGTAGTAAAGCTAGGCATTACAAAAGGGACTGAAATTCAAAGGCAATGGAAGTCAGTGCAAGATCCAACGAGAAGCAATAGACTAAGAGAAAGATGACTCCAGATAAGGGAGGAAATGTGTACCTGACATTGACTAGTACACACTCAAATCAATATGTTTGGTTGATCAACCTAGGAGAATCCTATCATATGAAACCACATAGAGAATGGTTCTACGAATATGAATGATATGAAGGAGAAGATATGTTCTTGGGGGATGACTCGACAACCAAAATTGTCAGACGAGGAAGAGTTCGACTGATACTATAGAACGGGAGGAGGATAACCCTTTTGGGTGTGCTACACATTCCATGTTTGGCAAGAAACCTCATATATATCAGCAATACGAGTGATGTAGAGGTGCACACTTTATTTCAAAAGGATATGTGCAATATAGTCAGAGGTTTCATGGTATTAATGAAAGGAGTTAATATTGGAACCATATACAAGTTATTAAGGAATGTCGACTCTACTGGATGCAACGGCATTGTTGTTCCTGAAGTCGACTTAACTCAACTCGACTCGGGATGAGTCGATTCAAAATGACTTGACAAGTCATCGTAAAGTTGACCTGACCATGATATGGCACGAGATGATGGGACATATTGGATAAAAAGGACTTCAAGCTATACATAAAAAAGGTATGGTCGAATATTTTCCTGAATGTAATTTAGAAGTTGATTTTTGTGAACATTGCATATATGGAAAACAAATTCAGGTGAGGTTCCCATCTGGAGCGACAAGGGAAAAGGGGATTCTAGAGTTGGTTCATACTGATGTGTTTGGATCCGTTTCGGTGCCTTCATTTGGTGGATCCATGTATTATTTATTCTTCATAGATTATTTTTCCAGGAAGACATGGATATATTTCATGAGGAATAAAGCAGAGGTTTTCAAGAAATTCAAAGAGTTTAAATGTCTTGTAGAAAACTAGAAAGATAAGAAGATTAAGGTGATGAGAACTGACAACGGTGGTGAATTATGTGGAAATGAATTTGATCAGTTCAGCAAGTAGTATGGCATATCATGCCAAAAGACCACACCCTATACCCCACATCAAAATTGAGTTGTTGAGAGAATGAACATAACATTAATGGACAAGGAAAGGAGCATGCTCGGTGGTGTTGGGCTCGCACAAGAATTCTGGGTGGAGGCAGTCGACATTGCAAAATATATAGTGAATATGTCTCCTTCACCATCACTAGTCGACACAACTACATATGAGGTATGGTCTGGTAAGAAGCCTTCAGTTTCACATCTCAAAGTATTTGGTTATGATGCATTTGTGCATGTTCCCAAGGAAAACAGGAGCAAGATGGAAAAGAAGGTAGTCAATTGTATTTTCTTTGGATACAAAGAAGTGATGAAAGGATATAAGCTCTAGGATCTTGCATCAAGGAAAATAGTGTACAGTCAAGATGTGGTCTTCAGAGAAATCGAAAGGAATTATGAACCTAAAGAAATGGTTCAAATGGTAAATAATCCAGAGAAGGTGTGGTTTGAGTTGAGGAATGAAGAAGATAATTAAGATGAGTCGAATGAATTAGAAGAAGAGGTGGAAAAAAATACCTCAATTGTAAGGAGAAAAGAACGAGTAAGAAAACCAATTGAAAGGTATAGTCTGACCAAATTCTATTCCACATGTGTGTTAACTTCCACTGATTATGAGCCCAAGTCGGTCGGGGAGGCATCCGACTCAGTAGAGGGAAAAATATGGAAGGATTTCATGGTATAAGATATGGAATCCTTGCACAAGAATGATATGTGGGACTTAGTCGAATCACCTAGTGGAAGAAATGGGTATTCAAGAAGAATATTAACGCAACAAGTCAAGTTGATAAATTTAAAGCTTGACAGGTAGCGAAAGGATATTCCCAAGTCAAAGGAGTTGACTTTGATGGGATTTTTTCCCTATTGAAAAATTAAATTCCATTAGAGGAATAATTTCTATGGCTATAGCATTTGATCTAGAAATAAAATAGATGGATGTAAATACAATGTTCCTACATGGGGACCTGGAAGAAGAAATCTACATGAAATAGCCTGAAGGATTTGTATTAAAGGGTAAGAAATATTTGGTGTGAAAATTGAAAAGATCCCTTTATGGTCTAAAGCAATCACCAAGGATGTGGTACCAAAATTTCAACACATACATCCTTAGTTTGGGGTTTGTGAGAAGCAAAGTTGATCACTGCATATATTCCAAAGAACAAGGTGGGTGTTTCATATATGTAGCATTGTATGTCGACATGTTGTTGATGGGAAATAGGATGAACACAATAAAGGGGGTGAAGAAGCATCTATCCTCCAAGTTCGACATGAAATATATCAGTGCAACGAACTTTATCCTAGGAATGGAGATCAAGAGAGATCGAGTAGCTAGAAATCTCTGGTTGAACCAGAAGAAGTATATTGAAACAATTTTGAAATGTTTCAACATGCAATATTGCAAACCTATGAAGGTTTGAATTCCTATGGGAGCAAGGATAACTATTGAATAGTGTCCAGGGACATAGGAGGAAAAGAGGACATGGCACATGTTCCCTAGTCAAGTGTTATTGGTAGTCTAATGTATGTGATGGTCTACACTCAACCAGACATTACCCATGCAATGGGAGTGTTGATTATATACATGTCGACACCTAGTAAGGAGCATTGGACAACTCTCAAGAGAGTATTCAGGTATTTATGTGGAAAAAAAGATTATGTTACATGCTACCAAGGAAAATCAGGAGATGGTAGTGAAGTAAATGTACATGGTTTTATTGACACCGACTAGGCTGGAGATGTAGATTGACGAAGGTCAACCAGTGGATATATGTTCAAGATGTTTGGTGGAGCAATCAGTTGGATGAGTAAGTGACAGATGGTTGTACCCTTGTCAACAATAGAAGTTGAATACATGGCATCCACTCATGGAAGTAAATAAGTAGTATGGATGCAAAGGATGTGTTTAGGAATCAGGTTTGAGAAGGAAGCTATGAAGATAAGTTGCGATAGTCAAAGCACAATACTCCTGGAAAAGAACCCAACTTATCATTCTAAGACTAAGCACATTTATGTACAATACCATTTCGTGAGAGACATGGTGGAAAGAAACAAGTTGTTGTTGGATAAAGTAGACACGTTGGAAAACATAATAGACTCTTTGACCAAGTTTGTGAGTGTTGTGAAGTTCTCTTGGTGCAGAGAGGAAATGGGCATTGTTTCCTTGGGTTTGTGAATGAGATTTAAGAGATATATTGGTTTCACCAAATAAAACAACAAGTGGGAGAATGTTGGGTTGTTATATTATTTGCAGTGAAATTCTAGTCAAGGTGGATCAAGTGACAGTCAAAGTCGAAGAAATCGACAACAAGCAAAGGTCAAGGTGGTTCGATTGGGTAAAGTCAAAGTTGAATATATCAACAACAAGTCGAAGAGGTCTATAGGAGGGTACATGGCAACCGATTGAAGATCGAATGAAGGTTGACTCGTAATTTGAATTGGTAGTCGAATGTAACAGAATCTCGAGATTTGTGAGATTTGTAGACAATAACCTACGTGGATTTGTAACCGTTTTGGGGCATGTTTCTTTAGGGTTTTTCCTACTGTAAAGCCTATAAATAAGGTGTGTTTTAATGTTGTAAAAACTAATAAATAATCATAGAATAGCCAATATTTATAGTTTGTTGGTCATGCAGATGTAAGTTGAATTGGATACATGGTTTTTCTTGTGCAAATCAAGAATGTATGATGTTGATTGTGTCTTAGGGGTAGGCCAAGGTTAGGCATGTAACCTTTTATTATGAATGAATAAGACAAAAAGAGAGAAAGACACTCAAGGAATGTTGGTTTTCTCATTTGGGTTTCCAGGGTAAAATCTTTATGTGTTGTGTGTTTTCTTTGTCATTTACTTTCTTGTTTAAATCTTTCTTCCTCTCTTTTGTTGGTTTAGTGTGGAAGTGTTCCTCATCTTCTAACATACACAAATACCTTCAAAGAATTTTCTTCCAATGTGCTATCATGTATTGTAATATCCTTTTCTCCCTTCTTGAGTGCATAAGATTTATGGTGATTCTCCAAATGTATCTTTCAATACTCATCATTTAATGTCCTCAGTGCTTGTAGTAATTACATAATTGAACATCCTTCTCCTTATTCTTATTTGGCATGCTTTGTCCTCCTTTAGGCGACTTAGGTTCAGCCTTTTTCTATGCAATCTCATTGAATGCATTTTTGTTTGTCCCGCATTCTTGCTAATGGTTCTTTTACCTTGACCAAGATTGTACTAGTAGTATTACTAGGATTCCTCCACTTGCTTTTAGCTTCTACTAGATTGGCCTTCCAATAGGAATATTCAAGAGTGTTGATCTCAAACATCTCAAGTTCTTTTGAATTAGTGTGAGTACTACATTCATGAACTTCATGATTAATATATCTTCTTCATCCATCACTCTAAGTGGAATGGTAAAGTGGTTGAATTCTTGGATATAAGCATCAACAATTTGGTTGGGCACTTGTCAAATGTAGTTCCATTGTTTTTATTGTTCCTTCCAATTTTTGACAAGATATAATTTGTCCTTGATTGAAACCTTTAATTAGTCCCAAGTCAAAAAAAAATCGGTGTCTTGTTCTATTTGCACTTGGATCAATTCTCCCACCAAAGAAAATCTTCTCGATGCACACATAACTTTGCAAAGGTATCTTGTTATTCATTTACAAACTGTTCTACTTCATAAAAAGTGTAATAATCCTAGGTCAAACCCAAATTTTACATATAAATGTAAATGAACATATAGGTTGGTGAGCCATGATATTTTGGGTCAGGGTGTCAGTGCGGTTATTAGGTCGGAGAGCCTAGATGTTAAAGGCCAATGATCCTATTTTTGTAATATGTAAACACTCATATTATTAATAAAGTGCATTACTATTGCAAACTAACCCACAAATGAGTATGGGGGGATAAACTCCACTAGAAAGGGAAAGGGGGGCTAAGATTCTAGGAAGGGGCTAAGCTAGGGGGATTAATCCCAATAGAATATTATATTAGTATTCCTTAAAGATAAAGTAATGGATATGAATATATCCTAAGTTCTAAAGT
>ML777090.1:1360260-1374812 GCA_009831015.1 Picea engelmannii
ATATATATATATATATATATATATATATATATATATATATATATATATATATATATATATATATTTGGGGACATAGTGCGAAGGTAGGAGGGATTATTGATTCATGCATGGAGGCAGTTGTGAATCATACCTTATGGTACTAGACTGTAACGAGGAACATGTACTTGTATTGGTTATCTCAGGAGTTGGATTGAAGAAGAGGATTGTTAGGCCCATAGGAATGAATTGAACAAGTAGTTTATCGAGCCCATAGGACCGAAGAAGCGGTTCGTTAGGCCCATATGCATTTCTCTCTAGGTGAGAGTTTTATTGTGCTAAAGAAGTGAGTTTTCAGGCCCATGAGAATTCTCTCTAAATGAGAGAACAGTTGGGAATTGATTTCCCAAGGTATCGAACTGTAGCTACAGGGCTCTGAGACTTCTTGTTCGGCCTATTGTTGAAGCCCTAGAAGGGAAGTGGGGCAGTCGAAGGACTATTGAGCAGAGAAAGAGAACACTTCCTAGGGTGGAACAGACATGTGGGGGATGAGATATTGTAGGATGTTAGCTTAAGTAGGCACATGTGTCTGATTTTATATGTTATTAAAGAGACCTTAGACTGGGTTAGAAACCCTTTACCTTGGTGTAATTTAGCCCCAACTCAAGGGTGACCCACTACTGAGAGTTATGAGCAGTGTGGTCTAAGGTTGGGAGGAATGTGGAAGGTATGCATGAAATTGGTGTTTATTTCTTTAGAGAAGTGTCATTCATGTGTTTATTTCAATTAATGTGGGTGTGCAATTATGAGTTTTTGTCATGGAATATATGTTGTTAAATTCTATGTATATGAATTGTTATTGTTGCATGCATGTTGTTATTATTTATGCTTAACTATGTTCATATGCTGAATTTATTATTTAATTTAATGGTATCATAACTCGTATTTTCGCGTGGTGTGACCCAACTCGGGGTTGGGAATGTTACGAGAGAATTTTTGCTAAGTCCCTAATAATATGGATGTTACAAATTGGTATTAGAGATGATGAGAGAGAGTTTTGGTGTGATGTGACCAGCCTTGGTGGTTGGGTACGTTACAAAATGGTATCAAAGCTGGAAAAAAATTAAGTGGCATATCCCAGTTGGTGGGTGGGTATGTTACAGAATGGTATCAGAGCCCAACTTTCAATATTGAGCCTACAAGGGCCATTTAGTTGAGCGCGGAAGTGAAATTACAGAGTTTGCAAGCAAACTATTTGGAAAAATGTTGCAGTGAAATTGAGAGGAATTCCACAAGAAGGTTGGGGAAATTTGACCAGATAATGAAAATTTCCAAATTTCATCGACAAAATGAACAAATTTGGGTCTGTAGATGGTCAAACTTTGAGTTTATCATGTTTTCGTGGTGAAATCGGGAGAAAATAGATGAAATTGGGTCAAAGCCCCAATTTCTATTGTTAAAATTCCTGGGGAATTTGGGAAATTTGGTCCAAGGATGAGTTTTTCCTGATTCTAATCTTTGTCGAAAAAATTCAAACCTGTAATTGGTCAAATTTGAATTCAACTTAAGAATATGGTTGACTGAGTGAAATTGGTTAAATAAATTTCCTAATTCATGAAGGAATTGAAGAAACTTTCATGTCGGAAATGTCGCCCGAATGTGCACCCAAGTAATGGGTGGCTCTAGAGGTTAAATTTTTGTTTAGTAGAGTGAAATTGAAAAATTTAATGGTTACAGAGTGACCATGGTGAAATGAAATGAAATTGGGCAAAAGCCTCAATTTCATGCAACTAAATAATGACAAATTCGAAGTGAAAGAGTCAAATTTGAAAAGCAATGAAACAATGCATATATACAAGGCTTCATTTGGTTGTATTGATATTAGTCACAGAGCTATAATGACGGCCCAAGAAGAAATTTCAATTTTGAGTGAATTTGAGCATTTTTGGAATTTTATAAAATAGGCGAAATTGGAAAATTTTCGGTATTTTTTCGTACATTGACATCATCATGACGTGGGAAAGGACCACATATCAGCTAATGTGGTGACAGGTAAAATGTACTGCCATGGTGGTAGGTACACATAGGCAGGGAGATGAAAATTAATCTAAGTGTTGGATTTATGCTTTCGTGAGTCCGCAAGTCCGCAAGTTCGTGAGCCCGCAAGTCTACAAAGACGGAAAAATGGCTAAGTGTTGAGACTTATGATGAGTCTGTGAGTCCTCAAGTCCAAGAGTCTGAAGAAGTGGAAAAATGGTTTAAATGTTGATACTTTTCAGATGAACTTATGAAAGAAAGGTTACAAGACCGTGAGTTTGTGAGTGCACGAGTCTACGAGTCTGAAGAAGCAGAAAAATGGCTAAGTGTTGGGACTTATTATGAGTCTGTGAGTCCACGAAGACAAAAAAATGGCTAAGTGTTGAGACTTATGATGAGTCCGTGAGTCTGTGAGTCCGAAGAAGTGGAAAAATGGTTAAGTGTTAAGACTTTTCAGATGGACTTATGAAAGAAAGGTTACAAGACCGTGAGTCCATGAGTCTGAAGAATTGGAAAAATGGTTAACTGTTGAGAATTTTCGGATGGAATTATGAAAGAAAGGTTACAATATTGTGAGTTCATGAGTTTGTGCATCCGCGAGTCCAAATAAGTTGAAAAATGCTTAAGTATTAAGACTTTTTAGACGGATTTATGAAAGAAAGGTTACAAGACCGTGAGTTTGTGAGTCTGTGAGTCCAAGAGTCCAAAGAAGCTGAAAAATGGCTAAGTGTTGGGACTTATTATGAGTCCATGAGTCTGAGGAGACGGAAAAATGGCTAAGTGTTGAGACTTATGATGAGTACGTGAGTCCGTGATTCCACGAGTCAGAAGAAGTGGGAAAATGGTTAAGTGTTGAGACTTTTCGGATAGACTTATGAAAGAAAGGTTACAAGATTGTGAGTCTGTGAGTCCAAAGAAGTGGAAAAATTACTAAGTGTTGGGACTTATTATGAGTCCATGAGTCTGTGAAAACTAAAAAATAGCTAAGTGTTGAGACTTATGATGAGTCCATGGGTCTACGAGTCTGAAGAAGTGGAAAAATGGTTAAGTGTTGAGACTTTTCAGATGGACTTATGTAAGAAATGTTACAAGACCATGAGTTTGTAAATCTGTGAGTCCACGAGTTCGAAAAAGTGAAAATATGGTTAAGTGTTGAGACTTTTTGGACAAACTTATGAAAGAAAGGTTACAAGACTATGAGTCTGTCGGTCCGTGAGTTTGAATAAGTGAAAAAATGGCCAAGTGTTGGGACTTATTATGAGTTTGTGAGTCTACAAAGATGAAAAAATGGCTAAGTGTTGAGACTTATGATGATTATGTGAGTCTGGGAGTCCGAAGAAGTGGAAAAATGGTTAAGTGTTGAGAATTTTCGGACGGACTTATGAAAGAAAGGTTACAAGGCCGTGATTCTGTGAGTTTGAAGAACTGGAAAAATGGTTAAGTGTTGAGACTTTTTGGAGGGACTTATGAAAGAAAGGCTATAAGATCGTGAGTTCATGAGTTCGAAGAAGTGGCAAAAAGGCTAAGTGTTGGGAATTATTATGATTTTGTGAGTCCGTGAAGATGAAAAAATGGCTAAGTGTTGATATTTATGATGAGTCTTTGAGTCCGCGAATCCATGAGTCTGAATAAGTGGAAAAATTGTTAAGTGTTGAGACTTTTCGGATTGACTTATGAAAGAAAGGTTACAATAATGTGAGTATGTGAGCCCGCAAGTTCGAAGAAATGGAAAAATGGTTAAGTGTTGATACTTTTAGGACGGAATTATGAAGGAAGGGTTACAAGTTTATAAGTTCATGAGTCCGTGAAAGAAAAAGAAACTAATTATAATTGGTGTGTGCAATAGATATTGGTGTGTGACACAAAATTTGTGCACAGTAGATATTGGTGCATGACAGAAAAGTGGTGCACACTGGATATGGATGTGCGGTGCATGCACTACATTTTGGCGTTGTGTGTGTAGAAATGTGCATGCTAAATGTGGAATGATTCCTTGAGGAAGCTACCAGCTGAAAATGTCTATACTCATAGTAAAGGATATGCATGAAGATGAGACCATGGAAGTGTGGAGAGATGGTTTTCATAACATGTGAGAGGATTGAAATTTTGGCAAAGGTACTCAAGGAAAGAACGTTATGATGAGACTCTTTCACAAGATGATTGAAGGACAAGACTAAAGAATGATATGGTAAGATTCTAGATGCAGCCATGAAGGCTTGAGAAGCTAAGAAGAAAAAAATTATGGGTGAAGGAAATCACTACAGTAAATCCAAATCCATTGATTCTAATTAGAATGGAATCAAGGAACAAGAGGGAAATATTTATTGGTTGAAGTAGTGAAGATCCATTCACCATAAAGGTTTTCAATAAACAGATAATATAAGACATTGTGGGAAGGGTTGTTCTCAAAAGAATTATATGTCGTGATTGATCTGAAATGGATTTTTAAAGACTTGGTTAAGTTTTAAGCATGTGTTCAATTACCAATTAAGAATTAATGAAAGAAGAAGAACTTAATGAGAGATTATATCAGTGATCATAAATAAATGCATATCAGAATGTAATCACAAAGAATAGAAAACCATAACAGAAAATTTGTTAATGGAATTCGGCAAGATTGCCTACGTCTCTAGGCCTGTCTCAGTGGGTGAGGCTTTCTTATTTCTCTTCAATGCTTCAAAAGTAAATCAGAAAAGTGTCAAAAGGATTTCAAACTAGTCTAGTTGTTTTCTTCTCAACCTCAATAATCCAACACAACTGACGGCACTAAAAAAGGTTGAGTGTAACTCCCGAAATTGGCTCACAAAATTTCTCTCCTCAATGGCTTCCCTGCATAAAAATGGATTCAAGCTTCATAAACTCACCATTATTTTGTCAATATGAACCTCTATAATGTTTCTAAGAACCCCTAGTTTATATATATATTGAGTTGGTATCCTCCTCCCAACTTCCTCCCAATATCTGGCCTCAAATCAGGCTCCAGATCCTCCAATAATGGATAAAATGCTCCAAAAACGGCATAAAAATCCACAAAAATCCATATAATATAGTGCAAAAACCCAAAATTGGAAAAAATTAGGGCGCATCCCCCCTTCTTTGAGATCCTGGGCATATGAGGTGCACCATATGGCTAAGCGCTAGGTGTTGGCCCCTAACCCTCCATTCAAGCCCCCAAACCTTGGTGGTATGGCAGCCACATGCCCTGGTACTAATACTCCACGCACCCATCTGTTGTGCTAGCTCTTGTTCTACAGCCCCTATTCAGTCAAGATAGCCCTCGTCAATCGAGTCTTATCCCACAACTCATGGCTATGTCAATTCAAAACAATATTTCACTGACTATGGTTAAGTCCCAACGTGTAGCCCTAGTGGTTAGCGAGTTTGGTGTAGTCCGTTGGAACAACCAGAGGTCATGGGTTTGAAACTTGCGGAGGTAAAAAAAAAATTGAACCAGCCCACATTGGCCAAATACGGGGTGCCACGTGGTGCCCTATGATTAGGCCATTTGTCGCCTCTGGATTGGCCCATACCATCCAGTCATCATACAGTCAACAACACAATCAGCACTACCACGTCACTGTCATACAACCTAGTCACCCTACCATGTTAGCATCCATACAGCCCAGTCACCTTGCCACGTCAGCATCTATACAGCCTAGTCACCCTACCATGTCAGCATATGTATAGCCACCTATCATTTGTACTACCACATGTCATCCTATCATTGGACCACGTCACATAGGACTACCATGTGTCATTCGTACACTACCACATGTTAATTTTGTACTGGTCCAACTCAGCCTGAAAATGCCAAAATTGAGTGACACATATCACCTCATGGTGATTCCACGTGTCCTGCTAACATCATCATGACATCATGTTGACATCATCTATTGTACTGTTGATGTCAGCAATACATCCTATTGACTTTGACCAATTTGACTTTTTCCATCTTTGGGAAATCAATCAGAATGTGATATCTTTCGCATACAGAGTCCATTTGCAGAAAAAATTATATGGCCAAAATCACCATAACAATCCTAACACAATGGCATTGGTTTCATCTGATTCTGAGAACTTTGATTTTTAGGCCTTCTTGGATCCATTTTGGATCAGTGATGCTAATTTTCTAATAAAGAAAGACAAAATATGTACTTGGAGATAAAGGAAACATTTCCAAGGATTAGTCTTACATTTTTGGGATAACACCCCCATGATGGTTATCATAGTAGCGCAGTGGAAGCATGGTGATATGACAAAACTTCATAGTGAAGTAATGTGGGTGTGTGCATACTAAATAAGTGCCAACATGTGCATAAACAATGTAGTATTTATAGATTGGATCTAGAAAATGCAATCAGGTCCTAAGGAAGTTTGTTTTCCATACAGGGAAGAAATATTCTAGGATGGATTCATGTCCTTGAACATATTAGGATAATGGAAACAAGGCTTCTAGAGGGAAAACAATAAGGAGCCATGAAGAAGAAAATGATTATATGCTTGGTATAGAATGCAAAAGAAATAAAATATACGGAGAATCTATATCAAGTGGAACAGAACCATAAGTGACATTCCATGGGTGGAAAGTATCACTAGAATCTATGATGGAAAGTAAGAGAAATTCTAGCTCCTTCCAGTTAATTATGTGCAGCTCGAAAAGAAGACATCGTGTAGCATTGCAACATGTTGAAAATTGACTATGCAAGTCAAGTTAAAACCAAATGGCCAAGAAAGGAGAAAATTTTGGTTCAATAAATCACAAGTGTTGAAGTGTTCAGTCAAGGAAAGGTTGAACCAGTTTGGTCCAAAAAATTAAACGGAGGTCGAGGATCTAAAGTCAATAAGAGAGCATGACTGGAAATGTAATTTTATCATGTATGTGTTTGATCAGATGGATCTGAGAACTAGTTTAATGCTAAAATTAATATCATCATAGTATGTGGCTGGAAAAGCAAAGGTAGCCAAGAGTGTCTTGGCTAGAAAAGAGATCAGGGAAGAAATAATCATGTGCAGTGATTACAGTAAGAGCACAAAAGGGATGCAGGAATCCAATGATATTTTGGGACAACCATGAACAACAAATAAAAGTGATATAGGGAGAAAGAGGTTGTTGCAATTACTGTAGCAGCAATTATGTTATGGGTTGTTGGACAGTCATACCTAGTACAAGAAATTGGCATGTAAATGCATTTATGAGCATGCTAATGATGCATTATTAGTGCATACAAGTATGCATTGATGAATACAAATTTTTTAATATATATATATAACATAATAAGACTAAGTTAGTCTATTATTGAATATATTAATACGAAAGTTGCTAATAATGGTTGTTGTACCAGGAAAGAGAGAAGTATTGCATGATTGCAAGTGTTGTTACTAATGTTGTTTCATATGGAAGGAAGCAAAGGTAGCCAAGAGTGGATTGGCTAGAAAAGAGCTTAGGGAAGAAATAATCATGTGCGTGATTACAGTAAGAGCACAAAAGGGATGTAGGAATCCAGTGAGATTTGGGGACAACCAGGAACAACAAAGAAAAGTGATATAGGAAGAAAGAGGTTGTTGCAATTACTATAGCAGCAAGTATGTTATGGATTGTTGGACAATCATACCGAGTACAAGAAATTGGCATGCGAACGCATTTATGAGCATGATAATGATGCATTATTAGTGCATACAAGTATGCATTGATGAATGCAAATTTGTTAATATAATAAGATTAAGTTAGTAAGAATAAGTTAGTCTATTATTGAATATATTAATATGAAAGTTGCTAATAATGCTTGTTGTACCAGGAAAGAGAGAATTATTGCATGATTGCAAGTGTTGTTACTAACGTTGTTGCATATGGAACGAAGCAACAAAAAATTGAAGTGTTGATTATAAGACTAATAGAAGAGGCATGGGAGCTTCTATTGTTTTCAGCTAATCAGGTAACATCAAATTTATTTAATGGCAGCTATGCAAGTATGAGTTTTATGTAATTTTATTTCATAATTGCTAAAGGGAAATTAGGTGAGAATTCCCTTAGCCAGAGTTATTTTTATAAAATTGCATTATTGTATTATTTGAATTCATTAATGGGAGTAAGATACCACTAGGTGTGGTAAAGGCTAGAGACCTGTAATAATTATAAAAATATATATATCTTTTGAATGCATACAATGACATAGTGGCATGTCATGTTAATTGGTTATGAGCTAATAACCAAAGCAATAAAAGGTATGAACATGTTATAGGAATGGATTCTAGAAAAGATAGTCATATATGAGACCATGACATGGTTGGTTATGGCAAAGTTTGGTTATGGAAAGGCATTAGCCAGAATTTCCAATTTATCAATTGTGAGATACATTACTTAGATATAGAGCATTCTGAAAATCAATGCAAAGGTGCATTGAATAGATATGCATTGAGAGTTTCACTCATGCATAGTAAGTGGTAGAGTTATACTTATAAATGATAAAATTATTATGCTTGAATGCATTGTTGAATGCATTTTTGTGAATGCATGCATACATGATATTTAATGGAAATGATTATGCTAACAACTGAAATGTTACAATTATTACTAACTCTTGGAGTTGAGGACATTCAAGAGTTGTTAGACATTGCAATGGGAAAGTTGCAAGTCAAGTAGTCACATGAGCATTGACTACAGAAATTTTTTGTTCAGGAAACAAAATAATAAATGCTAGGAAAAGAAAAGGCATAATTGTTGAACATGCATGTGTAGAGAATGATAATTTCATTCTAATAAATAAATAGTTTGATGGTTGTGATTGAATTGTTAAGTGTAGACAATTCTGAAATCACTTGTGAGCCTTTGCAAGTATTACAATAGAATTTTATGGTACATGAAATACTAATCATTTGTTTGGTTGAATGCAAGATGGAAATATTTCAAGAAAGGTGGTGTCAAATGTGGCACTATTGAAATCCATAAGAAAGACTAAATCTTGTTGTTACAACAGCCAAGGAAATTATGAGAGGGAATCTCATACTTGTGGAAAAGTTGAATTTCCTTATGAAATGAATTTGAATTTCTAAATGAAGTTTTTATAATATTCTCTTATAATGATTGTATGTGTGTGATACAGATGAGATAATATTTATTAAAGTTGGAATCCTTGGGAAGAACATATATTGTTGGAGACATTGGAACCCTATAAGTGTAAAAACTTGGTGGGGTTATGGAAATAATTTATCACTCTCCTTGGGTGTGAAATCCTTGGAAATATGGATCATTGAGGGACTATGTAGCAGTGAAGGAATACCTGAGCCTGTGGGTGAAACAAGGAAGAGGTGACTCAAGGATGCTTATGGAATGGTAGTTGTAATCATGAGGGTGTGTCCAACGGAACAATGAGATGAATTTTTGCATGAAGTATCTCTATGGAATAGAGAAAATTAATTCCAGCTACGGTATGAATACATGATTTTGGTGCTTGAAAGAAGAGCACTAGGTGGATAACAAGATTTGTTAGCAAAAGAATTTGGTGGAATTTGCTTATAAAGATGGGTATCAAGCATCCTTAAAGAGGAGCCCATTTGAAGCTTTGTATGACATAAAGTGTAACACATCGGTAAGTTGGGACAACCCCGCATACATAACAATAATTGGGCCGGAATTACTCAGGGAAATGGAAGAGCATATGTTGCGAATAAAATAGAATTTAAAGGCTTCCCAGGACAGGCAAAAAAGTTATCTTGATAATGGCAGAACCCACAGAGAATTTAAAGTGGGTGACCATGTGTTCTTAAAATTAAAGGCCAAGAGAAGTTCCCTGAGATTGGGAAATTGTTCAAAGCTAGCAGCTCGTTATTGTGGGCCATTTCAAATCCTAGAAAGGATTCTGCGTGTAGTATACATGTTTGTGTTACTTGCATCATTGTATGTTCATAATGTATTCCATGTATCATTGCTTAAAAAGTATGTACCCAATGCAGTAGGAAGGTTATTTTCAAGTGCATCTGGTGTGCATATTGGAGCGGAAGATAAAGCGGCTCCAGAATCGAGCCATAAGGCTAGTAAAGGTCAAATGGACCTGGTACAATCCTGAGGAGGCAACTTGAGAGCATGAAGATGATATGCAGGAAGAGTAACCGCATATTTTTTAAAACTATTAAAGTTTTGATTGTATATGTGTATATAATGTGCTAAGGATAGTGCATAAATAAGGGGGAGGGGAATGTAATACCCCTAGGCCGAACCCCAATTGTACATATAAATGTAAATGAACATATAGGCTAGTGAGCCTGGATATTTTGGGTCAAGGTGCATGTGTGGTTATTAGGCCAGAGAGCCTAGATGCAAAAGGCCAGTGAGCCTATTTTTGTAATATGCAAACACTAATATTATTAATAAAGTACATCATTGTTGTAGACTAGCCCTCAAATGAGTATGGGGGGGTAAAATCCACTAGAAAGGGAAAGGGGGGTTAAGAGTCTAGGAAGGGGCTGAGTTAGGGGGCTTAATCCAAATAGAATATTATATTATTATTCCTTAAAGCTAAAGTAATGGATATGAATATATCCTAAGTTCTAAAGTAGGGACAATGGAGTCACTTGGGTGCCAAGTGTCTTAAAAGACACATGCATATATATACTGGACTGTAAAGAGGAACATGTACTTGTACTGGTTAGCTCGGGAGATGGATTGAAGAAGCAGGTTGTCCGGCTCATAGGAATGAATTGAATAAGTGAGTTGTCATTCCCATAGGATTGAATAAGGGGATTGTCAGGCCCATAGGCATTTCTCTCCAGGTGAGAGTTTTTTTGTGTTGAAGAAGCGGGTTGTCAGGCCCATGAGCATTTTCTCCAGGTAAGAGAATTGTTGGGATTTGATTTCCCAAGGTGCCAAACTATAGCTACAGAGCTCTAAGACTTCCTATCCAGCTTGTTTTTGAATCCCTAGAAGGGAAGTGGGGTAGCCGAAGGACTGTTGAGAAGAGAAGGGGCACACTTTCTGGGGTGGAACATACATGTGTGGAATGAGAGACTATAGGTTGTTAGTTTGAGTAGCCACCTGTGTCTAAGTTTATATGTTATTAATGAGACCTTAGCCTGGGTTAGAAACCCTTTACCTTGGTGGAATTTATCCCAGCTCAGGGGTGACCCACTGCTAAGAGTTATGAGCAATGCAATCTAAGGTTGGGAGGAACGTGGAAGGTATGCATGCAGTTGGTGCTCATTTCCTGAGACAAGTGTCATTCATGTGATTATTTCAATTACTGTGTGTGTGCAATTAGGATTTTTTTGTCATGGAATCTCTATTGTTAAATTCTATATATATGAATTGTTATTGTTGCATGAATGTTGTTATTATTTTTGCCTAACTCTGTTCATATGTTGAATTTATTATTTAATTTAATGGTATCAGAATTCATATTTCCACGTGGCATGACCCAACTCAGGGTTGGGAACGTTACAAGAGAATTTTTGTTGAGCCCCTGATAATTGGGACATTACAAATTGGTATCAGAGATGATGAGAGAGATTTTTTGCGTTACGTGACCAACCTCGGTGGCTGGGTACATTACAAAATGGTATCAGAGCTCAAAAAAATTTTAAGTGGCATAGCCCAATTGGTGGTTTTTATGTTACAAAAAGAATATAATTGTCTTAGCCGATCATTGAATCAAAAGCATCCATTTTCCCATTAGAAGATGAAATATCCACTTTAGTTTCTACCTTCAAAGAAGAACCCATTTTACATAATGAACCTCCTTTAGAACTACCTAAACCTTGGACTAAATTGTCTTTTGATGGTGAGTCTTAATATAATCTTGCAATTTTGTTACACAAGTTCTTAATTTCTACAACAAATGAGCAATGCTTATTAATTTACCATCCATGTACTTGGCATTCAAATCTAGGCTAGCAAATTTAGCTTCAAATAACCCCATATAGTTTTTCATTCCATCCTCCATTTTTGTATGTATCTAAAAGTGGTTCTCAATCATAAAATATGTAATAAATAAGTGAGTTACAAAAAAAATGCTCCAATACCAATTTGATTTGAGTTGGGAGTAATATTACACTCAAAGGAAATAAGTGAAACCACAACAACCAACAAAAGTAATGAAATTTGATCCATATACAGTGGTTAGATTAGGATAACACAACTTCAAATTTAACAAAACTTGTTCTATGGAACAAATCATAAACTTTGCACAATATTTGGGTAATAATTTCAACTCCATTATTTCATTAACAAAATTGTATGTACAACAAATATATGAACAATGTGAAGCAATAACTACTAAGTAACTACTTCTATCGCCACTAGCAACCTCCCATTTTTTTATAGAGAGGTGTATTTATAATATTGCAATGCAAGGAAATACAAAGAGACTTGATGGTTTGAATCCCATATGTTCATATCTAACTAATTTACAAGTGTAGAGGTAATAGAAGTAAAAAATGATGAAAGAATATGATGGTTGATCTTGCTTTATGTGTCATTATTCACCTTCTAGTTAAGCATCACATTGAGTATGCACTCATGGCTATTGTAGGAATTGCATAAAAATTATTGGCATAAATCCCTTACACATCCATACACAACTAATTTCTACTCCTGCGTGAAGCATCGTTGCCACCATTAATTTGACAATTCTCAATCAAGTCATTAAGGTTTAACAACATGTATATGTACTTGGTCAACCTTTATCTCAATTATGGATCATATGTGGGCAATTTATGGATATTTGAATCTTCAATTTTTGTTGTGGTTCATTTTAATCCTATCGTGGGTTACATGAAAAAGGGTGTTGTCTTTGTTAAACAATAGAATAAACATTAGAATGTGCTATAGTATGAAGTAGTGTTGCAAAGGATATATATATATATATATTGGCATGAGAGTAATTTGAGGCTTCCTCGTATGAGGAATGAATGCATTGTTATGAATTAGTCAACTTAAACAATGAAGACATGGTAGTATACAATAAATAAAATATTAAATGTGTGTGTAGTTTAGTGAAAAAACAATGCTCAAAACATATGAGCACAATTTGTAAAGGGATAGTAAGCCAAAAAAGAAAGAAAGATTTTAGTTACTTCATTGTGATTGCATTAGTAACAACTGTTGCATGGCAGCTTAGTGCCTACCAAGGCAGGTTTGGAAATTGATAACAATAATTATTTAAAGTTGTAACACCTTGGTTTTGATCCCTATAACTAGAATGTATTATATAAATGTGACTTATGTTGGTGAGTTGGTAAAGTTGAAAGGGGCCAGCGTGCCTAGGAAATGTGATACTTCAAATATATTAATAAAGTACATCATTGGCTACAGGACAAACAAGGAAAAAATAGATAGGGGACTATGATTCCATGAGAGAGGGGGATAAAGGGTCTAAGTCTTTTTTATTATATTTTATTTACCCATCTTGGTTTTAATTGAGAAAAGTGGTTACATGAGCTTCTTGGGGGGAAGGCCGTGTGGTTTTGGAATTCATGTAATTTTATAAACACCTCTTTGGATTGTTTGGGGGTTCATTCTCTCACTCTTTCTTAGCTTCTTCATTCATTATTGCTCATTCATATGCTCTCGATTTGGGAATGGAAATGAATGGATGGAGGTAGAGATCCATTGTTAGATGGCTATGAGGAATTACTGATCATTCCAGGAGGGAATGGATGTCTATGTGCATGAGATTAATGGCGTTTCTAAAAGAATTGTCCACAACTGAGAATCCTTGGACTTTCTAGCATGGGGATTTTCTGACCAGTAACATTGGAGCCCTGGAGAGAAATTGAACAGATTGAGGGACTACATAACAAAGAAAGGGGTTCATTTATTTGGGTTGTGCAGGCTGGAGGGGAAAAGAGATGGAAATTATGATTGTTGTGTGGTTGGAAAAACATGAGAGCTTGTTAGCTAACTGGTGTGTTTTTATATTTTTCCTAGGACCCGTCCTTGTGAATTCATAGCTTTGGCTAGGGGGTGACACTATTGTTGAGAGAGAATGAACAACAAATGTCTATGGTTGGGAGGAATTTCCTTGGTCTGGATCTAGTTGGTGAATGTTTACTTGAAAAGATAAGTGTTCTCTGTGTTTTTTGTATAATATATATTATGTTGTGTATTTATTTATCTTTGAGATGTATTTCTGTGTGCATGCTTTTTGGTTGTATGTTGTGCATGGCGTGTCATTCCTTTCTTGGATGGTCTAGCATGATTCTTGATTATTGCATGTGTGGTTATTGCATTATTTCATGATTGTTTTTTAATTAATTATTATTAGAATTCAAAATTAGTTTTTGAAGTGCGATTTGGAGTAGTGTGGCCATCTTGTTGCTGGTTGGGTATGTTACAGGTTGGTGTCAGAGGTTATGGTTCAACTTCGAACTTGCACAAGCCATAACAAGTGCACATTTGTTAAGCCGTAATATTGGCTCATTACCCCTTAATTGGGGCATATTATATTAGTAATGTTATTTTATTTATGTCGGATTTAGGCCATTAGTTGTAATTATACCTCCTAGTCTCCTATATATACCAAGGAGACATTTTCATTTTGAATCATCTT
>ML777090.1:1379258-1394904 GCA_009831015.1 Picea engelmannii
TATGGACCTTATAAGGTGTTGCAAAAGATTGGTACTATGGCATACAAATTGGAGCTGCCTGCATCTTCACGAGTACACCCAATTTTCCATGTTTCATGCTTAAAGAAGGTTATAGGTGACAAGATCCCAGTTCAAAATATATTGCTAGAATTTGATGAGGATGGAAAAATCATATTGGAGCCTGAAGCCATCACTGACACAAGAATTCACCAAGTGAGGAATAGATCCATTTCAGAGTATCTCATTAAATGGACGAAACTATCAGCTGAAGATTCCACTTGGGAAGATGAGTCTTTTATACAGAAGCATCCAGAGTTACTCAAGTATTGCGGACAACACTTGTCTCAAGGGGAGGGGCATGTTAAGCCCTAATATTGGCTCATTACCCCTTAATTGGGGCATATTATATTAGTAATGTTATTTTATTTATGTCGGCTCTAGGCCATTAGTTGTAATTATACCTCATAGTCTCCTATATATACCAAGGAGACATTTTCATTTTGAATCATCTTGCACTTGAACATTTAAGTGGGGTAAAAGGAGGTTGCCACCTCGAAGAGGCTTATTATCTGAAATTATCTCTTTTTCAAGGCATTGAGTACTTTTCTTGAGGTTTTTCTATGCTATATTGATGTTTGGTTCTTAACAAAATTGGGAAGATATGTTGTCATAGATTTTGATCTGTGCGAATTTGGGGGAAAATGGTGGAAAATTAGAGAGAAAATCCCCAAATTCATGAGCAGATATGAGTTTAAATGATTCAATACAGACTAAGAAGTTAAATGGATTCAATTTGAAAAGTTGCAAAGTTAGATTCGACCTGCAATATCAAAAATTTGAGTTTTAATGAATTGACGATCGAGAAGATGTTCAATCTTGAGATCAACGACCCATATTCATCCTTGAAAAATTGAAAAATTCTAATGTTTTCAATTTTTGGAAAAGTTACCAAATCGACGGATGAGATTCATTTTTGACGGTTGGACAATGAGGAAAATCGATGATTAGTATTCATTTTTGGTCATTTGGAGGTTGGGGTCAATCGATGGTAGAGATCATCTTGGCTTGGAGATCGACGATCCAGATTCGTTGGGAATTGGTCGAAAAAATTCTAAGTGTTGGAGTTGGCCAAGAAATTTTTTCAATGGGTTGATGGGATGATGGATTGGTCGATCAGAATTTGGGCAAATTCTTTAATTGTCCATGGGAAATGGCTGACAGGACAATGGGTCGATGGTTGGGTCGACTGGATTTGGGTGAAGTCTTTAATTTTCCATGGGAAATGGATGATGGGCTGATGGGTCGATGGTCAGGTCATCCATATTTGGGTGAAGTATTTAATTGTCCATGGGAAATGATCGACGGCTTGATGGTCAGGTCGGCCAGATTTGGACAAAGTCTTTAATTTTTCAACGGGAAATAACCAATGGGTCGATGGTCAGATCAGCCAGATTGGAAAAATGGCAGGTCAAGAGAAATGATCAATGTCCAGTGAAGGAAAGGGGGTGATGATGTGTCATGCAATGTCAACATCCATGTGTCATGCCATGTCAACATCCACATGCCATGCCATGCCAGTCATATTGGCATGTTAAAGTCTATATGCCATGCAACATCAACAGTTTTGACCACCTCAACAAGGAAATGGTTGGAAAATGATGGTTGGGTCGATCAAATTGGAGAAGAAGTTTTCATCAGTCAACAAGAATGACCAATGGTCGATGGGTCAATGGTCAGGTTGGCCGAATTGAGAGAGTGTTTCATCCACCAATGGGAATTGTCGATGGGCAATGATCGACGGTCAGGTTGGCTAGTTTAGAGAGGTGTTGCGACAAATTTCCAAGGAAAGGGGTCGAAAAATGACGGTTGGTTTGACAGTTGAGGCAGTTAGGGTGGATCAATGGTCCATATCTCTTCTGATTTAATATCAATGGTGCAGATTGCCTCATAGGAAAAACTGTCAATCAGTTAAAAAACAAAACAAAACAAAGTATGGAGCCATTTTCTTGTTTTGGACATAACTGGATCATATTAAGTATAATTGAGAGGAAAGGTATAGGTTTTTTCCATAGAGATGATATCTACAAAATTTCCAGAGAGGGCCCTTGTCCAATTATACTTGTATTTGTCAGAAATTGCAAAATAGTTGTGTTTAAATATTTGGGTCCAAGTCATTGGCATAGATCTAGATTAAGATGAAACTCTTGGAGAGAGTCCAGAAAGAAAAAATGGAGATAACTCATGAAGGAACTAAATAAATCCTAAGTGGATTGGAATGGGGATTCTGAAATAGGCCAAAATCCACTATTCTGGGCCACTTTTGGGGGATTTTTTAGATTTTCAGAGGATGAAAAGTAACCCCAGATCACAAAACTAGAAAATTATACTTACTCAACATTTTATATATTTAGTAATATAGACAACTTTGGTTTATTGAAATTTTTCCATAAGTGCACAGATTGAGAGATATCTAGTTTTGCTAAAAAATCTAAGTCTAGAAAAAGGGGTGAAAAATGACAAAGTTGTCATTTCCATATTGTTGCAGTTTTAGACTGGAGCATCAGCTCAAAAACATGAACATTTTTATGAATTCCTTGTCATTGTTGTTATCCATGTATCATACAAAATTTTCTCTAGTTCCTGACATATTTTCTTTTGCAGTTGACAAAAGTTGGCCTTTCAATAAAATTACACAAGTGGAGAAAATGCACAAATGGGGTGAAAGTGGTTTTTTCAGGAAGCCATAAATTTTAGCTCAGAGATAGGAATGAGGCATGAGTATAGTTTTTGGAAAGTTTATTTAGAGGATAATATATTATAATTATTATAATTTGGAGAACTATGATATCATTCTTCGTGAATTGAGTAGAAAAAAAAAAGGACATCTAGCATTAATTGACAAAATTTCTATAATATGCATAATTCTAGAAAAATGGTTGTTTGCACATTTTTCATAATTAGAGGTATAATAAGATAAATTCAAGCCCAGGATTGGATATCAAAGTCCTAGAAGCATGACATATCTTGTAAAAGTTGGTTGAGGCAATAAAGAGTTGCAGGACAAGTAATGAAAAGTGGATAAAGAACTCAAGATGAGTGGAACAAAAAAACATGTATTAGTCAAATGCTACAAAATCTAACTGAATTAAAGGTGAAACATCAAGAGTCCTCACATAGGGATAGTCGAAAAAGGATTTCTATTGCGAACAAACCCCAAACAAGCTAGGGTTTGACAGTAGTAGAGCGCATCATGGTTACCAAAGGGGGCGGTAATGGAACCCCCTCATACAACCAGGTAGTGGTGGACAAGGGGGAAGGACCATGAGGTGGAGGTTTCAAGGAACCAACGACGAGCACCTTGGGTTTAGGACTGAAAAAGAATTAGGAAAGCAACTCAAAAAAAAGGGATTGCATGGGGGATGAAGCCAAAGAAACCCAGAATACAATGCAAGAACCAGAGAACCCCAATGGGGTAGAAGGGCGCAACCCATGTAAACCAAAAATAGCACTGATACCCAAAGTAATAATGGAAGACCCACAAACTCAACTCTATCAGGACCAGATGAAGATGCATGCACTAATCTGCAAGTTCATGAGTCTGTGACCCACAGAAAGAACGTTGCGCAACTAGATAAAATATCATTGGAAACCAAATGGGGAAGTGGAACTCCATCTGGGTTCGAAAGGCTTCTTCACAGTAGTATTCATGAACTTGGAGGACAGGGACAAAGTCTTTGAGGGGGGGTCATACTTCCATGCCTCAGCAGGACTGTACATGCGGCCATGGAAAGAAAAATTTGTCCCAGAGAAAGAAACCTTCAAGAACGTACCTGTTTGGTTGTGGATTTATTTTCTGCTGCTAGACTACTGGCTACCCTCTACCTTTGAAGCAATCGGGAACAAACTAGGAAAAAATGTGAAGACATCGGAAGAAACCCTAAAAAGGAGATATGCCTCCTATGCAAGGATCTACATAGAGATGGATGTTTCAAGGGCACTCCCAAAAGCCATAAGCCTGGAATTCAGGGATGAGGAATGGATACAAAGAATTGATTATGAGCATATCCCATTCAGATGCATAATATGCCATGAACATGAACACCCATTCAGAGAATTCCCTCTCAATAAAAAACAAGAAGCGGAAAACACCAAAATACAGCATGATGAGGAAGGGTTTATTAAACTGAACCACAGAAATAGAGCAAACAAGAAACGAAGAAAAACCCCAACGGGAAGCAATCAGGAAGACAAGACTAGAACGGAAGGGAAAGACAAAACCTACAAAGGGGAAGAAGGAGGAAAGGAAAAGGAAAAAGTTAAGAATCTAAGGACCAAGCCACAAATGAGAACACAAACAATCCAAGCAATCAGATGGAGCAGGGGGGTAGCGCAACTCCTGTGGACAGAGAAACCAAAGATGCCAACACACCCATGCAAGAAGCAAACAGAGATGTGGAAATGAAACCAAGTGAGATAGGCATGGAATATCCAGACCTCGGGGATATTTTGGAAAGGGAAGGAATAAACCTCCCGAACATACTAGAGCAATGGAAAAGGCAGGGCATAGACAATGTACCAACGAAGCAACTAGACCACATCCAATACCTATTCCTCTTAAGGGAGGAAGAAAAATCCAGAGGGATCAAGCACACGCATGAAGAAATAAGACACCTAGGAATCAAAGCAAGTGAGGGACAACCACAGCTCTCACCCAAGCAGATGCGAAGGAAGAAAGGCAGGAAATCAAACAGTGTATCCCTACAAGAACTAGGAGCCCTGCTGATAAACTCAGGTAAGATCAAGAAACTCTTTCCAAACTCCCCCCACATGTTTAAATGAAAATTATAACATGGAATATTATAGGCCTAAACAGCCCAAGAAAACAAAGAATCCTTAAAAGCAGACTGAGGAAGGAACAATCGGACCTCTGTTTCATTCAAGAGACAAAATGTATGGTAGATAGAATGGAAACAATCAGCAACAACAATTGAGCAAGTACAAGATGTCGGTTGTCGAAGGACAGCATATGGCAAGTGGTATTCTCACTCTGTGGAATCCACACGTGTTGAATCTACTAGCAGTCGAAGCCACCAGATACACATTCTTGGTAGGCATGAAAATCATAGGTAACATGGAGGTGATTCTATGCACTAATGTGTATGGTCCCTAGATGTTGGAAGAGAAGAGAAGAAAGCTCCTAGACCTAGAAAACCTAAAAGCCCATTCCAGCAACCCCTATTGGATCTTGGTTGGGGACTTCAACATCATCATGACACTTGCGGAGAAAAAAGGAGGCACCGGGAGACCGGATAGAGATGCGGGAGACTTTTCAGCTTTCATTGACACAGTGGAGATGTTGGACATCAAAACCAGTAATGGCTAGTTCACTTGGAACAACAAACAGATAAATCAACACCAGATAGCGACGAGGCTAGACAGATTCCTAGTGTTTGAGTCCATCATCCTTCCCTCGGGGGGTTCAAACCACTGGTCGGTCCAACTGGAAGCAAACTTCCAAACCACACCGAAAAACAGACCTTTTAGATTCTAGAAATTTTGGATTGATCATCCCACCTTCAAGGAGAACATCATCCATTGGTGGTGGGAGCCACAAATTGAACAAGGGACAAGGATTTTCAAACTTTATAATAAACTTAGGTACATAAAACATAAACTCAAGGAGTAAAACAAGGAAATCTTTAGAAACAAAAATAATTATTGAAGACAGAATGAGGAAGCTCTAGGAAATATGCATGGACAAGGGTTATACAAAGAACAAAAAAAAGGAAGAGTTCCAACTGAACCAAGAATGGGAAGCAAGATGCCAGCAGGAAGAGACTCTATGGTTCCAAAAGTCCATAATCAGGTGGCTAAAGGAAGGTGAACGGAATACAAGGTTTTTTCACCGAACCAGCATAGCTAGAAGAACCCACAGCAAAATCCTAAAAATTCGGGATCAAGATGGGATCGAGAAAGAGTCCTGCAAGGAGATTGAAAATATACTGGTAAACCATTTCCATGGTATAGCCTAGGAACCCAACCAAGACCGAGTGAAGGCCATACAAAGGACAATTCAGCACATCCCCACGCTAGTTACTGAGGAACAAAATATCAGCCTAAACAAACCCATCGCGAAGGAGGAAATTGACCAAGTGGTCCAGGAGATGCCCAATGGAAAGACCCCAGGTCTAGATGGTTTCAGAGTGGAATTCTTCAAAGCTTGTTGGGAAGTGGTCGAGCATGATGTCTACGGGGTAGTGGAAGACTCCAGACGCTCGGCCTCCATTTTGAAAGTGCTAAATTCCATAAATTCCATAATCATAACTCTAATTCCCAAAGAAAATGAAGCCATAACCCCAGACCACTACAGACCCATAGCATTATGCAATTTGGTTTACAAGATAATCTCCAAAGTCATAGCCAATAGACTGAAACCTCTCCTACCCTCACTGATTTCCCAGGAACAGGCGGGTTTTCTAGAAGGGTGGCAAATTTTGGACAACATCATCCATGCCCATGAACTGATACACACGCTGAAAACCCAAAGGAAAGCGAGGATGATAATCCAACTTGATCTAGCAAAGTATTATGAAAAAATCAATTGGCACTATATGGTCAAGACTCTGGAATCTTTTGGCTTTGCGCAACACTAGATCAACTAGATTGTCATCCTAGTGTCAACAACTAGTTACTCGTTGCTAATAAATGGAGCCCTAGCCAAACCCTTTTGGCCTTCAAGAAGCATCTGATAAGGAGACCCGCTATCACCCTTCTTATTCATTCAAATGATGAAAGGACTCAGTAGAAGCATAAAAAGAGAAACTACAGTAGGGGAAATAAAAGTCATTAAACCCTTTGAAAATTTCCCTACCTCCACGCACCAGCAATTCGTTGATGACACCCTACTCCATGGCACACCCACGGTCAAGGAAGTGAAAGCCTAAAAAAGAATCCTAGAGGATTTTGGGGAAGCCTTGGGAGCAGATATCAATCACTCCAAATCCATGATATATTTCTTCAATACCAACCCAGCAATCCAAAGGAACCTAGCAAATATTTTGGGGTTTGAACGCAAAAATCTCCCAACAAAATATTTGGGAATTCCCCTAACAGACAGAGCATGAAAAATGGCAACATGGGAAGGAGTGATCAACAAGATATAGAATAGGGTGAAAAAATAGACTTACATATCCCTCAACCTTGCAGTGAGACTTGTCCTGACCAAGGTGGTCCTGCAAGCAATTCTGAGCTATATGATGTCAGTGTTTCCCGCTCCCAAAGGAATACTCCAAAAAATAAGAGCCATCCAAAGGGACTTCCTATGATGTGGAGCGGAAAGAAAGAAAAAATGGGCCTTGGTGGCCTGGGAAAAGGTTTGCAAATCGAAACACAAAGGAGGTCTAGGGTTACAAGACCCACAAGTAACCAACGAATCCTATGGGGTGAAACTCTAGTGGAGATGGGTCAAAAAACCGTCAACACCGTGGGAAACCCTCTGGAAGGCCAAGTATGCTCTGGACATCAATGACCAAGATAGAATTCATTTTACGGGCACAAGAGAAGGATCAGCAATCTGGAATCTAGCCTGGCAGAAAAAAACCTGGATCCAGAAACACAGTTTTTGGGAAGTGAGGAATGGTAAAACAACCAGATTCTAGGAAGACGCATGGCAATAGGAACCTAGAATGGAAAATATGGAGTGGGAGGAACTCCAACAGGAGATGATAGTGCAAGGAAAAACTAGAATCCAACACTACTGGAAACAAGAAAATGACCACAACAGATGGAGGACCTGGGACAAACTCAATCCACAAAACAGAGATCAGATCGCAACAATAAAAAAAGAGGTGGAGGAGGAATTGGGGAAAAGGAAAATTGTAGTCTCAGAAGAAGACGACCAACTAAGATGGGGACGGAAAAATGAAGGGGAATTCAACTTAAAAGAAGCTCTGAATTACATCATATACCAAGACCAAGAAGACCCGGTGCAACAGTGGGGAAAGATTTAGGGCAGCCCCCAGTGGCCAAAATCAAAATGTTCAAATGGATAGTACTTCACAACCGAATTCTAACCTGGGAAAACCTAAGAAAAATAGGGTTCATAGGCCCATCATGATGCCATCTTTGTCAATTTAAAGAAGAAACAACAAACCACCTCCTCGATGAATGTAATTACACAGCAGGGATGTGGGACTGGGTGGCAAGCATCTTCCGCCAGTCCAATAGGGTGCAAGGTAACCTCAACGCAACCATCAGCAACTAGAATGAGAGTTACAGCAAAAATGAAATGGTAAACCTCTACTGGAACCTCATACCAAGGATGATCATATGGGCAATATGGAAAGAAAGGAAATGGCACATCTTCAGGAATGAAATCCTCCTGGAAGGGAAACTCAAGGAAGCAATCATCTCACAAATCGGAGAAATGGTGCAGAGCCGCAACTACCAGACCGAAAGAGTGCAACTCACATGCCAGGACTCCTGAATCCTGGAAAATTTCATCCTAAAAGACAAGCCCAACATCACACCGGTAGGGCGGCCACTGCAACTCCAATTAGGAGCACGCAACTGGACACCTCCTCTGGCAAGGTTCCTCAAGTTAAAATTTGATGGAGCGGAAAAAGGAAACCCAGGAATGACAGGAATGGGAGGCGTGATCAGAGATACTGGGGGTAACATAATCAGGTTGTACGCTGGGAGCCTAGGAAACTCAACCAACAACGCAGCAGAATTTGGATCCCTAGAGCTTGGTCTCAAAATTCTAAGATGATAAAGGATGACCAACACTATCGTGGAAGGTGACTCCACCTTGTTCATCAACACGGTGAAGAGAATCCAAAACGGAACCAGAGTGGGCAAGGTTCAGAAACACTTGCACTTGGAACACTCCCTTCAAAAAATCCAAGAGCATCTGCAAACAATTAACACCGTGGAGTTGTGTTGGGTATGCAGGTCATTTAATGGCCTGGCGGACAGAATTTCCAACGAGGGGGTTAGCAAGGAAGGACTGGAACTATATACTACCTGATCCAACATCCTGTAAGGACAATTTAGAACAGACTGCACCCAACTAGCAACAAAGGATCGGGACAGCAGCATAAGCAAGGAAGGTCACATTGAGGAGGGCTGCAAAAGTCCCAGTAAAAGGCCAGAAGGACCCAGGAATGACATGACATCCCAACACTCGATTACCAATCACAATGCAAGATCAAATCTTACAACAGGCGAGGGCACGGGAACAAGATCACATCAACAATAAGATCTGCAGGGAAAGCACGTGGGAAATATTTGACAGTAATCAGCACATAACTAGTGATGTAAGGCAAGAAGGGTTGACACGGACCAGTATCACTCCACCACGTCAAGGGCCAGGTATGGGGAATGGCCAAGCAAGAAATCAAGCGAGTAGGGGCAAGTGTCAGTACAGAAATAATGGTCGAGTCATTATGACCATACGTACCATGACCGGAAAAAAGGACGGGAAGTTTCACCTCTACAGGCAGACCATGATTGGAAGGACAAGCCCGCAGCAGGGAAACTTCATTAAGAGACCAAAAAGCAGTAAGAGAGGAAAATAGAAGAATGCAATTGTAGAGGCTACCAAAAGACACAAGGATAAGGAAAGGAGTAACCCCCGGGTAGACAAGAACAAGTTGAGAACGCAGCAAAGGAGCAGGCATAGGCCAGACGAGATGGTGCAAATGAAAGAAACAAAAAACAAAAGAAACCCCTAGGGGAAGGGAACACTGAACAATCCTTGGTGACTTTCAAGGATGGAGCAAGTGGAAAAAGACACGGAGGGCACCTTTCATACTCTGGTTGCACCGAAAGGAAAGGCAACCATTACCCGGTTGGAGAAGGCAATCAATGAAAATCACAAGGGAAAAACCTAGGATGCTCTGGCTCAGGAAGCAGACTAGGTAATAGACCTAGGAGCTATGCATCCCAAGGAAACCCTCTACCAAAAAATGGTGGAGATGGCATGGAAAACAAATATGCTAATTGGAAAAGTGAGCTCGGAGAGGGTGTTATAACCCTAAATTGCACTATACATGCTTACCTGGCATCAGGCGAACTTCTTACGACGCTTCATCGCCAACTATGCCGAAATCACCAAGGGCTTCATGCCTTTACTGAAGAAAGACGTTCCTTTTTTCTGGGACGAAGCAGCACAGTGCTCTTTCGACGCATTGAAACACGCCCTTACAACCGCACCTCTGCTACGGCCACCGAATTATAACAAGGATTTCCTATTATACCTAGCTGTTGCAGAGTCAACCATAGGCATGGTTTTAGTTCAGGAAGATGATTTGTTTTCTGAATATGTGATCTATTACCTGATCCGAGGCCTTGTAAGACCGGAACTTAATTATACCCATCTCGAAAAACTTGCATTGGCAGTAGTTCATGTTGTTCAACGGTTCCGTCACTATGTTCTGTTTCATAAGACCACCGTCGTAGCCGTCATGAATCCATTTCAGTACATGTTGACACGACGGGTTATCGATGGAAAAATTAGTAGATGGATGGTAATCCTCCAAGAATTTGACTTAGACTTCGTTTCATCCAAGTCCAACAAGTCGTTGGTCTTCGCAGAACTTATCTCGGAGCTTCCGGTTGAGTCAGGTGACGTTGTGCCTGAGGAATCGCCTATCCGGGGGGATATGTTTTTGATTGAATCTTCAAACCCCTGGTATGGAGATATATTGATCTATCTCCAGACTTTGAAGTGCCCCACCTCTGATTCTCGTGATGAGCGTCGGCGGATATGCCATCAGGCCAAGAACTATCTCATACTCAATGATACGTTGTATCGGAGAGGTGTAGACTGTATCTTGCGTCGATGTCTCACTCATGAGGAGGCCGTCATAGTGCTCAACGATTTTCATACAGGATCTTGTGGTATTCATTTATCTGGGTTGGAAACAGCCCAAAAGATTTTACGAGCAGGTTACTTCTGGCCCACACTTATTAAGGATTGTATCGAGTCGGTCAAGAAGTGTCATCCGTGCCAAATCTTCTCACGGAAGATGAGGGCACATCCAGCTCCCATGTTTCCTGTTATCACCGTCGGTCCCTTCACCAAGTGGGGGATTGATTACACTACATGCAACCCCCCATCAGCAAGGGGGCATCGCTATATCATTGTAGTTGTTGACTACTTCACAAAGTGGGTTGAAGCTATGTCGACGTTCAAATATGATGGAGAGACTGCAGCTCTCTTCTTATTTAACCAGATTATAGCATGGTTCGGAGTCCCAAGAGAGATTGTCACTGACCATGGCAGTCACTTTCAGAACCAAATGATGTCCGAGTTAACATCAAAGCTTGGGTTATGGTAAGAACACTCCTCACCTTACTATCCCCAAGCCAATGGGCAAGTGGAAGTTGTTAATAAAACTCTTAAGACAATGCTACAGTGAACCATCAACTCAGCCAAATCCAACTGGCATTTGATGTTATACTCGGCATTATGGGCTTACCAAACATCAGTTAAGACTGCAATCGGTTTCTCACCTTTCCAACTCGTTTATGGGCTGGAGGCAGTCTTGCCCATCGAATGTCAAATTCCATCTCTGAAATTGGCAGTACAGTTATTGCCAGACACTTCTCCACTTGAAGAATGGTTAGTACACCTTGAGCAGCTTGATGAACAGCGTCACGATGCGGCCCTGACCAACGAGGCTCATAAACATAAGGTTAAGTGTCAATATGATAGGTTTGTTCGTCCTCGGGTTTTTTCTGAGGGCGACCTTGTCCTGGTTTATGACCAAGATAAGGACCCCCTGGGGACAGGAAAGTTTAAACCCATGTGGTTCTGACCCTTCATTGTTAAGGAGGTTTTAAAAAAGGGCGCTTATCGTCTGGTCGATTTTGAAGGGAATGCTTTGGCAGAGCCTAGGAATGGGCTCTACCTCAAGAAGTATTACTCATAGCTTGGTCACTGTGGGTAACTTTTTGTAACATATGTATAGTCTTTGTGCTATTACTTTCTTTCATTTCTTTTGAAAAATTTGTCATGGACGTGTCATTAATGTTATCTTTCGTCACTATGGCAGATGTCAAGTGAGTCCGAGGTGTTCATTGGGTATGCAGACAGTGCTAGTCGACACACATGGAGGCTTGCCTCCGCAGCTTGGGTAATATTTACACCACAGGGTCAGTTGTTATCTTCCGGAGGGATATGCTTAGGTGACACCACAAACAATGTTGATGAGTATAGCGTAGTTATTGAGTTGCTTCATGACGCTTTGTCATTGGGTATCTCTCATCTACGGTTCTATCTAGACGCTCAACTGGTTGTGTCGCAGCTAAACAGAATATACCATGTGCACGACCCAACTTTACACCGACGATTCCTTAGGGTACGTCTCTTGGAACGCAACTTTGATTATATCACATATGTTCATGTTCCTAGGACTCTAAATTAAATCACAAATACTCTAGCTAATCACATTTTAGATTGGCATCTTGCTCACACATAAAAAAGATCATGATCATACACATGTAAATACATTTTTGTACACATAATCCATAAAGACACAGAAAAGAAATAAAAACCATATATAAACATCATAAAATCCTCATAGTACATAGATGGGCGCAAGCGCCTCAAAAAGTGGGAACCATAACGAGTCACTAGGGCTTATGCCCTCAAAAAATATATACATGTCAGTGCTCGTGGCACATAAAAGTCTACAAGTCTGTTCAGGGCCTGTGAGCCCTGTTATAATCATAGACAGCTTGACCCAAACGTCTAAACAATCGGACCCATGTCTAAGGTACCCCCACAATATGAGTCTACATGGAGGGCGGCAAGTCCTCTATCTCTGCCATGGGAACTGTGCGAGTGAGCTCAGTGAAGTTCCGCTCAAGCCGCCTAAGAGCCCTCTCGACCTTTCCTGCTGGGAGGTTCCCTGCTACTGTTGCTCCCCTGGCGGCGGTAGCTGCGGTCTCTGGCCGTGGGCAGCGCCTGTTCCATTCAAAATCGGCAGGTCGCACGGGTCCCACATCTGCACGCAACACAATGTTCACCCATCAAAAACTTTGTTATACAAAAACATGATATATATATCAAAAAGACATAAAAATTACATATGCAAACAAAAAAATTGTATAGGTGGAGACTTACCCAGCTCCCCTCGCTCCTCACTAGGAGGCACTGGTATCACCAGATCTTTGGAAAAGTCAATCCCTGCATATGGGTAATCCTCGATAGCTAGGATCTATCACGACAGCCACGCAAAAAAGTTGTCGTTGAAGGCCTCTATGGTCCTTCCGCCACCCTGTCGCAGTAGCAATGCTGCCCATCTACACACTGCGGGGAAAGTCGCCAAGTGTCCTCGTACTGTCAGCCGAGGACTAAAACATGGAACTCTCTCAAAGAAAAATGAACATAGGATGGTCCCAAACCCGAAGTTCCTATGCGTCCGCTATCTGCAAGTTGTCAACTGACCTGTCATACTTGCTAGCAGTGTGGTACTCCAGTCAAAAATTTGTGCATTCAAGCACTGAATTGCACAGTTCATCTGTGCGCGCGAAGCCTAATGCACGGCTGCGGAGCCGATAATTCGCCCAATGAGCGATAAGATAGTCTGGAGGGCGAGGATGGTAATCCTACTGACAGGAACCGAGGAAGTCCTTTGATCGGTCCCAGCCTCGCAATACTCCGCTATCAACTCCGAGACTTTGCTTGGCCCCGCAGGAAAAGTATGAAAGTTGATAGGTTCCCCTCTCCTCGAGAGGCCCGTCAAAAAATAGATATCCTCGATGGTGGGCACCAAGGATTGCCCCTCTATCATAAATGCCTCTGCATCTGGGTGCCAATAGTCAACCAAGGCATTCAGCAGCCTGGTTTGAGCGTGCATATACAGACACAAAAAAAACTTTACCAAGCCAGACTGCATCAGCACGGCCATCACATTCGGATCTGCAGCCACTGCCTCATTGGCAACCTCGTGCTCCCTCTCTCTCCAATGAACATACATCCTTCCAAACACACAAGGAAAAAGGGGGAGTTAAGTCTTCATCCAATGACAATTTCCATTGTGCGGGGGGCACCTGCGGGCTGTCGAGGCGACAGTCGTGGGTACCCGCGCGCAGAGTCAAAACTGCGCGCGGGTACCCGCGGGCTATCCCTGGACAGCCCGCGTTTTACTAGGGCCGACCTCTTAGAGGTAGACGGCCACCCCCAAAACACACTCAAAATCCATAAATGAAGTATTGAAATGCAAGATAGGGGGGGTTGTACTTACTTGGTCCAAGCAGAAGTCCGTTTCGTCCACCGTAGCTCCCGAAATCACGATCTTTGGAAAAGGGGGTCTTTTGGCTCCAGAGTCAATTTCCAAATCAGCAATGGTGATAATGAGCTATCAGCTTCTATTTATAGACTTTTTGACCTCTTTTTGTCACTCTTTTGGCCCCTTTTATCAGTTTCTTTATACCAAAAACCATTTTGAGTGGTTCCGAAGTTATATGGGAGGGATTTGATCAGGTATTGGGACATTTTTCATTGAGTTTCAGAAAATAAAAAAAAAATACATATGGACGGTTAATCTCTTTTCAAACTCCCTAAAATTGAAAAGATTGTCGAGTGACCTTATTCTTTCACACTCGTTAAAATGTTCCAGAAGAATATTCCTGACGGAGTCCATAGTTAAGCTTTTTTCAGACTCCTTAAAAGTGAAAAAATCGTCGAGTGATCTTGTCCTTTTCACACTCGTTAAAATGGTTTTGAATTGACGTCTAATCGGTGCTAGTTTATCCCTTTTTCGAACCGACTAGACTATTGATGAAAAAGGTACCCCAATGGAGTTTCCTTTTATGCTTTTTCAGACTCTCTAAACATGAAAAATCACCGAGCTTCCCTTCTTCGGGCTCGTTAAAATTACATCGAAGGACGTTACCATCGTGTGTTCTATCAACTGCATTTGCATCCTTTACCCTTCAGCCTAGTAACAGTTTTCTTTTGCATCTTAACACCTTTGGCCACTGGAGGATTTTTCCCGAGTATCATTTCCTAGAACATCAGTCTTGTCCTTGTGCCTTGATCTTGTATGTTTGTTGTGCTCGTTCCTCCACTGTAACGTAATATTCCTTTATTCTTTTCAAAATACTCGAAAAAGAACAAAAAAATAAAATATACCCCAAAAAGAGGATGGGAAAAGTATTTTCTTTATTGGCAACATCATGAGTCACCCTTGGATAAAGCACATCTGTCCATTTGATTCATCAGACTTTGGGATGTGGTACGACCTTAGGAAGCTTTGCTCGCTATATTGAGTTGTGTCCTCCACCGTTTGGTTACTCTTCCAAACATATGGAGAGTTTGCATTGCCTCCTCCTTCGTAGACTTATGATTAACAGATATGTTGCCTAAGTCTTATCACTTGTCATGCTATTGTCCAAGGGAATTTTGTCACTTAGCCTGAGTCAGCCCCTCTGCAATATGTCTCTTGTCCGCATACCCGGCCATCCTGAACGTCCAATCAAGTCTTTGTCCAAAATCACTGAAGCCTTCAGTCCGATCATCAAGATTATCAAGTCCACAACCGACGAGCCGTCGAAGACCTCTGGGTAGTGCAGTCGTACACTCATATTACACTCCTACCCGAGTTTAGAAGATTTTGAAGTTGTTGCTCGAGCT
>ML777090.1:1394954-1406195 GCA_009831015.1 Picea engelmannii
TGGGTAGTGCAGTCGTACACTCATATTACACTCCTACCCGAGTTTAGAAGATTTTGAAGTTGTTGCTCGAGCTCTGAAGTACAGCCATCAGGCCGAATCAGCTTCTGGGAGATGGATACTTTATATGTATATCTTTCTGATTTTGAGATGTAGCTCCATTGTGTATTATTCGCGGCTACTCTTCATAGTTATTTGACATGGATCTACAGTGTATTTGATTGGTAGCCATGGTTCTATTTTATTCTGAGCATGGGTATGCCCGCCTCGGTGAGACATTTGATATTTTTTGCAGACGGCACCTCCTGATTCCTGTTTCCTGGGCTCACTCATTCAGCATATCAGTACAGATTGGTGAAGAATTGGTAATGTATTTCAGCCATCAGATGCTCTTCTGACCTCACACATTAGGGGGCATCTGTTATAACCCTAAATTGCACTATCCATGCTTACCTGGCATCAGGCCAACTCATTGCCCTTCATTGCCAAAGCCATGTTGAACAGACTCTTTAAAAACCTCTTAAAACAAGTAACCTATGCCCTAACCCACTGCTGGGCGCGTTGGAACGCTGGCAAGCCTTATACTGCACGCGTTGGAACGCTGGCTGGCCCACTACAGCCCGCGTTTACCTAACAAAGCAAAAAATCAGAAAAGTTGTCGATGGAACGAAAAGATTTGGGTCAGTTAACTGGAACTCCCAGCCATGCATGGCCGAGAGTTCGTCTAAAACCCTAGCTCCTTCTAGCCTATAAAAGAAGGGGTAGGGGTACTATTCAAAGGAGGAAAATCATAGCAAAGAAACTCTGCCCAATTGCAGAATCCGTTTTGTCCCAACCCTTTAGCCTTTCCTCAAGCTTTAGGAGAATTCAAGCAAAGCAGTTGGAGGACAAAGAAGACGAGGAGCCCAGGATCAGGATCAAGGAACAGTGGTCGGTCTCTATAATCATTGTAAGTTGATTCATCTTGAGATTAATAAAAATATACTTTTCCCATCCCAAATGCAAGAGTCTTATATGTTTTATTTGATTGATGCTTAATCTCTAACCCCCTAGTAGAACAATAGCATGCATGCATAGTTTTGTCTTGATTGCAGGATCTCTTTTTGGAAGGAGAAGTAGAAGCAAAGGGGATAAAGCGCAACGGAGGATCTACACCAACCGTCGATAAAAAGGTTAGTTGGTTCTTTCCATGTTTGCATGTGAAAAAGGGTTTCAGGTTTGGGGTAGAAGGTTAAAAGTAATTTCTTAAGGGTCATGATCTGTATGCAAGTTTAAGCCCTAGCTTGTTAGTCTGTAGGGTGCAATTTCCCCACAACAGAGGGAGGATGCCAGACAGGAAAACAACAAGCAACACATGAAATTGTTGAATGAAATCTTGAGTCGCCTCAGCAGTCTGGAGACCACTACTAGATTTCTAACTAAGGTCGAGACAGGCCAGAAAGCCAATATGGAATGATTGGCTCCCCAATTCCACCTCTACCTATGCTACGTCCATCACATGGACATCACGCCAGCCAACAGGAAAGGAGCGCCAGCACATATCAGAAAGACTCGCACAATCCCCCAAAAGGAGGAGAACAAAGGCTCGGTGGATGAAGGAAATAAAAATATCACCATTCTGAATTAATGTCTGATTAGTCTATTGTCAAGTCAGTCGGGTCAATCCTATTTCAATCTCATCTTTTGTTACTATTATTTTGTTTATCCCTTTCATGTATGTTGCACTTATACGATCAAAAACTGGATATGGTAGGGTTGGGCTAGTTTCCCAAGGTGGAAGTCCAATCCTAACCCTTGTCTATTTCATAAAACACAACTCGAGAACCTCGAGCCTGGTTTCCTTTTTGGCAGGCCAAGGAATCCCCCTTTTTTGTATCATTACCCCCCTTTAGTAATAATTATTCTCAAACTCACTTACAAAAAAAAAAAAACCTCACATAGGACATGAAGCCAATAGGTGAATAATGTCATTAATAGGAATAGGAAGGAAAAATAAGACTCCATAGCCTTGAAGGTAGAAATGTGTAGATAATTGCAAGCTTGATGTGGAAGAGAATAAGGAGATTAAGAGGTGAGGTGTGAATCATCTCTATCTGACAATCACAAGAGTTCTTGGAAAGGATTTTCTATATATAAATTAGCTACTTGTCTCAAAATTACTTAGAGCAAGAAATCCACTTATGATATCAAAGTTCACAGTGGAAGCATGATACCAATGCAGAGAAATCAAGGATAAAATCATAAAGGTTATTTCACTTGAAAAGTGCCACTGAATGAAAATAGACTTCCATTGGGAATAGTATTGAGTGGGAAAAGTATGGTTGCATAAGAAATTGTTAAATGAAGTAAAGAGAGCTATTCCCAAAATTGGAAATCCAATGGACAACTAGAAATAATAACAAGGATGTGGAATGATTATGGTAATTTGATTCAAGGATGTTGTGGTAGTAGAATGATAGAATGTTGTGAGCTACCTCATTCCAAGGTGTTGGAATGATTCATAAAGGTAAAGTTGGATATGATTTCCTAAGAGAAGTTGCTACAAATAAAACACATTGGTTGGATTGCAAAATGGCCAAATGGAACTTGGTTGGAAAGTGTACAGACAAGGGAACAATAATGCAAATGAGTAGAATGGGAGCGCACAAGGCAACAAGAACCTGAAGAAATTCAACGACAACTAGTTGCAACATAAATAAATAAATAAATAAGTGAATTGAAACAGAAATGCAATAGAGTGCATGATGCATACAATGAAGTTAGAATGTATATGCATTAGTAGGCATGTCGATATTGAATGCTTGGTGCATATGGACGTGAATTTGTGCATATGTACAGACTTGGATATGCACATGACATGCTTGTGGACTTATAATAGTTTGTTTTCATATACATGCAGTAATGATGTTATGGAAATTTAGTATGACTAATGATGAATTATGTATTTAGAGAAAATGATATAGCATGGTTAAAGATGTGGATGCTTCTACTGCTTATGAATTCCATCTATGTGAAGACCCCTGGGGGTTGTAGGAATGGTGACAAAAAGGATGGAGGAGGAAGCATGTGAGTTTCTACGAATACCAACTGACTATGTAGCATCAAGTAGGTTGATAATAGCCATGCAGGTATGCATTTGGTTGCCTCCAATGTTGAAGGGAATTGAGGAAATAATTCGCTCAGTTAATTTTTCAATATTTAAATTGATATGTAATGGTTGAAGGCCTAACATATGTAAAGGTTGTTGATGCTAGAATGCATTTAGATAAATTATTAGTTACATATTGTGTTATGATTGGTTATGATTGGTTATTAGATCATAACCAATTCAAATCAAGAGACATACTCTTGCTATAGAAATGAATACCCATAGAGCTAGAAATATGTGAGACCATGAGATGGTTGGATGTGGAAAGCCTAGAGAACTATGTGAGTGGTCAATGGTATCTATTGTATATCTGATGTTTGGAATGCAACCTCTAAAGATCACTTAATAATTATATTCTTGATTTTTGTTTGGGTTGGGTATCCAAATAGTCAGGAAAGCAGTAGGAAGTGTGTGGATGATGTGTTGAGGCATTGTCCAAACCTTCTAGCTCACCATGATGGAATGCATGACATAGTTATGTGGTATTATGTAGTCAATGAAATGATGCATTGTGTAGATGTGGCCATGGGTATCGGCACATCAATTGTTATTTTATTAGTAATTATTTGTTGTATTATGAAAATATCGTGGTGCTGAAAATGCATAATGAATGATAGTGGTGTTATATTTAATATAAAAACTAGTTGAAAGTGATTGAATTGTTGTTTGTTACAAATCGCTTTTTGGATTTGTTGAAATGTTACAAGTGATATTAAAGGAATTATTGAATGCATTTTGGTGAATGCATGTATATATTATATTGCATAGAAATGATTATGCTAACAGGTGAAATGATGTGAGTATATCTAAATCATGAAGTTGAGAACACTTCAGGAGCTGTTAGATATTTCAACAAGAAAGTTACAGGTTAAAGTAGTTACATAATGATGGATTACAAAAAAGATATGTCGAGGGAACATGGTAATAAAAATATTGATGGCTAGAAGAAAGAAAATATTTGTTGATAATACATGTGTAGAGAATGATGGGTTAATTCTAGTTAATAGTTGGATTAATGGAAGTGATTGAATTGTAGTTGTAAACCATATTGAGGTCACTTTGTGAATTTTTGTAATTGTTGCCATGAAACTATATGTTTTACATGAATTACTGACAATCTTGTTTGGTTGCAAGAAATTTGGGGAAATTTCCAGTGGAGTGGTATTGGATATGGAAATAACGTAAGCCCATAAGGAATACTAATATCTATTGCTACAAGAGACAAACATTACGGGCAGAAAGATCATGCCCATAAATTTTATTTTTATATATAAAACAGTTTTGGAAATTGGAATTTAAAACTTACTGACAATGTGTTTGGCTGCATGTAAATTGAGGAAATTGCAGGGAGAATGGTCTTGATATGGAAATGATAAAAGCCCATAAAGAATACCAATTCCTGCTACTGAAAGAGCCAAACATTATGAGAAGAAACCTCATGCTTTGAAAATTTTGTTTTTGCTGTATAAAATAGATTTGGGAAATTAAAAATTGTTATGATATGCTAACAGTTGGTTTGGCTGAGTGAAGGTTGAGAAAATTGCAGGAAGAATGGTCTTGGGCATGGAACTTTTATAAGCCATAATTGTTGATTAATTGTGTTGGTTTTCATTGATGTCAACCCTTGAAGAAAGTCTGGTAGTGAATTTGGGTAGCACAATGGTTTGGGTAATGGACCCAAGTTTGTTTGATGGATAATGGTATGAGTTTTGATATATTTGTAGGTAATATTATTCTAGATGGATATTACATGTTATGCCATTTCCAGTGGTATGTGGAACGTCACATAACTCCTCATGGTTAGAGAGTTATGGCCATGTGAGGTCAGAGAACCCTCATGACTCATCTAGAAGCCCCAAAAGGTCAAAGTAGTCAGACCGGTTACAAACAAAAAATTATTTAAATAATAAAGTGAATTCATGAGTGTACTATAAGTCAAAGTGGATACAAAATAAATTATTTAAATAATAAAGTTAATGGAGAAATTACTAAGTGGACAAGTGGTTAGAAGTGGGTTAGCCCTAAAATAAGGAAAGTGGGTTAAGATGGTTAGAAGGTCATTTAAATAATAAAGTGAAGTGATGAGTGTACTATAAGTCAGAGTGGATACAAAATAAATTATTTAAATAATAAAGTTAATGGAGAAATTACTAAGTGGACAAGTGGTTAGAAGTGGGTTAGCCCTAAAATAAGGAAAGTGGGTTAAGATGGTAAGAAGGTAACCCCTTGAGGAAGCTACATGAAAGTATAAATAAGAGGAAAGGGTCTCTCATTTTTAAACACATTTGAGCATACTGAATATATACAAGTGACTAAGGTAACCAAAGGATATCTAAACCGAATTTCAGAGGGAAGGTGAAGTAAAGAAGGTCGAAATTCAAGGGAGGATAAATTATTTTGATGATGCTTTCTAAGGTATGTTATTTACAGGTCATCTCACCATTTTCGTAATACCGTATTTCTAGAATGATTCAGACCGTGAAATTGGGAGGTCATTGAGGAAACATATCCAACTATATGTGATACAAATTTCAGTTTTTGGGTCATTGTATTTTTGGAGTTACACTCCATGGAAAATAGGGTTTGTGATTAGTCCTAAAACTAGTCTAAAACAGGTGTTTTGGGTAAAAACGTCATAACTTATTCATAACAGATCCAAATTCAGTAGGACCAAATTTATTGGTTAGAATACAGTCTGCAATGTTATTTGTACAATGTTCATATCCATACAATAAATATTATGTGCAAGGCATGCTCTACAATTTCTCTCTCTAGAATAAGACAAAATTCAATAAGGTATGCAGGGCATGCTCTACAATTTCCTAAGAGGATCCAAGTAGTGAAACTTAGAGGAATTGCATAAAAGAAACTGAATAGAATTGTGTGTTATTTTTATATCTTTATTCATTATAGGTACATAGTTATGATTATTGCAAGTTACGGTTGTTGACTAATCCAAAAGTAGTCATGTGAGACTAAAGTAAAGTTTGATGAAAATGCTAGTCTCTTGTTATTAAAGTTAAGGAAGGTTTGTAGGCATGTGATCATATACACCAGATCTATTACAGAGCTACAAATCATATTTGGATGATGAAATTAATGAGGGATTTTGGTTGAGGTACATGTTGGGTACATGGTTGAGACAAGTAGTTGATGAGTTGGTACATACATGAGGTGTATAGTTGATGATGTTGGTACATATTGATGAGTCATTGTTGATGAGTAGTTGATACATGATTGGTATATACTTGGTACATGGTTGGAGGCACTTGTTAGTAGTATTGTTAACACATGGTTTATGGATGATATAGCATACTTGTATTGGTATATTATTAGAAGAACATATTGATCTTGGTGATGATTATGAGTTGTTTTGTTATGCTTGGTTGATGCAAATCTTTGAGAGTTGTCTTGGTGAGTAGATATGATTTGGTTGATAAGATTGATGAGACAGGTTGTTGATATAGGTTGTTTGGACAGGTTGTTATGACAAGTTATTTGTATAGGTTTGGTGCATGGTTGATGCACTTGTTCATGGTACACGTTGGTGCATGTTTGAAGCGCTTTTATGGTACAGGTTGATTACATGTTGTTTGGTAAAGGTTGGTGCATGGTTGATGCACTTGTTTATGGTACAGGTTGAGGTACATGTTGATGCATGGTTCAAGTTATTGGTACGGGTTGTTTGGTGCAAGTTTATTGGTACAAGTTTACAACAGTATATCTCACAGTGATAGTGTGATAGTGGTTCCATCATTATACTTATACATCAGGGCAGTTGGATAGGGCAAGGACAGGTGGTTGTAGCCACCTTTCGGTTGTAGATGGATAACATAGGGGGTTGTAGCCTCCTTCTAGTTTTAGCTAGAGAATTAGGGAGTTGGAGCTTCCCTCGGGTTGTAGCCTGAGAAAATAGGGGGTTGGAGCCTCCTTCTAGTTGCAGCTAGAAAACAAAGGAAGTTGGTGCTTCCAATGAATGTAATTCTTAAAGACATGTAATAAAAAGAAATATGTGGTTTTCTCCCGCTTTGGTTTTCCATGTAAAAACATTGGTGTACTGTGTATGTGTATGATTGTTCATTTGTTCATTGTTTATTTACTCTGCAACTACTGGATGATAGTTCCACATTGATATAACACTTGCTTTATATGGTTAAAAATGATTAAATTGCCCTATTATTGATTCACCCCCCGCCTTTCAGTGATCAAACAATTGGTATCAGAGCAGGTTTCTTCAAGAAACAGTTTAACCACTAGAAGGAGATCATGGATTATTATGAGAATGGAGTACCATTGTTCAATGGTCATAATGGTTTTAAGTATGAGATGTGGAGTAGAAGGACGAAAGTATTTTTACAGGCACATGGGAATTATATTTGGCTATTAGTCATTACAAGATATGATAGTTCAAAAAGGGAAAAGACGGTAGCCAAGAATGAATTGAAGAAGAATAACAAAATAGCAATGGATTTTATCTGGGAAGGATTACCTAATCTGATAAGAGAAAAGGTTTGTAAATGTTCATCAGCCAAACAACTTTAGAATCACTTACATGACATATATTCTTCACCCATCGCAGATTCGAAAAATGCCAAAGAAGATGCAGATACAGATCAAGAAGAATCATGTTCACCATGTCAAACAAATTCAGAAGATGAAGAGTACATAATCACTAGAGGTATGTTGTTTTTCTTTAATTGTGAAAAATGCAGACATCTTGAAATAGAATGTCATGAAGGAAATGAGACAGAAAAACTAATTGAAAAGGAAGACAATTATGAATCAGAATTGATTATTGCTTTAGATGAACTAAGAGAAGAAAACAAGTCACTCAAGAAATAATTGATGAAACAAAAGGAAAGTGTTCACATTTTTTAAGAACCCCAACAGGTCATAGAGAAATTAAGAACTCGGCTAGAAGAAGTGAGAAAGATCGAAGAAAATCTTGAATATCAAAAGCAGTATTTGGAAGCCAACATAGCAGCACAAAAGGAAGAATCATAAATGAGAGAGAAGATATTGACAAATCATCTTAAGGAAATAACTAACTATCTAAACCAACTTGAGGAAGAGTTTGGTCAAGAAGAGAAAGGACTTGAAGAATAAATAATCACATTATAAATTCAGCTTGAAGAAATGAAAAGAACAAAAGAAGTCATGAAGTCTCAGATAATGAAGAAAGAAGAAGAGGTTGAGAATCTTGAGGAAGAAGTTGTCACATTGAGAAGTAAAATCGTCAAGCTCAACAAGAACGTTGAAGAGACAGAAACATCCACATCAGTTATAGAGAATGAAGAGAAGCACTCTAGGTTGCTAGAAAAGAAGAATGAAGAAAATAGAAAGGGTTATGCAGAAGGAATCATGGTCAACCAAAATCTAAGAAAACTATTGAAGATACATCTTCAAGAAGACCATCCATGTTCAAGCCACAAAGAAGCTTCAATCATGATCATGATCAGTCAAGGCAGAAATTCAGAAGGACTAGACCACAAAGAAGATCATTCACTCCCAGGTATGCAAATTTATTTTATGGTCATTGTTTTTATTGTACTGATTTTGGACATAAGGTTGCATATTGCAGGGATTATAAAAGAAATGTTCAAGCAATAAATGCCTATGTGGCCCCATGTAACATTGAATGCTACAAAAGTCATAACTATGGACACATAGCTAGTGATTGTAGAAGCATGATCGATACTTCCATGAAAGAGAACACTGATATCAGATATAAGAAAGTATGGATAAGAAAACACGAAGAATAGGTGAAAAAAGACCAGGTCCCAAAGATCGCAAGATTGGCAATAAAACAAGATGAAGAAAATTCTATAGAGAAAAAGAAAGATGTCAGATACAGAAAGGTTTGGAAAATAACTAAAAAAAAATAAGGACAGGTAAATAAGGAACAGGTTCAAGAGATTGTACTTTCAGACACTGTAGTGAACGATGAATCCACAGACAGAAAGAAAGAATTCAAATCTCAAAGAGATGATGAATCTACTAATGAAGATGATGATGAATACACTTCAGAGCATGAATTGTTCTGAGTCATCCGGCTTAGAGACTCCCAGATAATATGAATAATAGAGAAGGGGAGTCTATGTGGTAGCTGAGATGGACCAAAGAACCATCCTTCAAGCAGCTTGCAGAATTTGAGTAGACAGATTCAGTGCATTCAGTTAGCAGAAGTACAATATGATAGATTAATCAGTTGTAGTAGTACTTCATGATAGTACAATGACATATGATTCAAAATTATGGAAAGTTGTGTAGCAGAGTCTTGAACAGTATGGACAGATATGGACATGAAATCAGCTTTTCTGAACGGGGAACTTGAAGAAGAATTCTACATTGAACAATTGGTTCCTAGAGCATGGTACTCTAGAATGGATAAATATTTACATCAAACAGGGTTCAGAAAAGGAAGTGCAGACATCGACCTCTACATCTAGGTAACTCAAGATGGTATTTTATTAATTGAAGTTTATATTGATGATATTATTTTTGGAAGTACTGATGACAGGTTAAGTCAGAAATTTGCAAAGGATATGCAAAACGAATTTGAAATGTCATCACTTGGCGAACTATATTTCTTTTTGGGTCTTTAGATACGTCAAAGAACCAAGGAATTTTTATTTCTCAAACTAAGTATATTAGAGAAATGCTAAAGAGGTTTGGAATGGAAGATTGCAAACCAGTTACCACTCCTATGCAAACTAGTTGCAAGTTGAGAAAAGATGATGATTTACAAAACAAAGGCAATACATGTCAATGATTGGTAGCTTACTATATGTGACAGCATCCAGACCAAATTTAATGCAGGCAGTTGGACAGGTGGCACAATTTCAAGCAACACCAAAGGAATCACATGTATTAGCAATGAAGAGGATTTTCATATATCTAAAAGGATTAGAAGAGTTTGTATTATGGTATCCAAAAGGAAAGGATCTATTACTTATTGCCTACATAGATGCAGATTGGGCAGGTTGCATTGATGACCGACAAAGCACCAGTGGAGCAGCGTTTTACTTGGGTGAGTGTTTAGTATCTTGGATAAGAAAGACACAATCATTAGTATCTTTATCTACAGTCAAAGAAGAGTATATTGCAACAGCAGGATGATGTACTCAGGTTATATGGATGAAACAAACTTTGACAGATATATAGGTTGAGTATGATGAGCCCATTCCAATCTATTGTGATAATACAAGCGCCACCAATATCTCAAAGAACCCGGTGATGCACTCCAAGATGAAGCACATTCCAATAAAGTATCACTTTCTACGAGAACAGGTTGCAGAGAAGAACATTAGAGTTGAATATTTGTGCGCAAAAGAACAAGTGGCAGATATCTTTAAAAAACCGCTTCCAAGAGAAGCCTTTGAGTATTTTTTACAAAGACTCAAAGTAATTTTTACTCCAAAATGAATGATTTTGAATGCTTATCTTATATGTATTATATTTACACGAGGAAGCACCATAAATAAGACAGTTCAAGGTTAGGGGATAAATTTCAGGAAGAGTTTAGTTAGGGGGAGTATCCCCAAGGACAGTTCAGTTAGGGGGATAAATCTCGGATGGAAAGATACCTTTGACATTCATGACAAAGGGGGAGAGATTTATCAGATGCAAAGGTAAAATATTAGATAAAGAGCACAGAGGCATGGTTCCAAAGGGAGCGATGGTCACAGGGAGAGCATGAGTGATATGAATGCAGTATTGCATCATAGTGCTTCCATAAATTCCAAAGGGGGAGATTGTTGATTAATTGGGTGGTTTTCATTGATGTCAACCCTTGAAGAAAGTTTGGTAGCAAATTCCGGTAGCACAATGGTTTGGGTAATGGACTCAAGTTTGTTTGATAGATAATTGTATGAGTTTTGATATATTTGCAAGTAATATTATTCTAGATGGATAGTACATGTCATGCCATTTCTGGTGGTATGTGTAACATCACATAACTCCTCATGGTTAGAGAGTTATGGCCATGTGAAGTTGGAGAACCCTCATGAGTCATCTAGAAGCCCCAAAAGGTCAAAGTAGTCAAACTGGTTGCAAACAAGAAATTATTTAAATAATAAAGTGAATTCATGAGTGTA
>ML777090.1:1406312-1450604 GCA_009831015.1 Picea engelmannii
AAGTGGTTAGAAGTGGGTTAACCCTAAAATAAGGAAAGTGGGTTAAGATGGTTAGAAGGTAATTTAAATAATAAAGTGAAGTGATGAGTGTACTATAAGTCAAAGTGGATACAAAATAAATTATTTAAATAATAAAGTTAATGTAGAAATTACTAAGTGGACAAGTGGTTAGAAGTGGGTTAAGATGGTAAGAAGGTAACCCCTTGAGGAAGCTACATGAAAGTATAAATAAGAGGCAAGTGTCTCTCATTTTTAAACATACTTGAGCATATTGAATATCTACAAGTGACTGAGGTAACCAGAGGATATCTAAGCCGAATTTTAGAGGGATGGTGAAGTAAAGAAGGCCGAAATTCAAGGGAGGATAAATTATTTTGATGATGTTTTCTAAGGTATGTTATTTATAGGTCATCTCACAATTTTCGCAATAACTTTTTTGCAAAAATGATTCAGATTGTGAAATTGGGAGGTCATTGAGGAAACATATCCAAGTAGATGTGATACAAATTTCAGCTTATGGGTCGTTGTATTTTTGGAGTTACACTCCGTGGAAAATAGGGTTTATGGTTAGCTTTGAAACTAGTCTAAAACAGGTGTTTTGGGTAAAAACGTCATAAATTCTTCATAACATATCCAAATTCAGTAAGACAAAATGTATTGGTTAGAGTACATTATGTAGTATTATCTGTACAATTTTTAGATCCACACAATAAATATTATGTGCATGGCACACTCTACAAGTTTGTTCTCTAGAATAAGCCAGAATTCAATAAGGTACGCCATTTTTGCTATAACTCCTTTTCTGAGAGGATCCAAGTAGTGAAACCTGGAGGAATTGCATAAAATACATTGAAGAACATTGTGGACTATTTTCAAATATTCATTCATTACAGGTACATATTTATAATTATTGCAAGTTAGGGTTGTTAACTAATCCAAAGCTAGTCATGTGAGACTAAAGTAAAGTTTGATGAAAATGATAGTCTCTTGTTGTTAAAGTTAAGGAAGGTTTGTAGGGATGTGATCATATACACTAGGTATATTACAGAGCTACAAATCAGATTTGGATGATTAAATTAATGAGGGCTTTTGGTTGAGGTACATGTTGGGTACATGGTTGAGACAAGTAGTTGATGAGTTGGCACATACATGAGGTGTATAGTTGATGATGTTGGTACATCTTGATGATTCATAGTTGATGAGTAGTTGATACATGATTGGTACATACTTGGTACATGGTTGGAGGCACTTGTTAGTGGTATTTTTGACACATGGTTTATGGATGATGTAGCATACTTCTATTGGTATATTATTAGAAGCACGTATGGATCTTGGTGATGATTATGAGTTGTTGTGTTATGCTTGGTTGATGCACATCATTGAGAGTTGTCTTGGTGATTGATCTTGGTGAGTAGATTTTATTTGGTTGATAAGATTGATGAGACAGGTTGTTGATATAGGTTATTTGGACAGGTTTTTGTGACAGGTTATTTGTACAGGTTTGGTTCATGATTGATGCACTTGTTCATGGTACAGGTTGAGGTAGAGGTTGGTGCATGGTTGATGCACTTGTCTATGGTACAGGTTGATTACAGGATGTTTGGTATAGGTTGGTGCATGGTTGATGCACTTGTTTATGGTACAGGTTGATTACATGTTGAGGTAGAGGTTGATGCATGGTTCAGGTTATTGGTATAGGTTGTTTGGTGCAGGTTGATTGGTACAGGTTTATAATAGTATATCTCACAGTGATAGTGTGATAGTGGTTCCATCATTCTACTTATACATCAGGGTGGTTGGATGGGGCAAGGAAAAGTGCTTGTAGCCACCTTTCTGTTGTAGCCGGAGAACATAGGAATTTTTATCCTCCTTCTGGTTGTATCCAGAGAATTGGGGAGTTGGAGATTCCCTCAGGTTGTAGCCTGAGAAACTAGGGGGTTGGAGCCTCCTTCCAGTTGCAGCTAGAAAGAAAATGAAGTCGGTGCTTCCAATGAATGTAATTCTTAAAGACATATAATAAAAATCATTATGTGGTTTTCTCACGCTTTGGGTTTCCACGTAAAAACACTGGTGTACTGTGTATGTGTATGATTGATCATGTGTTCATTGTTTATTATGATAATGCTACATTGATATAACACTTGTTTTATATGGTTAAAAAGAATTAAATTTCTCTATTACTGATTCACCCCCCCTCTCAGTAATCAAACAATAATAAATATGGATATCTACTGCTAAAAGAGCCAAAAAAATTATGAGTTGGAAACTCATGCTTAGAAATTTTATTTTCCTATATAAAATAGAATTGACATTTATGATTGGAAATTGTTATGATGATATATCATGATGATAGTATGTGTATAATACAGATGAGATGTTGGCTATCGAAGATGGAAGCTAGGAAAGAAGAGTGCTAGAGGGAAATCGATCTCAATGACAAGGGCATGGAACGAAGAAAGTCCAGTGGACTTGTTGCAACTGGAGTTCTTGGAGTCGCAACTCTGAAACATTCTTGTCCTAGTGCACTAAAACCTTGAAGTGAAGTGGTAAAACTTGAAGGAATGCATAGCAAAGAAAGGGGTACACATCCTTGGGTTGTGTAGGATGATAGGGAATGGGAGCTTGTTGGTTGGAATTGTTTCCAGAAAAATAAAATTGTAAGAATTCTTGTGCATGTTTTGGGTCGAAGTGCCTATGTATGCATGTTTTTAGGCCATAGTGCCTATGTATATGAACATTGGATGGAATGAGTGTGTTGATTAAGGGCTTGTGAGAATATTTTTGTAATAATAGGAACACCAGATGGTGTTGTGCACTGAGGATAGTGCCAACATAAGGGGAGGGGGATGTAACACCCCGATTTTAATCCCTATGACTAGAATGTATTATATAAATGTGACTTAAGCTAGTGAGTCGATAAAGTTGAAAGCAGCCAACGTGCCTAGGAAATGTAATACTTTGAATATATTAACAAAGTACATTATCGGTTGTAGGACGAAGAAGGACAAAAGAGATAGCGTGTTATGGAGAGGGGGATCAAGGGGATAAGTATTTTTTATTATATTTTGATTTACCCAACTTGGTTTTAATTGAGAAAAGTGGTCACATGAGCTTCTTAGGGGGAAGTCCATGTGGTTTTGGAATTTATGTAATTATATAAACATATCTTTGGGTTGTTTGGGGGTTCATTCTTTCACTCTTTATTGGGATTCTTCATTCACTCTTGCTCATTCGTATGCTCTTGGTCTAGGCATGGAAATGAATGCATGGAGTTAGAGAGTCATTGCTATATGTCTATGAGTAATTACTAATCATTCCAAGAGGTAATGGATGTCAGTGTGCATGAGATTAATGGAAGTTATAGAACAACTATCCATAAATGAGAATCCTTGGAGTTTCCAACATAGAGATTTCTTGACGAGTAGCACAGGAGACCTGGAGAGAAATGGAGCAACTTGAGGGACTGTATGGAAGAGAAAGGGGTTCATTTCTTTGGATTGTGTAGGCTGAAGGGGAAGAGAGAAGGAAATTAGGATTGTTGTGTGGTTGGGAAAACATGAGAGCTTGTTAGCTAACTTGTGTGTTTTTAGATTTGACTTAGGACCCGTCATTGTGGATTCCTAGCCCTAGCTCGAGGTGACACTATTGTTGAGAGTGAATGAACAACATTGTATATGGTTTGGAGGAATGTCCTTGGTCTACATCTAGTTGGTGAATGTTTACTTGAAAAGACAAGTTCTCTCTGTGTTTTTTGTATAATGTATATTCTAATGTATATTTATTTATCTCTGAGATGTATTTCTATGTGCATGTTTGTTGGTTATTTGTTGTGCATGGCACATTGTTCCTTTCTTGGATGGTTTAGCGTGAATCTTGATCATTGCATTCTTTCATGTTTTTTTTTCGAATTAATTATTATCAGAATTTGAAATCAGTTTTGGAAGTACAATTTGAAGTAGCGTGGTCAGGTTGTTGGTGATTTTTTACAAGGGAAAAACTCTCTATGGATAGGGTAAACCACAACAGACAAAAATGACTGCAGAAATCAACTCTATCCCAAAAACATCCTATATAAACCAATATGCAAGAGAGATAAGAAATAGCCCTACCTCATCCAAATGTTCGATGAAGTCCATTGTTGAGCACTTTGACCCAAAGTTATATACCTACAACTAGTTCTCAACAAACAAGCAAAGTAAGCATATGGTGATAATATAAAGGGTTAGCACATTAGATAGCATAATCCATTAATAAACATAACAAATACACCCATGGATAATAAGTCAAATATTTGCAAGATATCAATTGGACGGGAAAAGAGTATTTCTATTAATAAATGATCAGCAGAAGTGAAAATATTACAAACTTCCATGTCATCACGGTTCAGAACCAAGAAACTAAGTTCCTTCCAGTTGGACCTCCACCACTTCAATCCTGCACCAAAGGTAAGCTCATATAAGGGAGACAATGAGGTTCTCCATCAATAAGGGAAGAGCTCAGGGGATGAACATTGTGTTCAAACTTAAAGGACAAAGGGATGAAAACTCAATATGAAGTAAATAATTTCTCCATAGTAACTTTGCTCTCAAAGTTGAATTATTTCTCCTCTTTTCCATAGCTTGGAATTGGCCCACTTATAGCCTTCAAATGGAACTGAAGGGCCGATTCAAAACGTTTCCAATATGTAGGAGGCCAAGGATCATAGATCTCCTCTCCTGACATGGAAACCCGACTCCATTTTTCAATTTTTTATACAAATCTTGATGTACGCAGGTTGTAGTGGAGCAGGCTATGTATACGCATGTTGTATAGTAGGCAAGGTGCGTACATGTGGAAAAATATGTATTTTTAGCTCTGGGATTTATAAAAAGGGATGATAAGTCTGCATAGGGAAATGGAAAAAGGCCTTATGTGCAAGATTGCATAGGGTGAGGAAAATCTTGCTATATCATATGCCCCCTAATGTGTGAGGTCAGAGGAGTATTTGCAATGGCCGAAATATAATATAAACAACCCAGAAGTGGAGTGATGGGGAACTAGTTGGAAAAACTAGTTGCTCATTACATTCTGCACAGACTTTGCATACATGGTTGCTCATTGACTTACACTATAGATCCACGTGAAAATATACCAAACAAGTGTATGTGGCCATGAATAGGCAAATACAAATGTAGTTACATGCCAAAGGATATCATAGTCACGAACAAGGCCCAGTAGAACCTGTCTCAAAATCAATCTGAAGATATATTTATACAGTGGAGTACAATCTGATCTCCCATGATCATTGAATTCATATAGGTATTGTTCCAATGAAAAGGAAGCAACAGATCAGGAAAGTTGTGGCCACATATTGATGTCTTCAAGTCTTCTACACAATCTGCCAAGGGTGCAAGTCTACATCATGTGAATAAAGGAGTTGAGGTCAAACACAATGAGACATCATTTGATTACAGGTCATTGAGGTATATCGTTAACAAACGCGAGACAGCCTACCGATAATGAAAGTAGGTATAAAGGGACCGAGTATATTCCTACAAGTGTGAATAAAGGAGTCGTTGTCGAACACCTAAGGAATCCATCGATTATGAGACATTGATGTATTCCCAACTGTCAATGGCGAGAGAACCTGCCACTAATGACTGCAAGCTTCAAGGTACTCAAAAAACTCTAGGTCTCGTCTCCATAATAGATGATTTGAAGTCGATGGAAGGAGACCCACTGAACGGAGAGCATTAAGGCATCTCTCATCATTCAGCATGAGGTACAAAGCAGGAGCTTCATGATTTGGAGGAAATTGGATAAAGAACATGTTCATGCACCAACGACCCTATGTGTCTTTCATGTGTTCCAAGTGCAAGTAGTACATGAAAAAGACCCTCTGAATAGCATCCAATGAGAAAAATTGTTGACAAAGGAGAGGAAACCACCAATAAGGCTAATGGAATCCAAGACACTGCATGAATCTCAATGTGTGAATAGATGTCTTGTCATCGAACATAAGGGAAACCACCGAGTCAATGACCAATGATTAAATGTCGATTGTTGGGTTCAAGGTTACCTACTAATGATGAAAGTAAGACCAAGGTGCATGATAGGACTATGGTATCATGTGATTCTGAGACAAACTGAGGTATGGCCGACATGAAAAGTCAAGAGTTTTGAGGAGTGGTCGACACAGGTTGATAGACTTCCTTTTAACAAGAGCATGAGACATACGGAAGACTCCGACAGCATAGAATCAATTATGAAACTATGTGATGCAGAAGGCATCAATGAAATTCTCCATAGGGACTGGAAGAGTAACCAGTTGGTAGAGAAGACTTTGTAACGAGCTCGGCTTCCTAAGGCCATGCTAAACCCAAAATTATGGTGACAAAATGGACTCAATAATTTTTTTCTTTGTTCAAAGGTGACGTGACTACTGCCAATATAAGATAATACTCCCTTCCCGCCCATTTTTTTTTTTTTTCATAGACAAATGAATGTTATGATACAGAGGAGGAAACGAGTGTCGCAAGTGAGAAAAACTAGTTCCAACAGTGGAACATACCTATGCTTAATGCAAGGAGATGCATGCAGGAGATGGACACTCGGGGGGATGTTCCCTCCTGGGTATAGGGTGTCAAATTGCGAAGGATATAAAAAAGGCTCTACTTGATTTAGGATGCAAACCTACTGAGGCAAATGGTTTATAACGCAAAGCGAGAACCGGCTATAGACTCAATACTGCAAGCAAGGGCATGAGATGCAATCACAACTTAATGCCAAAAAATGTCTTTTTTTATGACATTTAGTCTACTTGGTGTGAAAAAGGGATAAACTTGTGCCAAATGGACGTCCTTTCAAATCCAATTTACGAGAGTGAAAGAGACAAGTTCACTCGGAAATATTTTGGCTTTTTGAAAATGAGTCGGGAAAGAGCTTAACTAATACTCATGACCTTTCAAGTCCAATGTAACAAGTGTGAAAGGGACAAATCACTCAGCAATGTTTTCACTTTTTAAACGAATCGGAAAAGAGATTAACTCAAACTCGTGGATGTTGTTCTAAGCAACATGTAATGGGGGAGGCTAAGGCTCCCATCCAGGACTTCTGTAAAAGGTCAGAAACTTACGAAGAGCTCACACAAGCTTGGGAAAACCCAAAAATTTCCAATTCGAGGAGGATAAAATACTTGCAGAGGTTACCTTATCTACAATACATCGAAGAATGCCCCTTATCTGGAAGGGTGTAGAAGAAGGAAGTTGAGGCTCTACAAGATCATTCCAATCAAAGTAAACCACCCTAGGATTTGGATGGAGCATACTCAAAGAGAGTGGAATGCTCCCTAATGAAGAAGGTGCATAGCTAGAAATGCTAAGGACATGGTCGAATGACGCATCACTCTCCAAAAGAAGAGTGGGATTGACCGAAGATTGCATCAACAATGTCACTTCGTTAGGCTTGTCATTCTCCAAGAGAAGAGTGGGATCGGCCGAAGATTGCATCGACACAACCACTTCTTCAACCATTGGTTGAATAGGATGCGAGACAACAAGGTGAAGAGGTGCATAACCCCTAAAAATAGGAGTGATGTCAGTTGAAGATTGCATTGACATGACTGTTGGTTGAACAGGATGTGAGACAACAAGTAAAGAGATGCATTATCCCCTAAAGGAAGAGGGGTGTCAGTCGAAGATTGCATCTGCATGACCATTGCATCAACCAAAGCAAGTTGGGAAACCAAAGACGACTCATAACCCGAAGGGCCCCCAGGCAAAGACCATGATTCTTGTACCACAATAGTAGCAGGGCACAAACGAGTAAGGTGATCTCCTTTACAAAGACTACAAAGGAACTTGGGCTTACATTTGAGACATCTAGGCTTCTCAATTGTATGAATTCCCCTAGCATGACTTACAGTGGCTGGTGACATGCTCCCAGCATGACTTGCAGAGGCTAGTAGCAAATCCCCAACATGACTAGCAGAGCTTGGTGATGAATTCCCAACATGACTAGTAGAGGTTGGTGATGTATGTGCAATGTGACTACCGACGACTAGACTTGTGCCCCCATCATGACTTACAGCAGTTGGTTGTTGGTCTTCAACATGACTAGTAGAGGTTGTCAACCCATCTCTAATGTGACTAACATAGGTTCATGATATAATTCCAGTATGTGACTAACCTTCGCAAGACGTAGTCGAGGAAGGTAGGGTCCGAGGATCGTTAAAATAGGAATTGCGGAAAAAGATGGACTTCTTCGTCAAAACTGGCCTACTGGACATGGCGTAAATGTGATGATTCGGTGTCGTGAATTCGAAAGTAACCATAAGGGAAGAATACATTATGACATCGATATTCTTAGTTTTCGGCTGAGAATTGTCGATCACAGGGATCGACAGTCCAACAGATGCATTGGGACTAGTGTACGCAAAGGATAACTAGTCGATCGTCATGATCTTCCCTTCATGAGGAAAATAAAGAGTACAGAAGATAGACGATACGACGGTGACCATAGCATAGGTCCAATTGCATCCTAGTAACAAGTTATAATCAAGAGGTGCATCAACTACCTCTACCATCTTCCCACCTAACTACACTGGAAAGGAAGGAAGAATATCGTGAGGGTGAAAGGAATGACCGTCAAAAGAAGTCAACATGTTCGATGACTTATAAAGAGTTAGAGAACCGAGAGCTTTCCAACAGATCAAGGACATCACACATGTAGCAACGCCTTCATTAGAAACCTCACGTTTGATGGTATACTTTGAGTACCCCACATGGATTTGCAAAGCCACATGGTAAGGAAAGCGAGGCTTCACATCTATGACGTCAAACTTGATAACTTTTGAGCCACTGGATTCTATAGATCCTAACATAGATAGTAAGGCATTCCACTATGAAGGACATGTTTGGAGTACCTCCAAAGCCAACATCGCACAAGGGGTTTGGCCCAAGTCCTCAAAAATAGAGTAGTTATGGGCTGCTCTAGAATTTGGATTGTGGGTAGAGCACTTAAGTACTCCTTTCAGAATATGAGGTAGTGGATCTGGTTTTTAAATCTGTAAAGTCATCTCCAGAGGAGGAGGAGGAGATTCTAGACCAGGTATAGTCTGTGAAGGACTATAATCTCGAGATCGAGTGGCTACATTAACTTTCACATCGACCATATTGATACACAAACGGTCGACGTATTGTAATGGTTGGTTTTGACTCCCACCAGATGCATTTTCGGCATTTGAGGAGCTCGAGGCCATGTGTTGGTTATGTGGAAAAGGATTCGTCAGCATAATGGGTGGTAGAGATAATATCCTCGCAGCTCCAACAAGTTTGGGGCATAAATGAGTAAGGTGATCATCAGTACAAAGCTTACTTGGAAACTTCACCTTACGTCATTCTTTCTTACCCTCTTCAGCATTATTATTCGTCTTCTCATTATTATCATTGTCCTTGGGTTTGTTACCATTTTTCCCACCCTTACGATTATTAAGTCCTTTCTTCTTATTCCTACCTAGTTTTTAGTTACCATTTGGGTTGGTCGACGATTGCACAAAATGTACATCTGCCGAATGAGTGGGGTTGGAAAACACATACGAAGTTGGCCCTCCTGTAGACTAGTTTAGAGACAACTCTTTCAAATGGCTTGTCACCGAGTCTGCAGATTTTACATTGGCGGAGCCTACAATTCCATTGGCATGAGGTCTAGGATTTTGTCTAGGGTCAGAGGTTGTTGTGGTTCATCTAGAAGAATGTATTATAACATCCCAGATTGAGTGTATATAAGATCTAACTATTGGGCTTTAAACATCGCTTCTTCCTCAGTGGTAACCCTGGATATAGCAACATCCTTCGAGATATGAGGCTGTAAAGACCTGAGGAACCATTCTAAAAGAAAGGTTGGGGGTATGGAGGTCTTAATCAACCTCTTCCATCTATGCCACTTCTGGATATGATCCGAGATATGAGTGGTGGTATCCTGGCGTAAAGTCGACAGAAGTTCTAGGTGAGCATCATAATGATCTGGTAATTAGAAGTGGTTAAGGAAGACCAACACCATCTGACTAAAATTCCCATATGCCCCCATAGGTATCTCAATATACCATTTTGCAACAACCCCAATGAGGGTGCATTGAAACAATCTTAACCGAATAGAAGCGTCGCTAAGGTAATTCGATGAGCACCATAGGTGAAAGGTGGTGACATGACCATCGGGATCCTCACCATTCTTACCTTCTAAATTTGGGATGTCTGAAGTAAGCCTATTGGGGATGGATGGCCATGTAGGATCATGACTCACAAGGTCATTCATCAACTTTGACAAGTATGAAAGATTAAGTGTGGCCAAAAAAGGGAGACGGGGTTGCGGCATCTGGCCCCAAGCTCCTTGGAAAGATTGTGTTTGAGGAACTGTAGTCCAACCAGGGTTCTGGTAAATACCATGGCCTTGACTGGGATTGTAAGCCCCTCCTATGGGCTGATTCATAAAAGGTTGGTTGGGCATAATTCCAATAGAAATGTTCTGATGGGGGTTATAAAAATTGCCCCCAGCCAGATTAGATTCGGGTTGGGGGTTTCCCAAAGTGTAAAATTGACCTCCCTCAGGTGTTAATCTGGAGGATAGAGGTGCATTCATCATGCCAAATGTGTTGGTCAGAATCGACACCAAGGAGGTAGGGGTGTAGGACAGAACTTGAGCAGAATCTTGTCCGTCAGGTTGGTTGTTTCACCCAAAAGCAAGAGGATTAGACCTGGGGTTAAAATCATGAATGTCTCCCATATTAGGAGTCGTTTGAGGGATTTGAGAACCCCCAAATGAAAATGGAGTATAAGGAGGTGTAGTTCCCCCAAGCCCAATGTTAGAATTAGGGCCAGTAACTGGGATGGTGTTTGAAAACTACGATGTAAAGTTAGGCATACCATAGGAAAAAGGACTAGAGGCCATAGGGATGGACTGAATATTATAGCCTAGTGAGTGACCAAGAGACCCAAATGGACTCGAGGCAAGAGATTGAGCATTTACTATTGGTTGAGCCATAGTAATGATAGGTGCCTCCAGTGCTACAACCATTGTGGTTACAGGATTCAAAGGGGTGCCATTAATTATAGTAGGTGTGGGATTCAAAGGGCTCCTAGTTTTCTGATGACTCGGTTCAGTACTCATCCTTGTAGAATCACAAGTATGAAAAGTGGAAGTGTGTGTACCACGTCTAATAACTCTACACCTTTTAAAAGGGAAAGACTCTAAATCCGGTGGTAACTGTAACAAGGAAGAGATCGACGGGGATGTTGGTCCAACTCCACGATGACTTAAGACTCTAAATACAAAAAATAAATCCTAAAGCCAACTAGTAATCAAATAGCACACCAAAAATCAAATAGCTAATATGCACACACAAACGGGGTAAAGTGGTTGAAAGTGGCCCCCCTTCCTAAAGAAGGTATGTCTCACCCAAGAGGGGCCTGAGACTCCCTACTAAAGATCGGACATATCAGAATTAGTTATATGGGCCCTCATGGGCTTAACAACCAGTCATTCAGATCCCCCTGGAGAGGTAATCCCCCATAAAGGTCGTGTGTTGTCTGACCCTTATCTGAACCAGGGTACCTGCAAAATAACCCCTTCAAGTAACCTATGTGGCACCTAAGTCAAGCAACTAAGCAACCAATGTATAACCAATGCACAGGCGAGCAATCATAAGTTAGGTCCACCATATGGGTAGGGTAGCAAAGCCTGACACCTTGAAAGTACCACCTCTCACGGAGGTAAAGGAACTAGCAAGATCCCCAGAAATATCTCTGATGCTAAGAAGGTATCGGGGGGATATCCCTTCAACCAACATCACGCGACCTCATGATTAACTCCAATGTGAGCGGAGCCTTATGATATTACCGATTATATAATGGATTTCTCCACTCCCTTTGTCAGACACATATGTTGATTTAATTGCATTGGAGAAGTTTACTCACTAAATCCTATTCCAAGGCACTAAATCCTAAGCTAGTTTGTGCACCCTAGAAAATAAAAGCGTGACTAATCAATTTTAAATTTTAGTGTTAATTTTAGTGGCCATGATTACTCAAAAAGGTATGGTAGTGAAACTCGTGATGTTATGACTCAGCAAGAAAAGTAAATATGAATATAATGCAAAGTCCTAACTTCAATTTTCAATGAATGATATGCTTCTTAAAACAAATGAAATTTGCAATTTCAACACTGCAATTCTAAAGAAAAAATGCAATCTTTCATAACATGCACTAAGCTAATGATAAGGACTCAAAAGACCAAAATGCCAAGTAATGCAAAATGCCTAATATTTTTGTATTTTCAATATGATAAAAATGAAATTGCATGGACTGAAAAGAAACTTGATATATAAATTCTACTGTGTATAGAAAGAGATAACTTAATAAGAATACCAAGTAGCAAAGAACCCAGCCCAATGTACAAGGAAAATCAAAATGAAAAGGTGATGAGAAAGACTTCACCCAAAAATTCAACCCCAGACAGGTTTCCTGTCATCCCACAGACACTCAACAGTTACTATAGAGACCTAAGAAGACTCAGCAAACATCAAATCCCACCCAGCAACCATCAAACCCAGTAAACAAGCACAAGAGGTTGAAGTACATGATTGTTCAGATAAATGGAGCGTATGTACATAGCTTACAGAGGGACAGCCCACATATATACACGACTGTCAAGCCAAAAACCCTGTATATGTTTCAAAAAACAAGGCTAGGCAAGGGAGAAGGTTGAAAACTCAGACCCAGAGTGAACAGAAGTTGTCAAGCAATGGTATGACAAGAAACAAAAAATGAATGAGAGAAATCTAAGGAGAAAAGTACTCCAAACCCTAAGAAAGAAGGTCAATCCCCATTATGGTCGCCAATTTTGTTACAAGGGAAAAACTCTCTATGGCTAGGGTAAACCACAATAGACGAGAATGACTGCAGAAATCAACTTTATCCCAAAATCATGCTATATAAAGAAATATGCATGCGAGATAAGAAATAGGCCTTCCTCATCTAGATGTTTGATGAAGTCCATTTTTTAGCACTTTGACCCAAATCTATATACCTGCAACTAGTTCTCAACAAACAAGCAAAGCAAGCATATGGTGATAATATAAAGGGTTAGCACATTAGATAGCATAATCCATTAATAAACATAACAAATACGCCCATGGATAATAACTCAAATATTTGCAAGATATCAATTGGATGGGAAAAGAATATTTCTATTAATAAATGATTAGCAGAAGTGAAAATATTACAGACTTCCATGTCGGCATGGTTCGGAACCAAGAAACTAAGTTCCTTCCAGCTGGGCCTCCACCACTTCAATCCTCCACCAAATACAATCTCATAGAAGGGATACAATGAGGTTATCCATCAATAAGGGAAGATCTCGGGGGCTTAACATTGTGTTCAGACTTAAAGGACAAAAGGATGCAAACTCGATATGAAGTAAATAATTTCTCCAATGTAACTTTTCTCTCAAAATTGAATTCTTTCTCCTCTTTTCCATAGCTCGGAATTGGCCCATTTATAGCCTTCAAATGGAAATGAAGGATTGAGTTGGAACATTTCCAATTTTTGGAAGGCCAAAGATCATATATCTCTTGTCATGACATGGAAACCCGACTCCATTTTTCATTTTTTGGCACAAATCCCTATGTACGTGCGTTGTAGTGGAGCAGCCTGCGTATACACATGTTGTATAGTAGGCAAGGTGCGTACATGTGGAAAAATATGTATTTTTATCTCTGGGATTTATAAACATGGATGATAAGTCTGCATAGGGAAATGGAAAAAGGCCTTATGTGCAAGATTGCATAGGGTGAGGCAAATCTTGTTATAACATGGTTGGGTATGCTACAAAACTCGTAATGATTTGTTCGTTCACAATTTAAATTGGATTAAATATAATTCATATATAGATACACCCATACACCCGAGGATTAATAACAACAAGGAAACCATAGTTCCAATTTGGAGAGCATTAGACATGCAGGTCATGAGAAAGCAAAGGAGGGTGATTCCAATAGTATATAAGGCATCGAGGGAGAGGACATAAGAACAAACATAATGTTTTGAGCTAAGATCGATAACTGTATGGCATGTATTGTATGATAAACATGTGACCTCCATTAATAATTATATCAAAAATTTATCGAAAAGATTAAATTCTTCACATTATAATAATTAACGGGAAAATCATTCGATGGTGCAAAGTTTCCATCACTGGTTGTTGTTGTTTTTTTTTAGTTGTAAAGCAGTGATGGGATTTAAATACAGTTATCATGATGCTTTTAGATTTTAGATTTTAAAAATCTCACGAGGTGAGTAATAAGATGGTTATCACCTTCCTGCGGGGATGGTTGGTCAGTAATTTCTTATTTTTATATAGACACATATCATCATTGTACAAAACTTAAGAAAAACCCATCTAAATATGAAAACTGTAACACAACACAAATAACAAGCTTAATGGAAAGACCTGATGAGATGATCTAATCAATGATATTATTTTTTCGTATGATTAATAATTTTTTAAAATGGATTAATATTTTCTTTTGTATTACTTCATTTTTTGGACAGAAAAAAGAAGAGTTTTTTCAATCAGTCCGGACAAGTAGCTTTATCAAAGCTAGTTTTATGACACATAATGTTATTCCCTGCATAAGCCTCCATAAAGAGAATCACCATAAGGCATTGGAACATGAATCACAATAATGATGTTGTTTACCTACCTCCATGTGCCTATGCATATAGACCCACCAAAATTTATAAAATAGAAATCTAAAATTCCTCCACATGTATAACACTTGTCAAAGCATATTTACATGTGAAGAAAAGATATTCAGAATTTGAAAATTTTTGGCATGGCTTCCTCCAAGCCACATTCAACATCCCTATGACACATTCAGGATTTCTACGCTCGCTACCCACCTTACAAACAATAATTTCATAAAACAGGAGTCGATGCCTACAAAATGAGTCTACATCCCATGTTCTTTGAATAATTACACACAGTAATGGAAATCACAAAATAAGAGAATGCAAAAATAAGTTGTTACAAACATCAAAAATATCACAGATCTTTGAAACCTATCTTAATGGTTGGGGCAAAGGAAAATGTCAACATCCCAACTACAACAACTTTGATGGTAATACCTAAGAACTATGGGAAAGCAGAGCATATGTTTTGTCTCTTATTTCCATGCGATGTACTATCCATCTATCATGTGCATGGTAAATACATGTAAGCGATCTTGTAGTTTCGCTCACACTTTTAGTACATATCCCTCCAATGTAGCCTAACTGTCAATGTAGCCCAGTCGTTTATCGATCTCACCTTGCTCATGGTTTGGGGTAGAGGGCTCATGGGATAAAGGAAATAATATGCACAGACAATGGGAAGAACATCAAAGGAAGTAGCATAAGTCTCAAATGCACCATACATAGATCCAACAACTTATCCATCAATATAGATCACATATGGTATCGTTCCCAATATCTGCACATTCCTATTCAACTCATAAGCAGGAGAAACATAGCCAGTAACATAGCTAGTTGTTGTAGCAATAGTACAAGCAATAGGGACAAAATCCAATGTTGTTGCAGAAGCAAGGATAACACTAACCAGAACATATCCAGTAATAGAAACCTTCTTTGACATCTATAATTTCCTTGATATTTTCACTGGTCTTGATTAGATTGGAGAGTGTTAGAATTTTATTTTCCATCTCTTTTTCTTCAGTGATATTCATTGTATTGATTATATTTTCATACTTTAATTGTGTATTTAACTTCTTGACTAGAGCATGCAACTTTATCACATTTATAGTAGACTAAATGAACCTTTGAGCTACCTTATCCCTAGTTTGGCTATGCCATTCTACCATATCCACAACATTTACTTCACTCAAGTCTATTTCAATAGATGTAGATTTATATTGGGAATGGCCTAATACCTTAGTTATATCAAGTTGTAGTACTAATAAATTAAATGTGTTCTTCTCCTTCTTAGTTGATGCAATAAATCTAGGAGCTTCTAGGTCTTTTGATTCTAACTTAATACCTTGACCCACATTTTCTAATTGGACATCTTCATTATTTGATATAGGAAACTTTACCATGGTTCCTAGTTGAGCCTTCATAGAAGACTCATTCATCCCTTCAATAACCACCTCAGATACCACTAGTACATGTGTGGATGTTACAACCAAGACAAGCTCGCTTGATTTCTTTGGCTATAATTCTTCTAATTTATATTCAATTTTCTAAGAAAATTCTTCTTGTACAGCCCCCTTAGAATTAGCCTAAGCAATATCTTCAGGCCATTCAAATTATTTCTAGGTTTTCCTTCTCTTATCTTCAGGTTCATCTGAGCTCTATAATGCTCTTTTGTTATTATCACTTTGCAGTGTTGTCAGACTACTAGCAATGTCATTCCTTTGCTGGAAAAAAATAGGTGTTTGGCTTGATTTCATTCCATTACTATGAGAGTCTGTAATGGTTAAAACATGTATTGTAGCTTGATTTTTCTCCATTATATGATTTTCTTTTGAAGTTCCATCAATTACCTGCAACTTTAACAAACATTGCACCTCTTCCTGAGTATTTTTGTTATCTAATTTCTCAATTTTAGGCTTTGACTGGTGAATATATGGTGCATAGTTCAAATCCATACGTTGTTTTGGAATGATTTGATTTGGGTCATATTTCCAAACATCCCCTTTACTCAAATTAAAGAAAGACATTAATTTAGAAATATTATCTATAATAGACCTGTGATTTACAATCAAGTAGAAAAATTGATAGGGAAATAGAAAGGAAGATTTGTGACTTTTGAAATGAAATGCAATCAATCAAATACAAGTGTTTAGAAAAAATATTTCATAGCAAAAAGATGGGTTGATATATACACAAGTAAAAAGTAAGGTTCCAGCTGACAACCATATACATGAATGATGGTACAATCATGATATAAATACCAATCACTAGTACTTAATTCGGGAATAAATTGAAGAATCCTCCTATAATCCTTAGGTATTCAAGGAGGGTGTTTTCCATAAATGAAAATATATACATGTAATAGGAATTGATTAGAAAATTGCATGTAATCCTTATTTGATACATCTATAGATAGAACAGAGGTCCATTCAAATACTGGAAAGGGTTTACCATGTTCATATTATTTTCGAAGGGAAAGATGATGGAAGGATTCAACTTGAGAGAATAAAAACAAGTATATCAAGTGGCATTGATAACGAAAAGTCTTGAAATTACAAAACATACTTAAGTGTTTGTGAATAGATTATGCTATAAAATCTGCAAATTTATACTCAGTGGGAGATGAACCAATAGGGGTAACTATTTCATTCATAAAACAAAGCATAATCTCATCAACATGCAAGTCATCATCATTATCCAAAATAACTGACAAGACTGAGATCACTTGTTGATAAATTGGGGTGAATAAAACTGAGTATATGGGAAAGAAATTTGGAAAAACAAATTCATATATGAGGAAACGAAAAAAAACCTATATTTTTTCAGAAGGTGTCCAATTATTACTTTTGCAACTAACTCTTATTTATCGATTGTTATGATCTAGTGCCTTAAAAAATGATAAAAATTCAATACAATCTGCTTCGAGGGGGAAACCTTATTTCACAATATATCCAATTTAGAATACAATATGAGATGAGATAATATGATCCTAAGACTAGGTCTCCTTGGTTTATGTTACACGTCAAAATTACTCAAATGGATAAGTGTCGCGTGTTCCTCTCAATTGTCGTAAGTGTCACATCTTCCTCACAACTTTTGCAAGTGTCGCAAGTTGGTCACAAGTGTCACAAACGATGTTCGAGCATACTGCCATGCCGACGACACTAAGGAGACACTTAAAACATCTCATGTACTTGATTTGGAGAAGAAGAACTAGTTAACTAAAGTCAAGGAACTCTTAACACATGAATAGAGCTTTTGATCAGAGGTTTTAGGGGTGAGCGCTCCCTTATATCAGCCTAAGAAGCATTGGCGCTCCCCTATAAGGCTTCAGGGAGCATTATAACACTACCCTGCCCCCTCTGAAGGAGCGTTACCCACTTTTAGGGCGATGGCGCTCCCCTTAAGCTTCTTAGGAAGCGCTACAGCGCTCTAACACCCCTTTTGAAGGAGCACTGCCTAATCTGAGGTAGTAGTTGGCCCGTTGAGGAGAATAAGGGTAGGATCTTTCAAGATTAGGAGGCAGTTGTATTCGAATTATTGGTTTCACCAAGAGATCCCTGATCTAAGGAGGAAGTTCCTCAACTTGTTCTAAAGATAACTCAAGAGGTTAAGCTCCTCTTAACCTATATAAACAGGCTCTATGATGGTGGAAAGGGAGGAAGAATTGCTAGCATGAAACCTATGATCTTGTAGGAAACACACAGTCATCCAAAGGAGAGTGATCAGTGAAGCTGCTGTCATCCAGGTTGTGGATCTTTCAGGCAAGGGTTAGACGAAGGGGACTTGACGAAGTTGTCGCATTTGCATCTACAATTGTAAGTATTGTTGTCATTATTCTCATTAATATGACACGCTTGGCCTGTTTCTTTTTAGTTTGTGTCTGATGTTACATGAACTTATCATTGATAGATAGATCTGTTTTCAAGCTAATATCAATAGAGTAGGAAGTGGTTGTATCTTGTTTGTCCGCAGAACTCAACGAGGAGCAAAGGATCGGAGCGCAACTCGGAGCATGTAGGGACAAACGTCGATAAAGAGGTACTTTTGTTATCCTTCCTTCGCATATGTTAGTTTGAATAGATTTGAAAGGAAGTTAGTGTCCACGTTAAGCATTTTCTGTCTTAGAGTTAGGGTCAAGCTCTTTGAGGCAATCTACCTGTCCACAGGGAGATTTTCCTATAACAGAAACTGGCAACTCCACTGGGGAGATAGCCTCAAATCGAAACTCCTTGTTTTGATTTCTCCTCATTGACCTAGTTTTACCCCTTGATTTTTTCAGACCTGATTCACTCCTATTTTGATTGGTTTCATGAGCTGATTAGCTCCCTACCCCATCATACTCAGCATAGTTGTCGAGTTTGAATTGCAATTTTTGGAATTTTTTGACATTTCTAGGAGTTTTTGAACCTGGCGCCCCTATCCCTGTGTTAATAGAGTGCCATCGCTCCCTAATAGCTTTGCACGGAGCATTATAACGCTCCTTTCCTTTGGCAACAGAGCACCAGCCCTCTTTTGGCCAATAAACCTTCCAGAACTGCTTTTTTTGGGTTTTGCCTCTGTGTCTCTCCTGCTGAGTAACCTTGTGAGTCAATGCTTCTTCTCTTCCAGCCTCGACATCTATCTTTTTGAAGAATGAACATCTTACTATTTGGATTTTGTAGTCTTCTTCACTATTGTTATTGAGTTTTTCTGTTGAGTGAAGTTTGAAGCCCATGCATTTCTTTTCTCTCCTCATCAACTGAAGGAAAACTCTGGTGAAGGTCATCAAAGGCCTACAGATCCTTTCATTTTGACTTTAGTAAAAGATCATTGTTCTTCAACTTTTTCTTTTGGGTGTGAAGTTTGTTTTCTCTTTGATTGTTTCTTTTCTTTCACTTTTCATTTTGATTGCAATGAAAGGGTGCATTGTTTGTATGACTTTTGCTTGTGCTAGTTTGATTTTCATTCATATAAGAAGATAATTAGCAAGATGAGAATTGTGTTGAATTGATCCTTATTCATATGCAAACAATAAAAGGCATCTTCATGATTGATTGTGCATGTTACAAGGTATCTCAGAATTTGTAGCATCACATCAGGATTTGATTGAGAAAAAGAATTTTTTGAGGACACTCCTTATTTGTGCTTGTTAGTGAAAAGAACTCTCTCTCTCCCTCAGATAGATGTTCATCGAAAGAAATGACTGCTTATCAAATTTGATGCATTTTTGGGACTGGGTCATAATTCCATTCGTTTCACTTCCATGCACCCCTTTTGCGTAAAGAACAGCCATAAAATCAATGCTAATTAAAAATTATTTAGAACTTTTTCTTTTCTAGGATCCTCCACCAACAGTAGATTAGGCTTAGTACTTTGGGTTAGGGATGTGAGCATAACTCTCCAAAGTTTCCAAAACAAACATTAGCATCCTGAGTTAGGGAGAGTCAAATCCAATTATCGTATAAGTCTGCCTGGGATCCCCCTCTCACACAGGGGTTATGCATGAGGTCGCATTCAGGTGAGCTACGGGGACTAACCCTCTGTGGTTTAACTGATTGTGGTGGTCAGATCGTATTATGGGGATCACTTTGAGGTAAATCCACAATTACTGCGTCGAATCCTTTTAGTTGATTTCGGGCTCGATAACCTGCCCGTACGTTCGGATCGGACTGTCGATTGTTCCTGCCCAAGGGCTGACTGCGAATTGGTAACCTTAGTGGCCATAATCTTTAGGGTCTTACACAAGGTGACGGTGATGGGAAGTCTCACTGTACCTAGAGCAGACATTGGTCAAACTCACTCGGGCTCCTTGGAGGGTAAATCCACAATTACTGTGTGGAAGCTTGCACCAAGGCATAAGTCTGTTAAGCAGGTCACCATTGTAACTGTTCCACCCTATCCCCGCCCCTTCTGGACTTGATCATGCGACATTGGATTTCATCACCAACTAGTACGGTCATCAAAAGAAGGTCATGTTTTCTTGGTTGTGATTCTTATATTTTTTTAGCGTGTGTTGTTTTTTTTCGGTAGTTGGCCATAGATCTCTTTCACCGACTCTTTTTCACCAACATCGACCCTCCACGTCGCTCGCGGAGGCTACAAGGACTTCCTCCAGAAAATATGGAAGGAAACACCCCTTTACCCCCTCATTCTACGGAGGAATCTCCTCAATGGAGCGAGGTTCAAAATACTACAACTTCCCAGGAAGAAGTTCCCACTCCTTTGGAGAATTTTCGAATTGTTTCAGAATCTCCGGAAACTTACCGCATTCCGAAGGGATATGAACGATGTATCCTCCATCTAAATTCCGCTGGAGAATTTGTTGTCATCAATCCTTCTAACATTCCGGCTGGGTCTTCTCAAAACCCTTTAGCCGATGACCCTTTTTGGACCACGAACATTGTTCGAAGTCCACCACGCTTGGTGCGAGATCTTTATGGAATAGGGGAAGGTGTCGATGCACCTTTTTCCTACACCGTACCTCCGAACCATTTTACCGGTACCACCATTTTTACAGCCACACCACCCGTTGGTCCAAACATATCGTCTGTTGGCCCAAGGTCTACTATTCCCCTCCCAACGTCCCATTCTACAATGGTCCCACACATTCCGACTATCCCTGCCGGTAACACGGTGGTTAATCAAGCTCCGATTGGCACACCTGTAACACCAAGACCTACACTCCCTTTTGGATTCAGGGCACTGAATGCTTCCACTTCCACCACTGCCCAAAATACTACCCAAGTTATACCGGGAAGTTCTATACCTATCCAACAACCTGGAGGGACCGGTCTTGGTGGTCCTAATCCGCTCGGCGGTACCGGTCAGTCATTTACGTCTGGTTCTCAAATCCCCGGAACTCTACCTCAAGCTGGGGGGTATCCTCCCACTGGAGGACAAATTCCATTCAGGGGCCACCCTCATGCTGGGAAGCAGCCTCAAGTCGGAGTCTACCATCAACCACTCGAACAAAATGCGTCCGCCGCACCCAATCCATGGAATGTCCTTTTTCAAGGAAACCCATAGTTCTCAGCAGGATAAAATGCTCAGACTCCACAACAACCCCCTTATGGAAAAATGCCAAACCCACCCTATAACCCACAAAACCCATCTGGTTATCCTCCGCTCACACATGCTTCTCAAAACACCTCAAATCCTGTGTACCTTGGTCAAAACCAACCTCACATGAGAGGGCCCACTAGTTATAATTATCCACATAAACTAGTAATTGGCCCCACTGGTGTCCCTCTGCCACACCAACATTACCCATAGGTTAACCGACAACTACCTTTTCTAGCTACCCTGGACCTTCCAGACTTGTCTCAGTTAACGAATGATCCTATTTATCATTCTCCGGTTTGGCCAGCTATTCTAGCTAAACTTCCTTCTAATATCCCAAAATTCAACGGAAAGTCTGAAGAAGACCCGAACAACCACGTGATGACTTTACATTTGTGGTGTTCATCCAACTCCCTCATGGATGATTTGATTTGGTTGCGTATTTTCCAACAAACACTTATGGGTTCCGCAGCGAAATGGTATATTGAATTACCACGCGCATCTTTTCACAATTTCAACTCCCTCTCCATGTCCTTCCTCACACACTTCCAACTACCCATTCAGTACGAGACGGGTACTGAGATATTAACCTCCCTTTGTCAGACAACTTTCGTACACATCTCCGACCATATTCATGAATGGAGACGACGACGAAGACTAATCAAAGCGGTCATTCCTGACCAATTGTTAGAAGAATGGTTCACTAAATCGTTGTTACCCAGATTGCTTGTGACGTTGCCATGGGTGGTGTAGTCACTGAGGAAGAAGCCATTTCCCGAGCTCAGTACTTAGACTTAGTCTATTCACAATCCGGTACTCTGTATGAGTTGATACCAAATGCTACCCGTGCCACTAACGATCCATCCAAACCATCATCTACTTCCCACGTGGATGGAGTTATTGGCTCTGTCAAAACCCAATCTACTACCCAATCGACTGGAACGATTCAGCGGCCCACTTCAACGGCCACTCCCAGCCCGACTACACCCTCTTCTACCCCCTCTCAAACTCAGGTCTCTGATGTGAATGCGGTCCAATCAACCCCTTCACAACAACTTGGGGGCAAGAAGAAAGCGAGAAACAAACCAAAGAAAAACAATAACAACGAACAACCCAAAACCCAACCACAAACCCCTGCTGCCAGAAAACAACCACGACGAAAATTGAAATTCCCATGTCTCATTTGTGGTGACGATCACTACACTTGAGACTGTCCACATCGCGATGAAGTGACTAAACTTTTCAAGGGAAATTCACAACCCGCTGTGCTTACTCAGCCTTTTCCACAGCAGCAATCTTTGGTTGCTCAAACCCCCACTGTTGGGGGCAGTTCCAACCCACCCCATGATGAGGCCTCGACAAGTGCCCACATTTACATGTTTAATATAGTTAATCTAACCACTCACTCTGCGACATATGACATGCTAGTTAAACCTGATAAGCCGAAGACTGCTAACGGTTCTTCACCAGACCCGTTACCATCCTCCGTCAACCCTCCATCTATTAACCCTCCATCCGGGCCACTCCAAATTGAGAAACCTTCGTTTGACTCTATCTTACGCCCTCCTAAGAGCACCATCCGGAAATCTACCTTCAATCCTAATTCACGGGCTGCCCAAAACTACAACATTGTATAAGATTTGGCCCAAGCCCCATGTGCTATGTCCGCCTTGGAAGTTCTACAACACTGCCCCAGCCAATGTAGAATGCTCTTAGCCTCTATCGGTGCTTTTGATCCTGAGTCATCAAACAACCTCACGTTTAATCTGGATGATCATCAACCGCGACTATCCCACCAGCTAGCTTTCCAAATCGATGTTGTTGTTCACAATCAACAAATCCACCAGACTATCCTGGATGAGGGAGCCTCTACCTGTGTCATGTCTCTAGCATGTTGGAAAGGCTTGAAATCACCTTCCCTTAAAAAATCTGCTACCATGTTACGTGCCTTCAACGTACAAGGTTTTCATCCTCACAGATTATTACAATCCTTAGCCGTTCAGTTGGGCGGAAAAACTGTTACCGTTGACGTCGAGGTGGTCGATGCTCCCCTCAATTACAACCTACTACTTGGAAGAATTTGGTTCTACGCTATGACTGTCGTCGCCTCGTCGGTGTTTTGATGTGTACAATTCCCCCATCAAGGAAAAATTGTTACCATTGATCAGCTTAATTTTTTCACACCCGACGCTCACATCCCTACTACCAACAACATTCCCTTTTTGGGAGACCACCCGGTTACGTATGAAAGTGTTGGTGTTGGCTTATTGAAATATTCCAGCCTCATGGATACTTTCCCTACACCACTTCCACCTACCGCACATCATATTGCCACCATCAATATGATCTCAACTATGCCTTATCAATCCTTGGAATCATCTGACCCTTGGATTGTGCCTAGTCCTTTGGAATTCGATGTGCTCGGTGACACTATGCCACTAAGCCCAGCCGAGGCCGCATACGTAGCTATTCAATCTGCCTCTCCCTTTTTGAATACTTCACATTCATTGGCACCCGATGCTTACTCAGTGCCCTTGTGGTTGGATTCCCTGTCGTCTGTCGTTGATTACATTTCCCAAAATTTTCCTTCGGATGAATCTATTATGGAAATGCTTAGCATTGACGATCTGCCCTGGGATGACAACCACCATCAATCCTCTTTTCTTCCGCCTTTGGAAGGAATTCACCAAGACATACGCTCTGTCTTCCCTCCCGATGTTACCGATGCTCCGCAATCTCCTATCCTCACACAAGATACTCTCTATGAGGGGAACATGGGTAACATCTCTACTATGATCACGATTGACATTTCAATCAAAGAAGGTGTCATGGAAAACATTAACCTTGGCGCTAATTGCACACCCGACAAAGTGGTTTCTTACACCGCTTTGTTCAAGGAATTCCGCGATGTCTTCTCATGGAGCTACGAGGAAATTCCAGGGATCGACCCTTCAATCATCGTACATGAAATTAAAACCTACCTTGACGCGAAACCGGTTCGAAAAAAGCTTCGCTCGGTTCATCCCAAGAAAATCGCAGCTATAAAGGCAGAAGTTGAAAAACTTCTAAAATCTAGCTTCATCTATCCCGTCCCTTTAACCGAATGGGTCTCCAACCTTGTTCTGGTTGCTAAGAAACAAGGGACCATCCGTGTTTGCGTTGACTATCGATATCTCAACAAAGCTTGTCCCAAGGACAACTACCCTATGCCCTTCATCGATCAAATCATCGATAATTGCGCAGGGAGCATAATCTTCTCTTTCATGGATGGCTTTTCTAGATATAACCAGATTGAAATCTTACCTGTTGATCAACATAAGACAGCCTTCATCTGCCTTGGGGTACTTTCGCTTACCGAAAGCTACCTTTTGGCCTTAAAAATGCTGGTGCTACTTTCCAGCGAGCCATGTCGTACGCTTTCCACGACATCAAGCATATCGCAGAACCTTACCTCGACGATTTACCCACCCATTCATCCAATCGATCCATTCACATCGATCACTTGCGGGCAATTTTTCTTCGATGTCGATTCTATCGTATTCGTTGAACCCACACAAATTCATTTTCGCTGTCGAATCCAGTCGACTCCTCGGTTTCATTGTCTCCAAAGACAGGATCAGGGTGGATCCCTTAAAAATCAAGGCCATTCTAGCCTTACCCCCACCTACTAATTTAACCCAACTCCAAAGTTTGCAAGGCAAAGCAAACTTTCTTCATCGTTTCATCTGCAACTACGCTGAGATCACTAAAGGATTTATGTGGTTACTGTAAAAGAACGTCCCTTTCATCTGGGATGATGTTGCTCAATGGTCATTCGGCGCTCTTAAGCATGCTTTGACCCATGCTCCTTTGTTACATCCTCTCGAATATACAAAGGATTATATCCTTTACTTGGCCGCTTCTACTTCCACCATTACAATGGTGTTAGTCCAAGAAGACCCCAACGGCGAAGAACATGTGATTTATTATCTGAGCAAGAGTTTATCTGGACCCGAACTCAGATATTCGCATGTTGAGAAACTGGCTCTGGCAGCCGTCATCGTTGTCCAAAGGTTCCACCACTACATCTTATTACACACCACCACGGTAATTGCAGACTCCAACCCTATGTACCACGTCTTGACACATCAAGTACTTGGGGGCAAATATTCAAAATGGATCGTTATTCTTCAAGAATTCGATCTTGAGTTTACGAAGGCCAAAGCCAAAAAATCCCTAGTGTTTGTCGAGCTCATATGTGCTCTCCCCCGTGCCAATGAAAACTTTGAACCTAGAGATTCTCTCCCCGATGAATCTCTCTTCCTCATCAGCACTTCTGATCCTTGGTATGGAGACATTCTCCTCTACCTTCAAACTCGATGTTTTCAGCCCAACATCTCTCGCGAAGAGCGTCGATGCATTCATCACCACTCTCGCCGTTATATCATCCTCATCAACACTTTGTATCGTCGTGGTATTGACACCATCCTTCGGCGATGTCTGATTCACGAGCAGGTTGAACGCATTTTGAACGATTGTCACCTTGGCACCTGTGGCGGTCACCTTTCCGGGATGGCCACAGCCCAAAAAATCCTATGTGTCGGCTACTTTTGGCCCTTGATTTTCAAAGATTGCATCGAGGCCGTCAAAAAATGCCAACCCTGCCAAATCTTCAACAAGAAGGCATGCACCCACCCTACCGCGTTGCATCCTATTATCGCCATCGGTGCCTTCGCCAAGTGGGGTATCGATTTCATGCAGTGTAAGCCTACCTCAACTGAGGGGCACGGTTACATCATCGTCGCCATCGACTACTTCACCAAATGGGCTTAGGCTATGCCTACCTTCCTGAATGATGGTCATACTGCAGCTCTATTCCTCTTCAACCACATCATAACTCATTTTGGTGTACCATGTGCCATTGTCACTGACCATGGTGCACACTTCAAAAACCAGATGATGAGCGAATTACATGTCAAATTGGGTTTTCACCATGAAAACTCATCCCCCTACTATCCTCAAGCGAACGGACAAGTTGAGGCTATCAACAAAGTCCTAAAAACCATGATCCAATGCATGGTGGGGGAAAACAAAACATCGTGGCATTTACAATTGTTCTCTACTCTCTGGGCCTATCTCACTTCTGTGAAAACTTCAACTGGATTTACTCCTTTCCAGTTGGTCTATGGCATTGAAGCCGTCCTACCAATCGAGTGTGAGATTCCATCACTCAAACTGAAAGTAGAACTCCTGCCACATACTTCTGTTGAAGAAGAACGATTCTTGTATCTATCCAAGCTGGACGAAACACGTCGCAATGTTGCTCTCGCCAATGAGGCACATCAGAAATGAATTAAGAGTCAATATGACAAATCCGTCCACCCTCGGGCTTTCATAGAAGGAGACTTAGTCCTCGTTTACGACCAAGCCNCACGATAAATTGGGGACAAGAAAGTTAGAACCTATGTCGCACGTTCCTTACATCGTGAAGCGTGTTATACACAGAGGTGCCTACGAATTAGTTGACCATGATTACCTTAAAAATTACTATGCCTATATCACCTAGCATTTGTACTTTGTACATTACTGTATTTTAGTTTGGTGTGTTTATTTCTTTCGCGCACTCGAGTCTTACCTTTGCCACTCATGACTGTGCTTGTGTTTTCATGTGCAGATGACATCTTCCTTTCCTATCTCTTTTGGGTTCATGGATGGCGCTAGCCGACATACCCGAAACATTTCTTCGACAGCATGGGTTATTTACCAGTTTGACGAAGTGGTGAGTTCAGGAGGTATCTTCTTAGGACCAGCAACGAACAATATGGCAGAATATCACGCTGTCATTGGATTATTGACCCAAGCCTCCTCCCTAGGTATCTTTTGTATCATTGTGTACTTAGACTCCCAACTCGTGGTTTATCAACTCAATTGTATCTACGCTATCTGTAATCCTATCCTGCTACATCTACACTTACAAGTTCGTCGTCTTGAACGAATGTTCGATTACATTGAATATAGACACATCCCAAGAGAACTTAATAGTGTTTCGGATTCATTAGCTAATTATATCATGGATCGGTATCTTGCCCACATATAAGATTTAAGGAAAGAAAAATTGTACATTAAATGTAAATTAAAACATGTCACAGACATCATCATGTACAAATCATTGGCATTGTAAAAAACTTGAAACTGTATATATAAATATATATATATATATATATGGCATGACTGAAATGTTTGTATTACATCAAAAAGTATGAAGAAGAGCAAAATATTGGGTCTTTCCACCCATACAACGTCGCCTGGAAAGGCATACAAAAATATGATCACCGAAGAGACTCTAATCTCCTCGCACTACATTGTGCTGCGAGTAACACATCACCGCACGCACTACGCGCCTCAATAGAGAATTGATATTCTCTGGTACTCCCACAGTGTGCCTCTGTAGATGTAAAGGCACTTCTCCCCTCCGCAAAGGAGGAATGCCCATCTTAAGGCCTTGGAGGTTTCTCTCAACCTCCCGGAGACCTATCACTGGTACGGCCAGACCTGCTGCAACCGGGACGCCCCCACAACATCCTAGTACCGGTACATCAGCGAAGCGCACTGTTCCCTTATCTGCATGTTGAAAACAATACATCTGTTAAAACTCTTCTACATACCCAAAATATATATATATATACATTAAAAACTCAAAAACAAAAACTAGACAAGGTATGGCTCAGTCTCTTACCTAACACATCCCAGTCTTCCCCCGTGGGCAAAATCAAATCCATACTCCCGCGGAAATCTACCTCGGCATAGGGGAAGTCCTCTATCCAGAGATACTGTCGTCTCAGCCAGGCAAAGAAATCGCCAGTGAAATGGAACTCTGACTCCAATACTAGCCTTGGAGACAGACTAGTCCACTTCTCCATCCTCGGTTCATCCACTGGTCGCACTGCCAGTGCTATCTGAGGCTGCATCTGAGGGATGCGCTCTAGAAAAAACAAGACCAAAAATGAGCCATAACCAAACTGCTTATGTCCAGTCCTGCACCATGAAATCTGTTCCTTCACATTTCGAAGGAACCCTGCACTCTAGTTGAACAGTATTGGCTCCAAACACTGAACACCGTAAGCCACCTGCGATCTTGATGCCATATGCGCGCTCGTACTGCCGGTCACGCTCGTGATAGAAAACAGTATAGACCGGAGGGGTAGCTCTTGAATATCCTTGATAGGGATTCTACCCCCTACCAGTCTTTCTCCTGGGATACAGTGGCATGCCAGATACACGTCCACTTGCTCGGGTAGCGCCCTCTGCCCGGTGAAAGATATGGGGACCCCTCTTTTCGAGAGGCCAGTCAGAAAATATACATCTTCTAACTCAATGGTTAAAATCTGTGTGCCAATCTGGAATCCTTGTTCTGCAACATCCCATAGGCCAATCATATGTTCGAGCAATAAAATCTCTTTCTTCATCTTTTGCAACTTGAAGAATTTGAGCAAACCACAAGCTCGCAAGGTGGCCCGTGTACGAGGACTCTGCAAGGCAGCTAAGTCATCCATCTCATGTTCTCTTTCCTTCCATTCAATCATGATTGCCAAAGTTACCTACAAAACAAAAAGAAATAAAGAAACTCGTTATTTCCACGTTTTGACAATTTCAGCAATTTTCAAAAGCAATTTAAAACATGAAATAAGATGCCCACATCATTTAAAAGTAACCACCATGCCCTCTCTTAAGCATTTAACATTCATCAAACAATGATAAAAACGTTTAAAAAGATCAAAACAATTTTATGGCTGCGGGGGCGTGCGTGGGGGTTTTCTCGTGGATTCCTTGCTAAAAAAACGACCTATCTAATTGACTACTGGGGCGTTGGCATCTTAGCCATCTTTTCCTAGAACGTTTTTTCACAAAGAATCATGTTTTTCCATTGATTTTTAAAGAGGTCGATTTGGTTCTAATTGGGGAAACTTAGGGCTTCATATTTTGAAATAAATGATGCTATGAAAATGAATGCTAAATCATGCAATTGAAAGAAGAAGAGATGGACATCTTCCTGGTCTGAACGGCAAGCAAAACGGTGAACCGTAGCTCCGGCAGCGAACAAAACAAGATCCACTTCAAAATGAGATTCTCCACTACTCCACAATCCTTGTGCAAAATGAAATGGTAAATGAATTTTCATTGTGTTGTTATTTATAAATTTTCATTTTTCACAAGATATAGCCATTTTTGGGTTTCTCTAATGGTATAATGGCTTCACTAAACCCTGGTTTGTAGTTTTGGCATCACAGGTTTCCTGGCAGTCCTGATGGATTATTCACCTTGTCACACTTATGAGCACAGTCTTAGTTCATTCTCAAGCTCAATAACATGAGAACTTAACCGGGTAAAATTTTATCTCTTTTTCGGACCCGTACAGATACGAACACACGAAAAAGGAACCCCCCTAGAGTCTCCTTTAAACCCTTTTTAGACTCTCTAAATATGAAAAGATTGTCGAGTGACCTTGCTTCCTTTCACACTCGTTAAAAGGTCAGAAAGGGCATCTTTCGAGCGATAGTTTAACCCTTTTTCGGTCTTGTTGGACTACTGTACGAAAAAGGAACTGAGAGAGTTCTCTTTTAAGTGTTTTTCCAAACTCTATAATCGCGAAAAACCTTCGAGTTTCCTGTCTTTGGACTCGTTAAAGCACACATCGACAGACCCATATGGGACCGAACCCTTACTTCTTTCGGTTCATTAAACAAAGGAAGAGGAACTTACCAAAGGTGAGTTATATCGAGCATGTGTTATCCTCCTCGAGCTCATTAAATCAAAAAGAGGTACTCGTCCATCTAGATGGGGGAAAAATTGAAAGGAGCAAGCCAAGCAGTCTCTTGAGAACATCATCCAGCACTTCTTAGAGTCACCCTTGAACATGGCACTTTGTCATTTGCATATATCATAATCTGCTAAACCTCTGCACTTAGCCAATCCTTTGAGTTCCTTTCACTCCTTTGGGTCACCCGACGCAAGTCACTGCATCCACTGCATAAGTATTGGTCAACGTCATGTTCTGCTATTGTGCGTCAGTGTTCAAGGGAAGTATCTTCCTCAAGAGTCATCCATCCCAAATATCTTGCCTCAAAACCATTGTCAGACCATGTTCTTTTGATCTACCTATTACATCTCTATGTCCGTTTCGTGTCATTGATGGGGGATACATCAAGGCCCTCCCTCGACGAGTCTATTCCTGTCGACTTCAACACATTATCCGGGAATCAGAGTTAGAAACCAGTTAGTACTTTGGGACCTGCATACCTCAATGGCAGGCCTCCTCACATTCGATAGGAAGTTTACATCATTGACCTATGATCGAATAATTCCACGGATGTTTGACTTCAGCTCATCTATTCACATTCGCTAGAATGTACTAAGTTACCTTGGGAATCATTGGCATTAATGGTGATCTCCCTCGCACGTGTTAAAGGTTTACACCATTGATCGGTAATCAAGTGGTTTCTGCCATGTTCGACATCAAGACATCTATTCACATGGTTGGAATCGTACCGTGTTGAGATTGGTAAAGAAGACCCTGGGTCGAGTGACCACTTTGATATACTTAGCCCAGGTTGCGAAGGAGTTTCTATTGGACAAAGAACACATACACTGTTACATAGATCCACTTTGTATTGGTCGTGGCTATGTCTTGTCATCTCGTAGATCCACTGTGTATTCTTCATGGCTACGATCAGTCTGAGTCATTAGAGTATATATCCATATTGTATCTTCGGTGGCTATACCTTTTTATCAATACAATTATGGATCCACAGTGTATTTTATGGCGGCCATATCTTGCAAGTCTTGATCACCCAAGCATAGGTATGCCTGCCTTGGGTTTTGAAATATGTCATGATATTTGTTGGATGTTTGTGTGCAGCTTCCGTCAGGTTCTCCGAGTCTATACCCTTGCTTGGATGTCTGCAAAGCATTTCAGTTATCAGTTCTCATCTTCTAACTTCATACTTTGGGGGGCAATCTGTTACATGTCAAAATTACTCAAATGGATAAGTGTCGCATGTTCCTCTCAATTGTCGTAAGTGTCGCATCTTCCTCACAACTTTCGCAAGTGTCGCAAGTTAGTCACAAGTGTCGCAAACGATGTTCGAGCATACTGCCATGCCGACGACACTAAGGAGACACTTAAAACATCTCATGTACTTGATTTGGATAAGAAGAACTGGTTAACTGAAGTCAAGGAACTCTTAACACCTAAATAGAGCTTTTGATCAGAGGTTTTAGGGGTGAGCGCTCCCTTATATCAACCTAAGAAGCGTTGGCACTCCCCTATAAGGCTTCAGGGAGTGTTATAACACTTCCCTTCCCTCTCTGAAGGAGAGCTACCCACTTTTAGGGCGTTGGCACTCCCCTTAAGCTTCTTAGGAAGCGCTACAGCGCTCTGACACCCCTTTTGAAGGAGTGTTGCCTAATCTGAGGCAGTAGTTAGCCCGTTGAGGAGAATAAGGAGAGTATCTTTCAAGATTAGGAGGCAGTTGTATTTGAATTCTTGGTTTCATCAAGAGATCCCTGATATGAGGAGGAAGTTCCTTAACTTGTTCTAAAGATAACTGAAGAGGTTAAGCTCCTCTTAACCTATATAAACAGGCTCTATGATGGTGGAAGGGGAGGAAGAATTTCTAGCATGAAACCTATGATCTTGTAGGAAACACACAGTCAGCCAAAGGAGAGTGATCAGTGAAGCTGCTATCATCCAGGTTGTGGATCTTTCAGGCAAGGGTTAGACGAAGGGGACTTGACAAAGCTGTCGCATTCGCATCTACGATTGTAAGTACTGTTGTCGTTATTCTCATTAATATGACACGCTTGGCCTGTTTCTTTCTAGTTTGTGTCTGATGTTACATGAACTTATCATTGATAGATAGATCTGTTTTCAAGCTAATATCAATAGAGTAGGAAGTGGTCATATCTTGTTTGTCCGCAGAACTCAGCAAGGAGAAAAGGATCGGAGCGCAACTCAGAGTGTGCAGGGACAAACGTCGATAAAGAGGTACTTCTGTTATCCTTCCTTCTCATATGTTAGTTTGGATAGATTTGAAAGGAATTCAGTGTCCACATTAAGCATTTTCTGTCTTAGAGTTAGGGTCAAGCTCTTTGAGGCAATCTACCTGTCCGCAGGGAGATTTTCCTACAACAGTTTATATTGTAGATTTTAACCATTTACAATAAATTACTGCAAACAAATTCTTGATAAAACAAAAAAGAAACAATGGAACACACACACATTACAAAGAGATTTTATCCTGGAAAACCAAATTGGGAAAACCAACAACTTGTTTAGAGTCATGCCTCTAATATTCTATTCATCATATATCCATTGTTTACAATACAATACAATATATAGGGATCCTGCAACATCCAAAACCCTTAATCCATTGACCCATATTAGTCAACAACCCTAATTCCTTAATCAAAAATAGAAAACCATTAGTGAAAACCATGTGCCAAAAAACGGATGCAAAAAAATCCAAAATATATTTTGGGGGGCACTACCCCCAAACTTTTGCGTAGTCGTGCTCCCACCCCCCTACAAACCCCTCATACAGGGGGGATCCACCTCCCTATGATCCCCTGGTTAGGGGAGGGATAGAGGCCCCCCTTCTTACCCTCCCATGTGCTCAGCGCAATGCAGACACTAGATCTAATCATGCAAAAAATATAACACATACCCAAGATTCTCCCACTTGTTGTTTTCTTTGCATTCAAGGCATTACAAGGTTGCATAGTCAACAATCCAATGAATCAATTCCCATATATACTGTACATGAAGAGAACTTTTCAGTGCTCACATATTTTGTTAATGAACCTGCAACATTCTTCAAAGTGCCTGCCTTCATTAGGAACACTTTCCTTTCTTCAACCATGTCTCTCACAAAGTGATATTGAACATCAATATTCTTTGTCTTTGAATGATAAATCGAGTTCTTTGCAAGGAATATTGCACTCTGACTATCACAATATATCCTTACAACTTTCTATACCTACCCAATACCTTAACACAATCTTTGTAACCATATTGCTTCCTTGCTTGCATGAGTGGTTTCCATGTATTCAACTTCTTTAGTTGAGAGTTCTACTATAGACTGTCTTTTGCTGATCCAATTGATTGCTCCTCCAAACAGGTTAAACATATACCCACTTGTAGATATTTTGTGATACATATCTCGAGCTCAGTCTGCATCAACAAATGCATGTATTTCCAACACTCTAATCAATCCTCGTCTTTCATGGTAGCATAATACATAACTAGTAGTGCCACGCAAATCCCTGAAAACCTTATTTACTATTGTCCAATGCTTTTTCCTTGTTTTTGACATATACTTGCTCAAAACTCCCACTTCATGTGCATTGTTCGGTCTAGTACATACCATTGCATACATCAAATTTCCAAACACACTAGCATACAGAACATGAGACATGTCCTCTTCCTCTTCTCGTGTCTTCGGATACTGATCTAAAGATAAATTTACACCTACAGGAATAGGAACCTTGATCGGTTTACATTCCTACAAATTAAACCTCTCCCATATTTTCTCAACATATTTCCTTTGATTTAATCATAGTTTGATGTTTGCCTAATCTCTTTTAATTTCCATGCCCAAAATGAAATTTGCAACACTGAGATCCTTCATGTCAAATTTATAGGAAAACTAGGTTTTCACATCCTATATAATCCCCTTGTCATTTCCTATCAAAAACATATCATTCACATACAAGACCAAATAAATAAGATGATCACTGATTAATTTGAAATACACACAGTGATCTGCTTTTCTCCTTGTGAAGCCAAGTCCCAACAAAGAAGTATAAAAAATTTGATACCACATCCTTGGTGATTGCTTTAACCCATATAAGGACTTGTTCAGCTTGCATACTAGTTCTTTCTTTCCCTTCACAACAAATCCTTATGGTTGCTTATTGTATATTGCTTCTTCCATTTCCCCATGTAGGAGAGCTATCTTCACATCCATTTGTTCTACTTCAAAATCAAATGCAACAACAATAGATAAAATAAGTCTAATAGAACTTAACTTGGCAACAGAAGAAAAAATTTCACCAAATTCAATTCCCTCTACCTAGGAATAACCTTTTCCTACTAACTGATCTTTGTATTTCTTCACTTTTCCTTATGCATTCAGCTTCTTCTTAAACACCCATTTGTTGCAAATGGGATTTCTTCTAGTCGACAACTCCACTAGATCCCAAGCCTCATTCTTTTCCAAGGCTATGATTTCTTCAATAATGGATTTTTTCCATAGTTTTCCGTCTTTTGAATCCACTTCCTCCCTAATAGTTCTAGGATCATGATAAGTAATATACAACAAAAAATTTGAACGAAAATCGGGTGTAGTATACCTTTCGAGTTTCCTTCTTTCCCTAACCGATATCCTCAATATTGGAGTATGAGAATATTCTTCTTCTGATTCCTATTCTTCTATAGAGTCGGATTCATCATCCTTCAACTCAGACTCTATTTTTTCCGGTTCTTCCTCTTTTGATAGGACTTGTTGTTTGAAAACATCTTTGATTTCTCTAAATACAACATCTTGACTATACACTACCTTCTTATTTTTTGATTTCTAAAGCTTATAACCTTTCATACCATCTGTATACCAATTAATTATACACTTTTCATCATTTTATCTAGATTACTCCTATTTTCCTTTGGAACATGAACATGGGCATCACAACCAAATACCCTGAGATGTGTGAGAGAGGGTTTCTTACCAGTCCATACCTCGTGTTGAGTCTTTTCATCCAGTGTTGATGAGGGTGATCAATTAACCAAGTAACATGCAGTACCCACTACCTTTACCCAAAATGCATGTCCTAACCCGACACCAATGATCATGCACCTTGATTTTTCCATCAGTGTCTTGTTCGTTCTTTATACAACTCCATTCTACTGAGGTGTATATGGAGTAGTATTTTTCCTTTCTACACCAATCTTCTTACATAATTATTCAAATTTATTTCCGCAGAATTCTCCACCATTATCCGTCCTCAACACCTTAATTATTTTCTATTTTTGATTCACCACAAGAGACTTGAACTCTTTAAACCTATCAAAGACTACATATTTCTTCCTAAGGAAATATATCCATGTATTCCAAGAGAACTCATCTATAAATGAGACATAGTAAAATACTTTCCAAGTGATGTAACCAACATAAGTCCAAACACATCAATGTGCACCAATTATAAAATTCCCTCTACCCTCGTTGCACCAAAGGGGAATCTTACCCAATTCTACTTCCCATATACACAATGTTCATAGAAATCAAAATCAAGAGAGAATTTATATATACCTTGAACCATACATTTACCATGTAGTAATTGAAGTCCCTTCTCTCTGATATGCCCCAGTATTTGATGCTACAATATAGTCTTTTCTCCAACGATTATAGGATTTTTTTTCTTCTTCAGCTCCAATATCAGGAATAATAGAACTATTGCACCCATCACTAATAGTGCTTCCTTGTAGCTTATACAGAGTTCCAATATGAACTCCCTTTAGAAACATAATTGCTCCTCAAACCATCCTGGAGGTTTATTTCTCAAACGTTATTTTTAGCCTTCCATCATCCATTTTACTTACAAAAATCAAATTCATGGCCAAACATGGGATGTGTAGAACACCAAGGAGAGTTCTAATCCTTCCATACATGAGCTTCAACTTGAATTTTTCTCATGCTATGATTTTGGTTGTCAAGTCATCACCTAGGAAAACATCACCTCCATCATACCTTTCATATTCGTAGAACCACTCCCTATGATGAGTCATATGAAATGATGTAGCTGAGTCAACCATCCATACCTCATGATCTACATGTGTGCTTGAAGAAACCAAGTACACACCCCCTCCTTCTTTTGAGGAGGTTTTTGCTTCTGTAGAAGGTGAATCTTCATATCCCTTCCCTCTCTAAACACTTTTGGATCTACATTGCTTCTTGTAGTACCCTTTTTTTCCACATCTCCAACATACCTTTACAAACTTTCTGGTAGATTTAGATCTACCATCAGATTTATATCTCCCACTTGAGGAATTAGATCTATTTCTTTCTTGGGAGAATCCTCTTGCAAATAATGCATCTATGCTATGTCCTTCTGTGTTATTCTACCTCATCTCTTCTAACAACAAGGATGAGACCATATCATCAAAACTTAAAGTAGTTGCATTACTACATATGGCCAAAACTAGACTATCCCACGAGTCTGGTAAAGAGCATAATAAACCGATCAACAGATAATAACTGACTTACCACTATATTGAAGGCATTCAGATGCTCTGTCATCGAGTCTCCATCTTTCATCCTCATGTTATAAAACATCTTCCGTAGGAAAATTTTGTTTACTAGGGGCTTAGAGTGATAAATAGTCCCCAACTTATCCCATAATTCCTTTTTTGCAGCCTCCCTTGACACATTCAGTAATATTGAATCTCAAAGACACAGTCGAATTGTGTTCTTTGCCTTTCGATCCAACTTTTTCCAATCTTTTTTTGACGTTCATGTAGGTGCAATAATTGGATCCACCATGATCCACTGATCTTTTTCTACCAAAATATATTCCATATTGAGATTCCAAAGCTCAAAAAAAATCCCATTAAATTTCTCTATCTCTATTTTTTAACTACTCACCATTCCTTTTCACCTAAAGAATCAATATCATTGATCTCCCACTGTAACAAGGCTTACCACAGACCTAAGGCAAACCCCTGACCACAAAGGTGTCCCCCTGAAGCCAATAATTCCTCTGATACCAAATGTATATGTTAACCTTGTACAATAAATTACTGCAAATAAATTCTTAATAAAATAGAAAAGATACAATGACAAACACACATATTGCATAGATATTTTACCTTAGAAACCCAATCCAGGAAAACCAACAACCTGTTTAGAGCGGCACATCTAATCTTCTATTCATCATATCTCCATTGTTTACAAAGAAATACAATATATAGGACCCCGCGACATCCAAAACCTCTATTATGTTGATTTGGATTAGTCAACAACCCTAATTCCTTAACCAAAATTAGAAAACCATGTGTCCAAAAATGGATGCAAAAAACAGCATTTTTTTTTCAGGAGCGTTGCCCCCGAACCCTCGCATAGGGGGATCTTTCCCCCCTATGATCCCCATGTATATGGGGGCTCCACTACCCTATGACCCCACAGGTAGGTGGGGGCTAGCACCCCCCCACCAACCCCTTCATGTGCCCAACACAACGCAAAGAATATAACACATACCCAATATATATATAGAAGACAAAGGGTACAATTAAGGTTTATAGCTAACATACTAATACAACACTAGAAATGTAATAATTCAATATCTAGGGGATTAATGAGGGATTTTATACATAACATGGGGATTTTTCGAGGGATTAACATGCCCCTCCCCTTTAAGCAAGTGTTTTCCTCAACACTTAACTAATTGCAGGTGTTTATGCATGAAGAACTCATCTTCCCATGTCACCTCTTCCACTAGTAGGTTCTTCCATTTTATAAGTTAATTTTTGGAATACTTAGAGTGGGGGGTGAATCAGTATGAGCACTTTTACCACTTTTAACCACAATATATAAACTTCAATTTAATCAACAGTATATCATCAATATATCATCAATATATCATCAATGTATCATGAGCATATAAACATAAGCAACATCACATCAAGTACACAGTACACCAAAATTTACATGGAAACCCAAACGAGTGAAAACCACAAAATGCTTTCTTATATATCAAAGAATACATTCATTGGAAGCACCAACTTCCCAATTCTCCAGCTGCAACTCGAAGGAGGCTATGACCTCCTATTTACAAGCTCTAACCTAAAGGAAGCTACAACTCCTTGAATTCTCTGGCTCCAATCAAAAGGAGGCTACAAAACCTTGATTCTCAGGATCCAACCTAAGGAAGCTCCAACTCCTTGAGTTCTCCGGCAACAACTGAAAGGAGGCTACAACCCCCTTTCCTTTTCCCATCCTTCCACCCTGAAATATAAATGTAGACCAATTTTCACTACCATTGTCATTGTCACTGTCACTATCACTTCCACCATCACTATCACTACCTCTGTCACATCAACCTGTAACTTGTCAACTTGTCACTATCCAACCTGTCACTGATCAACTTGTCCAGTGTATCATTGTCACCAATACTCAACCAAATCCTCTCACATGGATCATATACCAAGGACATCTCTCAACTAGATGTCGAACATCACCAACACATGCCTCTACCAAGCATGTACCAAGATCACCAACATACCATCACAACATATGTACCAAACCTGAACCATACAATGTTCCAAACCTATGTCATACCATGTATCAACCATGTATCTCAATACATGTACCATGTACCAAACCATGCATCAATCATGCACATCAACCATGTACATCAATCTGCATCAACCAAAACATGTTTCATACCATGTGCCAACACCAAATCATGCATCAACGATGTATCTCACCATGCATCAATGTCACCAAAGAATGCATCATACATATACCAAAAATGTATCTCAAACAATTGGCCCAATATCCAAGATGCTACTCAAACCATGTGCATCAACCATATACCATATCACTCATGCTATGTCTAAGTCATGCCATACACCATGTACCATAATATATCATCAATGAAGTGCCTCAAAAAATTACCAAACAACCAATATTATATACCAAGTATATGCCTCAACCATGCACCTAATATGTGACTCAAGCATGTGTCAATGCCTCAACAATATACCAAAGACTTGCCTTAAGCATTCACCATAACATCATCAACATGTAACTCTCAAAACATGCATATAAACATAAATGTGACTCTGTAACAGACCTAGTGTATGTGATCAGAGACTTGCAAACTTTCCTAAACTTTAGCAACAAGAGAATAGCATCTTCATCAAACTTTACCTTAGTCTCATGAGACTAGTTTTTGGATTAGTCACAAAACCTAAATATCGACAAGCATAACTCTATACTGGTAATGAATAAAGGTTTGAAACTTTTACCCAATATTATTCCATATCTTCTCTGCAACTCCTCCAAGTTTCATTGCTTGGAACATCCTAGAAAAGGAGTTATAGCAAAAATGAAAGACCTTGTTGAATTTTGGCTTATTCTAGAGAGTAAACTTATAGAGCATGCCACACAATGAATATTTGATATATAGATATGAAAATAATACACAACATACTAAGGACTCGACTATCTCCAATGCATTTGTTCTCACTTAATTTGGATCCTCTATGAAGAATTTATGATTGTTTTACCCGGAACATCGGTTTGAGACTAGTTTCTGAACTAGCCAAAAACCCTATTTTCCACATAGTGTAGCTCAGAAAATAAAACGACATAGAAGTTGAAACTTTTACCACAGGTACCTTGACATGTCTTCTCAACTTCCTCCAATTTTTTCTATCTGAATCATTCTAAAACAAAATTTATAGTGAAAATGGTAAGATTACCTTTAAATAACATACCTTAGAACACATTGTCACAAGACTTCATCCTCCCTTGGAATTTTGTCTTTCTTTACTTCATTTTCCCTCTGAAATTCACCCCAGATCTCCTTGGTTACCTGAGATAAGAATCACTTACTCACATAGAAGATATTCAATATAATGTGTGTGTGAATGTACTTATGAGTGACTTCTTGAGGTGTATATATAATTTTTCTAAGTAACCTATTTCCTTAACTTTAGGGCTTCTTGAAATTTCTTGTTACAACCACGTTACTCTTTCATTAATGATTTGCAAACAATTAGGGGCTTCTTAACCCATCTTTGAGGCTTCCAAAATCATGAACTCATAAGTCCTCAACCATGAGGAACTATGTGATGTTCCACCTATCACTAGAAATGGCATGACGAGTATTATCCATTTATGAAGGTAATACATGCAATTACATTTTCATTCATATCTATATTCCTTGATCAATTTTATGTTCCATAACCACACCTCTATGACATCATGTGGACTTCATCAAATGCACCCAACACGTTTGTTTACATCAACCACTCTATCAATGAAAACTAACTCACCAACAATCTCGACCACATCTCTAGGGCTTCCAGAATTATTCAAGGGTTTACATGAATCTTTAAGGGTTGACATCAATGACAACCAACTGTCCAAACCAATTGTCCAACAATATCCCCCTTTGGCATTGATGGCAACACCAACATTGATGGAAACACTCATGCTCCCCCTTGTGACCATTGCTCTTCATCAATGTTTCTCACTCTCCCCCTTTGACATCAATCGAAAAGGGTCTCTCACCTTGGGTATGATCCCCCTATCTCCATGCATCTATTATCTCTCTCTATTTCCATGTATTTTCTCTTTCTCTTCACATTTTTCTCTCCTCATGTTCCTCTCCTCTTGTGACTTCCCATGAAAGTATACCTTCTCTGAACAATCCTTCTCTGACTTCATGTGATTGACTTTTACTCTTTTGATATTTCTCTTTCTCTCCCTTTGACATCATGGGGAAAAGGATAACTCCCCATGTCTGTATGTCTCCCCCAGTCTATATGCTATCGATATTTCTTTCTTGATTATTTTTCTTCCCTTGAATTCTCCGTAAGATGTCATGTAGATAAATGTAGGGCTACCTGTAAGCGTTAAATTTCCTCTCTTCTGGTGCTTGATAATTGTCCATTGGTGCTTCCTCTTATAACTCTTTGACATATATAAAAATCATTTGTTACTTGATTTCATCATTCACCTGTCATGTTCATTTGACCATATTGTTCAATGATTTTTTTTCTGATGATTTAGCTTTTGCTGAATATTTCTCCATCCTTGTTCTATTGTGCCTTTTATTACCTCAATTTTTGTGACCAACTTATTCCACTAATTCCAATTGTAGATGAATTGTTAAGTATCTTCTCTAACCCATGTTATATGTACCTGCTAAGTATCCATCTCTGTCAATATGTAGCTAATTGTTCATAACTTTGTTACTCAACTATCCAAAATCATGACCCATCTAGCACTATGTACTTCTGTTATTTGACTACTCTGAATCTGTCTCTGCAAACACTTCAAACTGCTCGAAGGATGGTTCTCTGATGTAGCCACTGCATTGACTCCCCTTGTTCAATATTCATATTTACTAGAAGTCTCCAGGATAGATGACTTAGAAAATGCCCACTCTGATGCAGAGTATTCTTCCTCTTCATCTTTGGATTCATCATCTTCATTTTCATCCTCTTCCTGAATTCTGACATTTTCTTCATGAATTCTGACTTAATCCTCTTCCTAGATTTTGTCATTTTCCTCTTGGCCTGTGAATTCATTATGATCTTTCATTGTTGTAAATCTTGTGAGTACGATCTCTGGGACCTGGTATTCATTCACCTTCTCTTCTTGTTTTCCATTTCTTCTCCAAACTTTCTTGTATATGACATCAATGTTTTCCTTCATGGGAGGCTCTATCACGCTTCTACAATTCTGAGCTATGTGTCCATAGTTGTGGCATTTGTAACATTCAATATTATGTGGAGCCACATAAGCATTTATTGCTTGAACATTTTTTTCATAAGCCCTGCTATCTACAGCTATATGTCCAAATTTAGTACAATTAAAATGATGACCATAAAAAAAAATTACATACCTGGGAGTGAATGATCTTCTTTGTGGTGTAGTCCTTCTGGATTCATGTTTTGGCTAATCATGATTGAAGTTTATTTGTTGCCTGAATGTAGAAGATATTTTGTATTCATTCCTTTCTTATTCTTGTTGACCATGATTCCTTTCTTTTAGAACTTCAACATAACTCTTTTGTTTTGTTGTTTTCGTCATGGAGCTTGAACCTTCCTCAAAATGAACATTATTGTATCCTAGTCCAGATTTGTCATTGTATGGCCTTTAACTGTCGAGAATGTTTTCTAACACTTGATAACTCTTCAAGATCTTGTTGAGCTTGTTGACTTAAACACTCAATATCATGATTTCCTTTTCAATATTCTCACACTCTTTTTCTTGATTTATCATCTTGATCTGCATAACTTATTCATTTCTCTTACCTTCTTCAAGTTGGGTTTTTAAGAAGACATTTTCTTCTTGGAATGATTTGTTTTTATTCCTTTCTTTCTTCAGCTCAATATCCACTTCGCCTTATTCTTCACTCTTAGGAGTTCTTTTATTATTTTATGTATCCATATAGAGTACTCTCTCTGAGTCACTATCTCTTACATCATCTTCATCAGATGAAGAATTGTCTTCTCTTTAGTAGAGATTTTTCTTGAAGAATTTATTTTTGTTTCCATTTTGATATTTCTTTTCTTTTTTTGGGATCATCTTCTTCATCACTATCTGACTTCTTAGCATAAGGACACTTATTTGCAAAATGAATAATTTTACCACAATTAAAACATTTCAAGGGAAGCATACCTTTGCACTTGCCAGTTGCTTTCTTTAACGTCCTTACGAAGTTGGATATTTCTTCATCATCATCTGAATCATCACTATAGTTTCAATTTGGATTTGACTCAGACTTGGATGCTTTGAAGGTTGCTTCTATATTGGATGGATTTTCCCAATTTGTTCTCATTTCATAAGCTGTAAATATTCCATGTAGCTCATCCATTCTTATCATACTTAGATCTTGTCTTTCTTATAGTGTTTAAATATTATGATAAAATCTCATTGGAAGAGATCTTGGTACCTTCTAAACAATTATAGATTCATCAACTTCTTCTCCCAATCCTTTAATCGTGTTCATTGTTTCATCAACTTGTAAGAAGTAAGATCAAATATCTTCATCTTCCTTCATTTTAAACTTTTCAAACTGACCTCTGTAAGTCTGAAGCTTTGCTTCCTTGGCTTTGGCATCTCCTTCATAAACATTATGAATTTTGTCCCAAATTTCCTTTGCAAAATCACAATGCATAACTTTGACATATACTGAATCAACCAGACCATTCATGATATCATTTTTAGCCCTTGAATTGTTTTGATTGAGTTTCTTTCTATCCTTATTTGTTGGAGGAGTCATAGACTCTTTGTATCTATCTCCTATTGATTGCCAAACATCAAATCCTCGTGCTTGTACACATGTTTTCATCCTTCTACTCCAGAATGCATAGTTTTGTCCATCATATTGTGGTATTCCATTTTTAGACATATTGTTGCTCTCAATGATCTACCTTCCAGTGGTTAAATTGCTCTCAAGGAACCTTCTCTGATACTAATTGTTGGAATATTGAGGGGGGGTGGATTAGTATGATCACTTTTACCACTTTTAACCACAATATATAAAATTCAACTTAATCAACAATATATTATCAGTATATCATCAATATATCATCAATGTATCATCAATGTATCATGAGAATATGTTAAGGTCCTAACCCGCACATAGGTAGATTAATGTATTCGGATGTAATAAAGGTCAATATTAATAAGACCTTTCAATAAAATAGAATAAGGCGGATGTAAGAAGACCTAATAGAAGCTTCTGCTTCTAGAAGGATCTT
>ML777090.1:1474756-1485572 GCA_009831015.1 Picea engelmannii
TACCAGTTACCGATTCGTTACGATACCGGGACTGAGATCTTAACCTCCTTTAAGCAAAGTACTGGCACTCATATTTCTGATCACATCCATGAGTGGCGGAGGAGGAGACGTCTTATTAAACTTGAACTTCCCGATCAGTTACTCAGCTGTGAAAATGTCTTATCATGACCAAAATGTTCAGCTAAACCTCCACTGTGTTTTTCTTTTAGCAGGTATCTCTCATTGAGAATTTTGGTATGCATAGTTGGCTTCCTTTGAATAATAATCCATCTTTGATCAAATATTATGTCCATGGCCTTCTGTCTCCCAACAAAGGATTCTTACATGCCTCATAAGCTTCCTTAAAATCTGAATCTTCTTGATACATTTCCTTGAGGTGTTCAAACCCTAAGGTCTCCACTTGGAATTCTTGTATGATTAAACTCCTCCTACTCAAAGCATCTGCAACTTTGTTAGCAGTTCCAATAATATGTTTAATAACAAAAGTAAAATTTTGCATAAATTCTACCCATTTAGCATGTCTCTCATTCAACTTTTCTTGCCTAGTAATAAACTGCAAAGCTTGATTATCACTGTACAAGACAAATTCTTTAGGAATTAGATAGTGCCTCAACTTCTTCAAAGATTGAATCACTGCATAAAATTATTTTTCATATGTGGAAGACTTCTTCTTGGTGTCATTCAGCTTCTCATTGAAATAAGCGACCGGTCTATTATCCTGACTCAAGACTGCTCCAATAGCTAATCCACTTGCATCACATCTCACTTGAAATGTTTTTCCAAAATCTACTAAGACTAGAATTGGTTATTTTGTGATCTTCTCCTTCAACACTTTGAAACTTTTTTCAGCTTCCTCTGTCCAACTAAAAGACTTGTGTTTCTTCTTCACAGTGTCTAGCATGGGTGTATATATACCACTAAAATTTCTGATAAACTTTCTATAAAAACTTGCTAACCGATGAAAACTTCTTACCTCAAATATGCTTCTTGGCGATAGCCATTCTTTGATTGCTCTCACCTTTTATGGATCCATCTTCAATTCATTAGAAGAGATCACAAAACCCAAGTATATAATTTATTTCTTTATAAAAGAGATTTTCTTCAGATTTATCAGCAATTTTTCTTACTACAACCTTTCCATCACTGATGTCGGGTGTCTTAAGTGCTCTCCCTCTATCTTATTCAAGATTAGTATGTCATCCAGATATACTATGACAAAATTGCCTATGAATTCTTTCAATACTTCATTCATTAATCTCATAAATGTGCTTGGTGCATTTGTCAACCCAAATGGCATGACCAACCATTCAAACAAACCTTCATTTGTCTTGAATGTTGTCTTCCATTCATCTCCCTCTCTCATCCTTATTTGATGATTTCCACTCTTCAAGTTTATCCTAGAAAAATAGCTTGCTCCACTCAAACAATCCATCAAATCATCCATCCTTGGTAAATGGAATCTATACCGAATGGTTATCTTGTTGATGGCTCTGGAATCTGTACACATTCTCCATCCTCCATCCTTCTTTGGACTTAACAAAGTTGGTACTGCGCATGGACTTAGGCTTTCCCTTACTAACCTTTATCCAACAACTCATGAACTTTATTTTTGACTTCCTCATTCTCTCTAGATGTCAACCTATAATTTTCTTTGTTTGGTAAACTAGCTCCCAGAATAAGGTCAATATGATGGCTTATACTCCTAATGGGTGGTAATGAGTGTGGTAACTCATCCACTACTATGTCAGCAAAGTTTTCTAACAATTCCTGGATTTCTTCAGGCAAATCCTCCACATAAGTATTTGTAAGGATAACTCTTGGCTTCCTCACTATAGCAAACTGCATCTCCTTCTCCTTCTTGACTTCATTCAAGAGTTCCTTCCCACTCATGAGAAGTATACTTGAACTAGCTTCCCTCTTGTGCTCTTTCTCTTCTATTGGTAACAACATATGTGTCCTACCATTATTTTCTAAGGTATAAGTATTTTTTCTCTCATCATGCATAAACTTTCGGTCAAATTGCCATGGTCTCCCCAATAAAATATGACAGACATCCATAGGAATTACATCACATAATATTTCATCCCTATAACCTCCTATTTTAAATTCAACTTGGCATTGTTAACTTACCATTACTTGATGTCCTTTCTGCAACCATGATACCTTGTATGGGTTTGGATGTGCAGTTGTCTTCATCTCTAGTTTCTCCACCATCTCTGTGGATACTAGATTGTTAGTGCTCCCAATATCTATTATCACCTTGCAAACTATGTCTTTCGTCTTAAAAGAAATTATAAACAGGCTTGTTCGTTGAACTGGTTCCTCTACCTCCTTCTTTGGTTTAAAAATAATTTTCTTCATCATGAGGTTCTTTCCTCCTTCTGCTTCTTCTGCTTCCACATGCTTATGTGCTTCAGAAATGTGTGTTTCTCCTCCATTTGTGTCTTTCTTCCTCTCTGGGCGTTCCCAAGACATGTGCCATTTCTTTCCACAGACATAACATCTAACTTCACCTCCTCTGGCTCTTCCTCTTCCTTTGGAAAAAGAGCTTCTTCATCCATGTTGTCCTTCCTTAGAACTTCCACCTTTCTCAAGGTGACTATGTTGTTTTCCAGCTTCATGCTTCGACTTTTGGAACTTCTCTTTGTTGGTTCCCTTACCTTTGCTTGAATTCCCTCCTCTATTTCGTTGGCTTTATTTCCTAGCCAATTTCTCTTCAGCTTTCAAGGTTGATTGATAAGAATCCTCGACTTTACTAACAGACATCATGTTGATCTCCTCTTGTATTTCATATCTCAGCCCATTGATATACCTGGCTATTTTTTCATCTTCATTTTCCTTCTGTTCAACCCTGATGTTCAGTCTATAAAATTCCTTAGTGTACTCCTTCACTGATAAGAATTTTTGTCTCAGGTTCTGTAATCTTCTGAACATATTGATTTGATAGTCCTTCGGGATAAATTTTGCTTTTAGCTTGGTTACCATCCTATCCTAGCTTTTAATTTTCTGCTTACCCTTGCATCTGTGATCAGCTTGCAGTTCGTCCCACCATAGTGTTGCATGACCCTTCAGTCTTGTCACTGCATGCTTCACCATCGTGTCTTCTTCGATATCTTCATAATCGAAGTACTTGTCCATAGCTCTTACTCAATCCAACAATTCTTCAACTTCTAAATTTTCTTCATACATTGGTACCTCTATTTTTTCTCTAGCTCCTATTCTTGAAACAAATTTCAATAAGCAATCATTTGTAGCATCCTCTGCTACATCTTCTTCAACCTCTATCTCTTCGCTTTCAGCTTCACTGATATCTCCAGTGTTTGGTGCTCTAGTCTATGTTGTTTTCATGGCGTCTAGTATCATTCTGAGTCACCTCATTTCTTCTTCCATTTCTACATTCACTCTATGCCTTCTCGGTGGCATGATTTCACTATGTCACCTTCTGGTGCCTACAAACAAAAACCAATTATTATTTTTTTTTGATACCACAAATGATACCAATTTATCTCCTTTCTCCTTTGTCTGTTGTCTACAAAAAATATCAATATAAGGCTCTGATACCACCTGTTGCATCCCCCCTACTCCCCCGTAGGGCTACACGACCTCTCGGTCAAGGATCTTTGATTCTTGAGTTGAACAACTCTCTGAAACCTTGATGGTCTCGTTCTATATCTAAACACGGGCCCTTTCGTCTTTCTGGCACATGTCTTATGGCACCCGCGACCTTCCCCTTCGTGCTTGCAAAATCTCAGAGTTTGGGCGCTAGCTCCTTTTCTAATAAGCCCCTCCTTGATGTGACCTTAGGCAATGACCTCACATAAACACGTGATTTCAAGCGCACCCAAGATTGGTTTGGAACCAAACTAATTTTTTCCCTGCAATTCACCTTGAGTCACCACGTGTCCTTTTACCAATATCGTGGTCTCGATTGCAACCCACCCTCAACTTTTTAAATCTTGAGCACCTTCTATCCCCGCAATGCAAGGTGACCGTTGATCTCACAATCTTGACGGTGCTTCTAAACTGATGGTTGAGATTTGTCCCTTCCAAGTCTATAGATCAGATCTAACCCTTTCAAATCAGCAGGCGGGATTTGCTTCGTGATTCGACGTTCGGAGTTTTCAACTCTCAAACTTTGCTTTATCCTGCAATGACAAATATTCTTCCACGTGCCCTCTTCAATCGATGATTTTGATCATTTCGGGATTCCGGACTTCAGAAATCTCAAATCTCAACTCTTTTCCAAATTGCTTTTATCTGGAGTTGGTAATCCACTGACGCGTATCTCTCGTTGATCTGACAGCTGCAATCCCTTCGGGTCTTCGGACTTCAGATTTCTTAATTCTCAACTTTCACTTTCCCTCAAAGTATGTGGATTTCTATTGTGTTTCCACTTGAATCAGACCGTTGAGATTTACTTCGGATCATTACTTGGAGTCCACGGATTTGCACCACGTCTCACCCTAAATCTAACGGCTATGAATTACTTCGAGTCTTTACCCGAAGTCCATAGATTTATGCCACCTGTCCTCTGGATCTGTCGGTTGAGATCTCCTTCAGACTTTAGGTTTTGGGAGTTTCAACTCTCAACTGAAACTCTCGAAGTGATTTCCCCGAAGCCATTGATCTACTGACATGTATCTCCTGGCGATCAGCGATCAGGATCTACTTCAACTACCTCACCTCCTCCTGGTCCACGAACTTTTGGAGTTGTGAATCGTGTGCCACATGTCCTTCTTGATGATGGATAGTCCCAAATTACTTCGAGACTTTGGAACTTTGGTAAGTTCACTCTTCTACATGTGTAAAGCGCTAAGGTTCGTGCACCTTTATTTGATCATATGGTTGTTGGTCCTCTGCACTGTGATCCAACAGTGGTTGTCTCTCCTCCACCTTAGCTTCTGATTTCTTCCGACTTAGAATATTTTCTAAGTGTTCAAAGGTTTCAACCTTTGCTCCTCCTATGAGTTCGTTTCTTGGACCTCGTCTGCAATTATCTCTTCTGAGCTTGATCTCCTTGAAGATTTCAATTTCCAATGCACTCCTTGCATTCCTGGGATTTTGATAACTCAGTTCAAAGGATTTCTCAAAAAGAAATTATTCTTGCACTCCTTGTGTTCCTCTGTCCTGGTTCTTCGATGTTTGGTCGCTCCTTGACGCTATGCACTCCTTGCACGAGATGCACACTTTGCATACGAGTTTCAGAAGAGAAACAATTGAAACTTATCCAGTTTCGTCTCAACCTCATATGATTAAATCTTAACAATCATACATGAACGAAATGAACTAAATCACACACACAAAATGCAACATTCATTCAATCACACATCAAAATGAACATAGTCTGAATTATTTGGACAATTCTGTCTATTCTATTCATTCATGAAACAAATTACATAGTATTGTAGTTTTTCACTGCATCTTTCTTCTACTCTATTTTGTCTTTATTGATCTCTCTCTCCCTATCTCTATTACAATACAACAACAAACTATATAAAGATTGGCTCCACGAGCTCTCTCCATCATGTTTGCAACCTATCCCATCATGTCTTAGCAGTTACCTACCTTGTCCTATTACAATAACTATCAGTTATTACCCGATAAGAGCCGACACTCTATATTTGCAACTCCTTACAGTCGTATAAGACTTTACAACCAAGATATATTAAAAAACATTGTTTTCAAAATATCTCAACAACTCGATTTACTTCTGAGTTAAATGTTGATTTGAAATTCTACCATGTTGAGATGTCGTATCCCTGCCTCCACGGTTGCGTCTTTGACTTTGAAGGTGATGGTCCTGCATCATTTTTCATAGAAACTATTGAATTCATCATATGTGAATTATCCTCCTCTATCTGACCTTAGGCATTTTATTTTTAAGTCGATTTCATTTTCTACTTGAGCCTTGAAAATTTTGAATTTTTCAAAATCTTCATATTTATGCCTCAACAATCCCACCCAAGTCACTTTGGTATAGTCATCAATTAACAAAATGAAGTATCTTTCACCTCAAAGATATGTATGAATCAACTCAAGAGGTCGAGTGGTGGAGTGTTCTCTTGCCTTGAATTGAACTCCTGATATTTTCCAAACAAACATGACTTGCAGACAATATTCTCAGGTTTGGATATTTTAGGCATATCTCTTACAAAATCTTTCCTTCTGAGCTAAACAAGCTGATCAAAACTGATATGACCTAGTCTTCTATGCCAAAGACAACTTTCATTAGTTTTACCAATGCAACATTTTTCTTTTCCTTCTTCTAAAACATACACATTCGTTGAAGTTCAAACTGCCTTTACCACAGTATTCCCTATATTTGCATCCATTACCTTACAACCTCTTGAATGAAAAAGAACATTGTGTCCTTGGTCACACATTTGACTTACACTCAATAAGTTGTGTTTTAGACCTTCAACATACAACACATTATGTGCTTTGGTCTTTCCCTTTTTATCTTCATCTAAAAAAATTGTCCCTTTTCCTCTAATTTTAGCTAGAGCATTGTTTCCAAAATTGACATTACCACCTTTTTCTTCAGTTAATAATTCAAACTTACTTTTATCTTATGTCATGTGCTTGGAGCAACCACTGTCAATGTACCATTTATTTTCTTGATTGTTGGCATATAGAGCTAGTCCACAATTTTCTTCATTTGTGTTTTTCTTCCTCCAAACTTTGGTAAAGTCATCTTTTATGTCTTGCTTAAAGATAGGCAACAACTTGCTTCTGCATTCACTTGCTTTGTGTTCAAAATTATTGCATATGTGGCACTCGATGTCATTCGGTAAATGAGAGAAAGAATTTTGAACCATAGCCTTTTGAGATTTGTTTGATATTGTTCTTACATTTCTATTGTGTCTAAAAATTCTATAGCTTACAACCTTATGTCAAAAATTTCCACAAGAGAAACAATATCCATAAAAGAAATTTGGATGCCTTGGAATAAAAAACTTACTTGTGGGAATTGATATTTTTCTGCCAACTTGATAATATTGAGACTCGTGTTGCTTTCTCACTTCATAATAGGGTTGATTTAGTTCGAACTACCTCTTCTTTTCATATTTTTCATTGATTGGATGATTTGTTGTTTCCCTTAAGAGCACTTTCATAAATTGTAGCCTTTCCACTAGTTGACTTGTTGGTGCTTGATTCACCTTTGACACTTTTCAAACTTTCTTTATATCTTAGCCATGTCTTTTCATCTGGTGACCTTTTTTTATAGAATTATTAACCCCCTAACTTTTGAGCCATGTATTGTCATCTAGTGACCTTTTGTTATAGTGTTATTAACCCCCTAACTATTGAGCCATCATCTCTTAAGAGGTCACCTATCCAATCTAACAATTTTCATTACATTTTCCCTGAGTTTCCAGCCCAATATCCCCTTGGTTTCTCTTATCCTTCAATGAGGGCAAGACCAAGAGGGTTGGTCACCCTTTCTGGCCTGCCAGGTTGCGATCGATCACTCTGTCTATGTGTTTAGGGAGCAACCGAACCTAGAAACTCCCATATTTGGACTTGGTTGTGATGGATGAGACCTTCAATTGTTTTCTCACGGTTTAGTCTCAAGAGGGTTTCCATTATGAGCTCGAGGATATTATCCTAATAACCATATGGACTTATCCCTAAATCCGTATAAGAACCAATCCATTTCCCATGGGAGGGAGAGGAAAGAACTAGTAAACTTATGCTACTACTTTGGCTACCAGATTTGGGCAAGGAAATTGGAAAGAGATTGTTGCATTAGCTTCTCCATTTGTAAGTTGTAATGTTTCTTCGGTTATTAAAAGAAGGTGTTATAATGTGTTAGTAGATTTATCATTGATTTGTATGCATCTACTTTGATCTTGGAAAGGATCTTGTTGCATTGTGTACATATCAATGTCTCTTGGAGCGGGAATAATCTTCGCACAAGAAATCAACTAGGAGTGTGCAAGGACAACCTTCAAAAATCAAGTATGTCTCTTCATCATAAATACTCCTAGTTATATTTTGCATATAGATCAGATCTTGAAAATCCCATAGATTACATCTCTATTTTTTTCTTAGGTATAGGAAGAACCTAAGGGAGCTCAACTCCTGCGGGGCTCAAAATCCTTATAACACCATGTTTGTGGGACAAGGGAACCCCTCCGTGCAACTATTTTATTGCTAAAGTATATGGAGGTATACATACCCTACCCCCTATGGATTTGAACATGTTTCCTCTATTACATCATCATTATTATTATTAGTGAATAATTATATTATAATATTATTATTACAATATATGAAAAAAACATAATTATTCAAATCACAATCATTTCACTCATCACATTTAAGTATTTTTGTTTCTAAACACGTTTAATCAACATATTATACATTGTTGGACAACAAACAATTCACCTTGAAGAAGAGTTAAAAATTATATGGCATTAATGGTTATAACTTTTTGTAATCATAATCCAAATTAAATGATTTCATAAAAGTAAAGTTAAACTTTATATGGCGACTATAAATTTAAATGAGTGATACATCTCAAATTTAATTTATAAAAGGAGAAATCATTAATAACATTAATCATTAGCATACTCATAATACATTTTATAAACCAAACAACAACAACAACAACAACAACATATGAAAAACATAATATACATGAGCGATATACATATCAATATACATGTCAAACATACATATCAACAAAATCTGCAATAAACATGTCAAATATAAAACAATCAATATACATGTCAATCAGTACCACTACTAGTTAGGTCCACCACCAGAGCCATGTGCATTAGTGTCTCTGCTACTAGAGGTAGAGGGTCTATCAGTACCTATGTCATAAATAAATGACAAAAATACACTATCAAATGTGTCTCCATCAAGATCAACTTATGCAATAATAGTCGATGTGAACATAGTGTCCAATGCATCAAAAGCTTGTGACACATGTGGAGGAGAAGGAGGAGGAGTAGAGGATCGGTGGATGAAGACACATGTGGAGGATAACGACATGGATTGGTGGATAGTGACACAAGTGGAGGAGAAGTTGAAGGATCAATGGATGGTGTAGACACATGTAGAGGGGGGGGAGGAGAATTGGACATGGATGGAGGGGAAGGTGCAGGAGGACCAATGGATGGTGCATACACATGTGGATGGGAATGCACAATATTATCAATGGATGGTGCAGACACATGTGGAGGGGGAGGAGGAGGAGGATCAGATGTGTATGGTGCAAAAACATATGGAGGGGAAGCGGGAGGACCGATGGATGGTGTGGACACATGTGGAGAAGAAGCAGGATCGGGAGGAGAAGGACCATGTGGTGGAGTATAGGATGTGGATCGATCTAGTAATGAGGCAAATGGAATAGAATCATGAGAAACATAAGGAGGATCTCTTGGCCTCTCAATGAGGTTGACAACACAGAAAATATGATGCATCAATAATGTCATGTCACAAGGAAGAGTCGTCTAAATCGTAGATAGCTTTGGTACCCATAATATATCTTGAATCAATGCGGGCACCACTCTATGACTAACCATAACACTACATAGGCAACCTGTGACCTCTACTTGGACTCTCTAATCCAACTTACATAGCATGTGGATTCTATGTATTATATGCTACTCCTTTGCCTCCTCCATCTCCTCATCCTATTAGGAAGGATCATCCCCAACATATGTTCCAATATCTACAAAACAATAGATAATAATAATAAGATAATTGAAACAAAATGTTACAATTAATTACATGTGCATTAAATATTACATAAAAATATGCAACTAGATTTTAAAATAACGATAATGTTACCCCTCTCATCTGGTGGCTTGACCGTTATAAATAGAATGTTTGAAAATATTCTCCAATCCATCCTTGATTATGGGTATTGTACAACATCGAGGATAGTATTGTCCTCTCCATCCAAAAAATCACATACCTCCCTATCGACCGGAGCACACGGCCAATCTAATGGGCCCCTCTTGGGAAACAACTAAACCCACATGTGCATGTGTGCATCAACCATAGGCCTAGGAGGCAAGCGAGCTACTTCTAGTCTAGTGGTATGAATCCTCACAAAAAATAATGTAAATAACTCTGACACGAATGGGAATAATTTCCCCCCGAATAAAATGGTGTGACAACGTTCCAATGCAAAACAAAATTGTCTCAAAAAATATTTGTTCACCTAATCAATTGGGGCATCTACACTAAATTATCTACATAATACATCAAAGGGAAACTAATGCACTTCCCATTAGAGGTAAAGTGTGATAGTGTCATGATAATAAGACACGGGCACTTAACCTCCTCTCTATGAAATGAACTCATCCACCTGTAACCACCAGGAACCTGGAATCCCAAAGCAGAAAGAATGTCCAGACTAACATACCTATGCACATATGTTAGTTGTGTCTCTCTTGTAACACCGGGTGGTAGATCAGGGAACTAGGGCCAAACCTTCCCCCCCTCCCCCATAGACAACCCAATGATTAAATAAACATCCCCCTCCGTGGATTGATACCACGGATTGGGACTGACCCTGAATGCATGTCAATCATGATCCCAAAGACGGATAAAATGTTATAACAACAGAGAGTTCCTCCCGATGGATGTACCCTCCTCATAAAAATTGAGGAGGCCATCGTCCCTCAAAATGGCATGTGTCTATGTATGTGGTGTAATAGGGTAAATGAGTAACTTCCTCTCCCTCTCCTGGGCCTCCCACTCATATACAAAAGTGTACATTTCAACTCATTGTTGTTGTTGCTACTACTCCTCTCATCAACATCCTCTCTGATTCACATACAAATATTTGTAGGCA
>ML777090.1:1485617-1585607 GCA_009831015.1 Picea engelmannii
ATATATATATAATGAATTGAAATTATAAAACACACATATATAAATAAATTGCATTTAACAAAAACTAAAATTAATTTATGTTTGCAAAAATATGACGAGAAGTAATTGGTGCGCCTAAAATAGTCATTGTCGACTGCTCTCGGTGTTCTATATCATTAACATAGCACCGCCATGCAGGGTTGTTGCAATCACACACCGGTGCTCCACATGTATTGTCGCGTCGACACATATTTTAGTGGTGTGTCCCTTAAGATACACCACACTAATGAAAAAAATTATAATAATAATAATAATGATGATGATCTAATTTTAAGGTCACAGCCAAGCCAGACACCAAATTGGTGTATGAGACCCCCTTGTTTGTGGGAAAAGGGACCCTCTCTATAAAACGATTTTACTGCTAAAGTATATGGAGGTATACATACCTTAACCCCCTCTATATCTAAACTTAATACCTCTTAAAAGGAAACACAAATACTAATGGTCCACTAGTTTAAATTGTTTTAATGCAAATTAACCAGTCCGATGTGTTAATACTAACGCATCGATGCTACTGTGTTATTGGAGCACTGCCATTTTGTTTAGAGGTGTGTTGTGTTGTATAAAGCCCCGGTAATGGGGCATTCAAGCAAACACTTAGGTATTCCAAGTCGTTTAATATTTTCCCATTGTGATTTATTTAACAACGTTGGTGCATTTTATTAACATGGACGCACCGCTACACTAAATTTTATGTCTTGTAAACTTATCGATGTGCTTGGTTCAACTCAATGCACTTGTGCTTCCCTGTTCCCAGAGCATCGATATGTTTTTTAGCGGTGCGTTGTGTTTCATAGAGCACCGGTAACGGGACATCCAATGAGACACCTCGATATGCCAAGTCATTCAATATTTTCCTGGTGCGGTTCATTAAACCACACTAGTGCATTTGGTTAACATGGATGCATTGCTATGCTAAATTTTATGTCTTGTAAGATTAATAGTGAGCTTTGTAAAATAGAAATAACTAGTGCACCGTTGTTCCCAGAGAACCCGCATGTTGTTTAGCGATGTGTTTTCTTCTATAAAGCATCGGTGATGGGGTGTCAAAAAGATGTGCCACTATGTTTATTATTTAAATTTATCATGATGCTTTTCTTTGAATGGAACTAGTGTGTATTGTTAGCTTTTACGCATTGGTAACCACATTTATTGTCGCACCAACACGTATTTTAGTGGTGCATCCCATAAGATGTACTACGTTTTTAGGTTGTGAAATATTCAGCCTGGTGCCATGCTCTTCACAGCACCAGTGTGTTTGTTGGACCTAAGGGCACCGCTAGCTTAAATTTTTTTATTGCAACTTAAGAAGTGTGATGTATTAATATGAACACACCAATGCTACTGTGTTATTGGCACACCTCGATTTTATTTAGTGTTGCATTTTTTTGTATAGATCACCTACAACAGGGCATCTAACGAGATGCCCTGCTATGCAAATTCATTCATTATTTTTCTCGGTGTGGTTCTTTTAACAACATCGGTGCATTTGGTTAACATGGATGCACCGCTACGCTAAATTTCATGGGATGCAAACCTGTGCTTGGTTAAATCTAACGCATTGATGCTCCAATGTTCCTAGAGCACCAGCATGTTGGTTAACGTTGTGTTGTTTTTTGTAACACATCGATAACGGGGCGTCACAAAAGACACATCATTGTGGTTATTTTTTTAAATTAATACTGTTGATTTTATTTGAATGACATATGTGCATATTGTTAAAGTCTACGCACCTGTGGCGGTTCTTACTGTGCATTTACACACAAGACGCATTGCTTTAGGGTGACTTGAAGCATTCAGATGCACCACGTGGAATTGAAAAAAAAAATTGAAAAACAATAGAATTTGAAGCCAAATTGAAATTTGAATCAAATGAAAATATGAAGGTCATAAAAAATTTACCTGGACTCTTATGTTCTAAGGAGGCATGATTCCATTGTTGAGAGGAAATGAAAATTCATGGTAATTTCTAAAACTTGGAAATGTGTGGAATCTATGAGTGGAGCTATCAAACTCATTGTAGAGCACCGCAAACAGGGCGTCTTTGGAAGGAGAGTGAGCATCGGTGCTTTCTTGAGAGTTTGGAAGCACAAGATGAAGTGTAATAATGAAAATCGGTTTGGTATTTTTTTTTTTTAATTTACCCTACCATAATGCGCCTAACGACAAGGATATGCATCGAGTCATAATGTTCAACAACACATGGGCACTTGATTCGATGCTTGTTTTTTCACTATAATGTATGACGATGCTTCTGAATATTTAAGCATCGAGGCATCATTTTATATGTGCACCGGGGCACATGTGCCTTATAAGTGCACCGGTAAAAAAACATCAGCAAAAGCCTTCCACTGCACGCCTCCGCTAACAACTTTCGCTATAAACAGAGAAAGGATAAATTTTTCGAGGAGGTTCCATAAAAGCCTCTGCTACAAGGTGTTCTCCTTGTAGTGATAGTTAGAGGGTATTTACTTAATGTAAAGGGGGGCCTCTTGAATAAATAAGGACCACTAGGTAGATGGTACCCATTTATGACAGGGCCACAATTAGTTAGAGTTTTTGCTATCGTGAACTATTTATAGAGATAGAAATCTAGTTTATGTGGTGTGAAGTGTTGTTATTGTAATTGGAGCTCTTCTCATGGGAGGTTTCCCCATTGAAGAGGTCCATGAGCATTGTTCATTATTTTGGAGATCTTCTAGACAAGGTCCATTGTTCATATTTATTGTTATATTTGTTTTTCCACTCTTAATTTCTCTTAATATTGTTCATGTTTTTCTATTTTTGTTGATTAAGTACATTACAAGTGGTATCAAACCTCTTTCCTTAGCCAGCCTGTGCTTGAATTTTAGGGGGAAAATAGGCTAGAAAAGTGTTCCAACATCTTCGAATAACAAATAGATATGTCATTTGATACGTAAATATGTAGTTGGGATGAATACATGTAGGAAATACAAATTGCATTGCTTGATTGGACACCCATGTAACTCTTATTGGTACCCATTTGAGTACTACCACATTAGATGGCACCTGTATACAAATTTGTCTTCCACATACCCTCGGGTATATCGGAACCCCTTAGGTGCACTTGAAACTAGCCTTACTTTAACCATTCGACTATCTTGTTGCTACAGTGCACTGATAACAACACTCAAGGAGATCATCTTTAGTACTTGGGAATTGGGTAGTACATCTAAGGATACAATCTAGCCTCCTTAGTTATTTCCTCAAGATATTGGGTTGAGTACTATTTTTGGAAACCTACACGTATATGAAAGAGTTGTATCACTTGAGACTCCTCTGTCCTTAGGACCCTGTAAACCTTGGCCTCTGTAGCACAAGCCACAAAAATCTTACATAAAGTGAATTATCGATAATTCGGGGATTATGTTAGCACAAAAAAAATTAGTTGGGAGTAATACTCTTTTAGGATTAGAGCTCCAAACACAGACATACAAACTCTAGGCCTTAACAACACCCTTCTGAGAGACCTAAATCAAAAGACTCCTTGTGCAGTGTTGATTGTAGGTGTACCACTCTCAAGTGACCATTTCTTAGTTGACCAAATGATACACTTGTCGACAACCTATCTCAAAAGACTCCTTGTGAGTTATTGATCGCATTAGTACTATAACTCTCTAGCAACACTTTTTGTGGAATTGGGACTACCTGATGGAAATTGAATCCTCACACATTGACCATAGGGTTACCTCATTAGAAGACTTAGTTAAATTGATCGATGGTAGGCTAGATACCATGACACTCTCTCCCAGTTGTGGAGTGGCTTACCCAAAGGGAAGGGAATTAGAGGAAACCTCGGTAGAAGGGGAGCATTGTACTCAAGCCCCCTTTCATGACTAAAATATGTGGCACAGTTTCCCAAAGTATATATGAATAAGTTTGATCGGACAAATACCAATAGTTGGCTTACTTAGACGGAACATTATTTCTCCCTCCATGGAATTATTGATGAAATGATGAAATTGGTAGTGGGGGTGTTATAATTAGAACTGTAATGTTGGCAATGGAAGAAATGGCATAAGAAATCCTATTGGGGTTATATTACTTGGAGCAAGTTCATAAAAGACATCTATGCTCATTTTGAAAGGGACCTTCACTATTTTGGAAGACTAACCAAGTTACACCAAATATGCACAATAGAGGACTTTATAGCCACTTTTGAGTAATTGGCAATCTGCCTTGAGGGCTTGTTTAATTCCATTTTTAAAAAATGCTTCATCGATGGTCTCGGGCAGGACATTCATGCAAAATTCATGATGCGACACTCAAATCTTAGTTGGAAGCCTCTCAATGCACCCTCAAATTATAGATAGTTCCCATTGCACAAATCAAAGATCCTCCTTTACTCCCTGCCCTCACCCTCATATGGAATATACTACTACGTCCCCTCCATCTCAACCCTTGAGGGTCCATAAGTTATCTTGAGAAAAAATGGTTGAGCACCAACGCCTTAAATTTTACTATAATTGTGATGATAAGTTTTTAAAGGGGAATAAATGCAAAGAATATAAATTCTTTCAAATGGTTGTGTCCCAACCTTAACACCTTGAGGATATTTTCAGAGATAAATGTTATAGCATCAAATGCCACCTCTAAAGATTTGATGCCCTTGTTGGCCTTATCCATATCCTCCTTACAGACAATTATTCCCCATACCTCCTCAAGTCTTTCTAAAAAACAAAATTTTGAAGGATGTACGCACCCTCAAAGCTATGTTACCCGCATACACACTAACTACTTAAGGGACACTTCCGTACATGCTAATAAATGTTCAAAAAAATGTAATTATGCCCAAATTAATGATGAGTTACAGGATTGGTTAGTTCTCTAACTCCTTTTTCCCGTACTCAATTGTCTCTAACTATTTGAATATCGCATAAAAGCGACATTTTCCTCATGGAGAAAGGTAATGATACTTTGCACATTCAAGGAAACACTCATTCGACTATTCCTGTTGAGTCTGTAATCTCATTTTATCCCTATTATTGTTGATTTCTTGAATTGGAAACCCTTGTGTCTAGTTTCCTTCTCATCACCAATCTTATACCGCCAATAGTTTCTCTCTGTACTCTCTTTGGGCATGTGGTGACTTTAGTGTCAGGAACATCCTTATAGTAGGAGTAGGGGTGGAGGAATCTAGGATCTCTTTCGAAATGGAAGCACTGCATCAAGCATGTACAAGTTGTAACCACCTTGTTTCTTTTCATTAATAATACAAAAAGCTCAGTCCTTCGAAGTATCTTGTGTTATTATTGTTCATATTTACAATGCTTTTGTATACATTTCAGTAGAATACTAATCACATCATTCTTTTCCATTATTTTTCATAGAGATAATGAGTAGTTATTACTATAAATACCTCTATGTATAAATATACCTATTCCATATTTTTGCAAGTTACGAAGGAACCATTGAGAAGGAGCGAAAGGACTCCGTCAATCGAGAACAACACCCAACCTTGGGATCCTGGTGAGTTGATCTTCCTCTTTTTCAATGAGTTAGTTATTTCTATGAAATTCGGTTATTTTATTTTAGTTTGGTATTTTGTGTGGAATGTACATTATATATGGCCATTGGTATGCTACATTAATCCCACTATTGTATGGGATTTTCCCTAAAAGCAAAATTGGTGACCATACTGGGGATTTTTCCCTAGTGTGCCTGCTTTGGGATTTATTTCTTTGTTTGCTTGGTTTATTTGTCTTTCTTTTTCCTTTGACTGCTACTTGGAAGTTGAGTCAATAGTTTACATTCATTGGGGTCTTTCCCCTTTTCATTTGAGCCAATTGTCTTGTCTCCTTCCTTCTTTTTTTGAAGTTTTTGGAGCACACACGTGGGTTGTAGTTGACACAATCATGTACGTACATGTGCTTGACAGTGTATACAGTCACGTGTACACGGGTCTCCTTGTAGACAATCTTGTACATCATCCTAGTAAAGGTTTTTTAATGAACCTTTCTGGTTTGAGGTTGCTTGGCCAAGTGTCTAGGTTCTTGTTTAGACTCTTTTATGGTTGTTTTTTGAATCCTATGGCAATTTGTTTTTTATTATATAAAGAAAACAAAAGATTTGTGTGATTTGTCATTGTTGGGTCATTCTCATTTTTAGAGGTAGTTAGGGAATTTACTTTATGAGACCTTCATGTCTAAGATTCACTTTCATTGTTGTCTTTGATGAATCCTTATAGGTTTGAAGTCTTTTCAGCTTTCCTTTTTGTTGTTTCTTGCTAGTATTAAGGAGAAAAGTTTGTTTTCAATTCTTTCTTATTCTTTTTACTTTTTAAACAAGAAAAGAAAAAAAAATAAAAAGTAAACTTTGTGTTTCTTCTTTAGCCCTCGCCATTATTTCATTGAAGAGAAAAACTTGTATAGTCTGCGTTCTTCTTCTTATAGTGCTTGTTAATTATCAGTTTGCATTTCCATACTTGAAAAAGAAAAATATTTTGTTTTTATAGATTTGATGAAACAAATTCCAAAATCTTATTAGTTGTCTTGCCTTTGAAATTTGCATCAGTAAGTGCATTTCATCTAAAATAAAAAGTTGCATGATTTGAAATCAAAAAGAAAGAGTTTACTTTTGTTGAATTCTGAAGAATTGTTTACACTCATATTTTCAGTGAAGAACTGCATTTTGCATTTGTGTTCTTAAGTGTTTTTTTGTTTAGTTCGTCAAAACACCATTTAGTTTCACTCGTCACCCTTATGAATAAATAATAGCCCCTATAAAATGAACGCTAACTAAAATCAATTATACATTTTCATTTTTCTAGGGTAAACAAACTAGTCTAGGTAAGAGCCTTGGTTGAAGTTGGAGATTTAATTTTTCTAAGGGAAAAAAACAGTGTGAGGAGTCTGATATAGGGAGTGAAAATCCATTTTTTGTATAAGTGTGGCTGTGAAACTCCTCTCACATAGGAGCTAAGCACGAGGTCGCATGAGGAAGAGTCGAGGAAGATAACCCCTTTGAAGCTTCAATGAACATAATGGAGAGATTTTGTTTTGGGGTTTTCGTTGGTTCCCTTACCTCTGTGAGAGGCAGTGTTTTTAAAGCTTTGGGCTTTGTTATCCTACCCCTACATTTGATCCTGACTATCGACTCTTCCCCCAAACGCTAACTATGATTCGGTACTCTTAGTTTTTTTTCCTAGGTATCTCAGAGGTGACTTCGGGGGGTTTCTCGCAATACCTAAGGCAGATATTGTATCAAACTTTTCAGTACTATTGGAGGGTACCCCGCAAACTGAGGCTACTTGCACTGGATAATATTGGTTACTGGAGTTTGGGGTAACTACTTCTCACTCCTTTGTTCGCTGGTTCACGAGACTTAATCAACCCACGCCTTTGTGTGGAAGGTCCTCTCATTACTTTGTTACTATTGCGATCTCATGACCTAATCCACTTGAGTCGGGATATCAAAAAGGTTGTTTGTGACTGTTGTTTGTTTTAGGGTTTTTTTAGTGGTGTGTTATGCGATCGTAGATTTCTTAGGAAGGTGTGTAGTTAGTCACCTCGAGCTAACAACTCAACGTATTTGATCAACTTGTTTATCGATCAAGAAGAATTCAAGGTCTTACACCTGAACATGTAGAAGTGAATCCTCCACCACCTCCCTTGAGGCATCGACTTGATCAAACAGACACTTTTGTATCATCTAGTCCAGTTGATACCATAGATACGGAACCCACATAAACTAACTCTTCTAATTTGGATATTGCAAGCATATCGGATCTCGAAGTTGAATACTTCGCCCATCTGTTCAATCCTTCATTAACTAGAACTGACGGTCCAACTGTTTCACAAATTCCGGCTACTAAGTCGAACTTCACTAACAATTTCCCTCTTCAATGGGTTGTAATGGAAGGCACTTCAAAAGTGTTTGGGTCGGGGGTCTTCACAACCCCCATGTCGGCAATCATCATCACAGTAATATTTTTTCCTAACATCTCTAACCAAACGACTAATGTGGTTCAATCCACAATAACCACGTCAGTCAACAACTCTGCTCCATTGATTGTCGAGTCTATTCAACCTTTGGGTCAAGCCTTGTCCTTACCTTTGATAACTAACGCAATTTTGTTTTCTATGACGTCGATGAGCATGCAAAATGTATTCATTGGTTCTCAGTCGATGTCCCAAGATACTAACGTTGGTACAGGGAGTTCTTTGATTCCCTACCAGTATTTTCCTTGGGGTGGAGATCATATTCCTCTGTCATTCATCTCTATTGGAAGTGGGTCATTCCCATCTTCTGGAGTAGTCCCTTCATGGGATGGGGTGGTCCTATGGGCAACGAATTTCAATCCGCTAGCATGTTTTCTACTTCGACCCCATTCACATTATATGGTGGGTTTGAAAGAAATCTGTTTACCTCATCTACAGTGTTGGTAAGCAACAACCCTTTCCAAGGCCAGGAGAATCCCATGCAAGGATCATTCCCATTGCAAGGGATGTCGTCAGGGGGAAACCCCTTTCTCAGTCAAAATATCCCCATGCAAGGATTTTTTCCTTTACGGGGAGGGTTAGCAGGGGCCAACCCTAATTTTATGTTTGGGAATTAAATGGGTTGAGTTTTTCCTCCATTTAACAAGGGCCAAAAAGGTTTCATACAAAGCTCTAGTCCATCCACAAGCTCTTCCTAGAAACTTGGTGCCAACACTAATCCGGGTTACTCTTTTTGGATTGGTCCTCAAACCAGAACTTCCAGCAACCCTAGCTAGAATTCTGGGTCCTAGCTGAAGTTACCTTTTCTGACATCATTAAACTTGCTAAACCTGTCAAATCTCATAAACGATTGAGTTTTTTATGATCTGAATTGGCCACCAATTCCCACCAAATTTCCATCTGACATTCCTAAGTTCAAAGGCAAGCCTAGTGAAGATCCTAGTAACCACGTAACGACATTTCATCTCTGGTGTTTATCAAATTCATTAAATGAATATTTTTTTTGTCTCCACCTTTTCCAACGAACTCTTACGGGAGTCGCAGCAAAGTGGTACATTGAACTTAACGATGCAGCATTTCACACATTCCATGATTTGGCATTGGTTTTTCTAAACCATTTCCAGTTTTATGCCAGGTATCATGCTGACACTGATCTCCTATCTACATTGAAATAGGAAAAGGACACGCATATCTGGAATCATAACTAGGAGTGACAAAGATGGAAGAGGCTGATTAAAGACAAAGTTCCTCCTAAATTCTTGTTGGAATGGTTCCTCAATTATTTATTGTTGACCATATCTAAATATGCATCCACATCAGGAGTATTTTCTAAGGAAGAAGTGATCTTTAGGGCCCAATAGTTAGATTTGATCTCTTCACAAACTGGGTTCCTTTAGGAAATTATGCCGGACACACCATGACTCGGTTTTGATCCCATGAAAATGAAATCAAGACCTCATGTCGATGGCATCGTTGGGTCTGTTAAAAGAACTACCACAAATCTAGTCATAAACCAGATGCAATAGATGACTATTCATCAGTCTTTGGTCAGTCAAGTTGTTTCTTTAATCATCCCCACTGTCCAGTTGTGGGATGTTCACATTGTACAATTGACGGCCTCGAAGGGTAACTAGCAACCCAGAGGGAAATTTAAAAATGGAAAGGATAAGAAAGGAGGTGGGGTAATAAAAATAAGAAATATGATGCAAAAGCTGGAGGAGAAAAGGAGAATAAGAAGGTGAAATTCTCGTGCAAGATCTGTGGGAGTGATCACCTTACCCATCAATGCAGATAAATGGAACAACCCAACCGCCTAATAAAATAACAACAATAGCAACAACAACTTATTGTAGTGGAAAATATGTTCCTGCAAGGGAAACATATGCATGCATGCTCTTCCACTTCAAATCCACAAGGGGGAACCTCAAGTGCACCTTCAACTAATGGATCTTACTCATTCATCAACATGGTCAACCATATGGAAGAAGAGGAGGTGGATTTGTTAACTAGGTCTTGCAATTATAGTAATATTGAGTCGAAACCAAAAGGAAAAGAATCTTTGGATCATCGAGGTTCTCTTCATATAGAGAAACCTAAGAAGGGAAAAAATTCACACATACTTAAAGGTGTGTATAAGAGGGTGTCGCACAATCCCAATGCTCAAGCCACTCCCAACTACTCTATCGTTGAGGACTTAGCTCAAATGCCTTGTGTGATGTCTTTCTTATAAGTGCTCCAAATTTTCCCTGCGCAACAAGCCACATTGTTGTCCGCGGTTGAGCCTATTGACTCTTCGAGCCAGCTCATTATGAAGTTTGATGCTACTGAAGTGAAGCCTCACCTTCCTTATCATGTAGCCTTCCATATCAACATTATGTACACAAAACATGTTATCAGGAGGACTGTCATCGACGAAGGCGCTTTGAATTATGTCATGTCTTTGCCCTATTGGAAAGCCATTTTCACTCTGGAACTTACCCCTTCTACCACTCTTTTGGCCACATTTGATGGATGATATTTCAGACTGCACGGGATTATATCCTCTTTTCCAGTCTAGTTAGGAGGAAATTTTGTGTCCATAGAAGTTGAAGTAGTCGATGTGTCGCTCGACTATAATATTTTGTTAGGAAGGAATTGGACCTACACATTGATGGTTGTTGTCTCGTTAGTTTTTTTGAGTTTTATGCTTTCCCCATGAGGGGAGGATTGTAACAATGGACCAGATGACCTTCAACTGCAATGACTCCATGGAAAATACAAGATCTACAGTCCTATTGATCAAAAAATATCAGTCGACAACTAAGAGTGTCGGTGTTGGAATGTATCCTTAACTCATGGGAACATTTAATTTTCCGCCACCATTTTCTCATATTCATGCTACCCCGGTCGACTACCAAAAGTCGAACTCCTCGATCCCCGTTACATGTGTTGGTTCATTTATAGCCTCGTATTTGGAATATATGTGGGTGTTACCCTTGTCTTGTGAATCGGTAAAGGGTCATGCACATGATGGGATGGCCATGCCACCGTCTACAGCTAAGATCGCTTATCAAGCTATCCAACAACCTATTACATACCCTGATCAGACTCCTTCATGGATAGAAGAAGATGATCAATTCCCATAACCTATCTAGGCTCGAAATTCTTTGACTTCCCTAGACTATCTTGACACCATATTGCCTTATGATGAAGTTATTATAAAGGCAATGACATGATCGGAAAGGCCATGGGAGGATATGCATTATCGACCATACTTCCTCCCCGAGATTAGTCATGTTGAAAGTGAAGCATTTCGGTCAGTTGTGAGTAGAAATGTTGATCAGTTTATGAACCCCTTGGCGAAGCATGATGCCTATGTCAAAGGGAACATGGCTAACATATCATAAACCATTTTGATCAACATTTCTAAAACCCCTAGCATTGTGGAGAATGTTTTTATAGGCACATATTGTACCCATGAAGAAGTTCACACATATGGCTCTTTGTTTAAGGAGTTTTGTGATGTTTTTGCTTGGTCCTACGAAGAGATGCCAGGCATAGATCCTCGAATTGTCAAACATGATATTCAGACCTACAAAAATGCTAAACTTGTTTGATATAATTTACGACCAGTTAATCCTAGGAAGGAAACAGCTATTAAGGCTGAGGTTGCAAAGCTCCTTGGGGCGGGTTTTATTTACCCAGTCCCTCTCACTGAACGAGTGTCAAATCTCATTCATGTTGACAAAAAGCAAGGGATCGTATGCGTTTGTATGGATTTCCGAGATCTAAACAAATATTATCTGAAAGACAACTTCCCCACACCCTTCATTGATCATATTATCGATGAGTGTGCAGGAAGCAAAATATTCTCCTTCATGGTTGGCTTTTTCGACCATAATCAGATTCAGATCTGTCCCAAGGCTCCGCAAAAAACGATGTTTATATGTCCTTAGGGGACTTTCATGTATCGTAAGATGCCTTTTGGACTGAAAAGTTTTGGAGTCATATTTCAGCAAGCCATGTCGTTTGCTTTCCACGACTTGAAGCATATTGTTAAGGCTTATCCAGATGACCTCACTGCTCACTCTCGAAAGAGGGTGGATCATCCATCGCATCTTAGACTTGTTTTTAAAATATGTTGTCATTATCGTATTTGATTGAACCCGAATAAATGCATCTTTTGTGTCGTGTCAGGGCATCTGTTGGGTTTCATTGTATCCAACAAAGAGATCATGGTTGATCTGTTAAAGGTCCAGGCAATGTTCAGTTTCCACCCAAATATTCGTCAGTTGCAAAGTCTCCAAGGAAAGGCCAATTTCCTTCAACTGTTTATCACAAACTATGCTGACATCACCAAGGGCTTTATGTGTTTGTTGAAGAAAGGGGCTCCCTTCATTTGAGATGAGTTTGCCCAATGATATTTTGATGCACTTAAGAAAGAACTTATGTCTACCCCTCTACTTAGTCCTCCAAACTATAGCAGGGACTTCTTATTATATATCGTGGTAGCAAAAGCCACAATTGGCATGGTTTTGGTTCAGAAGGATGATAGCTCACAAGAGAACATCATCTATTATCTTAGTAGTGCTTTGATTGGACCTAAACTCTATTATTCACATGTCAAGAAATCAGCCTTGGTATTTGTTAATGTTGTTCAGAGACTACGACATTACATTTTATTACGTTAAACCATTGTAGTTGTCGATGTCAATCCATTTCAATACCTCCTGACATGGCGTATCATAGGGGGAAGTATAATAAATGGATTGTTATTTTGCAAGAATTTGACTTGGACTTCGTCTCTGCTAAGTACAAAAAATCATTCATTTTTGCTAAGTTGATGTGGATTTTCTAAGGGAGAGTGAGGAACCTGTGATTACATTTTTGTTTCCTGACAAACATTTGTTCCTTGTTTCTTCCAACAATCCTTGGTACAAGGATATCCTTATATATCTCCAAACTCTCAAGTTTTCTCTGCACTATCCATGGGATGATCAGCGTCGGATTCACCATCATGCGAAGAATTACCTCATCATTGGTGACACTTTGCATCGTCGTGGGGTTCATTCGATTCTTCATCGATGTTTGACCCATGAAGAAGCAGAGCCCATGCTCAATGAATTCCATAGTGGAGCATGTGGTGGTCACTTATCAGGGTTGGAAATAGCCCAAAAAATAATGTTCACTGGGTACTTTTGACTGACAATATTTAAAGATTGTGTTGAGGCGGTCAAGAAGTGCCATCCTTGCTAGATATTTTCTAGGACAATGTGTGTGCACCCTGCTCCACTTTTCCTTGTCATCATTATCAATCCGTTCACAAAGTGGGGAGTTGATTTTACTACATGCCACCCTCCATTGGCTAGGGGGCATCGTTACATCATTGTGTTCGTTAACTACTTTACTAAGTGGGTGGAGGCCATGCCTACTTTCATGAATGATGGTGAGACTGCAACCTTCTTCCTATTCAACCAGTTTATCACCAAGTTCAAAATTTTGAGAGAGATTGTCACTAACCATGGCAGTCACTTTCATAATCAAATAATGCTTGAGTTAGCATATAAATTGGGATTTAAGGAGGATCATTTGTTTCCTTATTATCCATATGAGAATGGTCAAGTAGAGGTCATAAACAAGTCTCTCAAGACCATACTTCAACGCATTGTCAATAAGAGTAAATCTAATGGCATTTGATGCTTTATCTAGCCTTATGGGCCTATCAAACCTCAATCAAGACTTCCACGGGATTTTTACCTTTACAACTCGTTCATGGGGTGGAAGTAGTCATTCCTATTGAATACGAAATCCCTTCGTTAAAGATCACAATCAAGCTTCTACCTAAGACGATTGATTTAGAGGTGTGTCTTGTTTACTTAGAGTAGCTAGATGAGCAACATTGTGATGTTGCCACCATGAATGAGATGCACAAAAAACATATCAAGTCTCAGTATGATAAGTTGATCCGCCCAAGGATTTTTCTGAGGGTGAACTTGTCTTGGTTTATGATCAAGATAAGGATGCTTTAGGTGTCAAAAAATTCAATCCAATGTGGCACGGCCCTTACATCATGAGGCATGCACTTCAAAAGGGATCCTACGAGTTATTAGATTATGAAGGGAATGTGCTACCAAAGCCAAGAAATGGGCTCTACCTTAACAAGTATTTTGCTTGAGCATCAGAGCTCAGGCATGTGCTCTATGTATTTATTGTAAATATATATTAGGTTTAGTATTATTCCTTTTTTCCTTCAATTATTTATTGTGTCTCTACGTGATTGGCAGATGTCCACAGAACCTTCGGTTCACGTCGGGTTCGCAGATGGTGCGAGCCGTCACACTCCGAATCTTGCTTCTGTTGCATGGGTGATTTATTCACCCAAGGGCCAACTGGTTGTATTTGGAGGTGCTTGTTTAGGGCCAACAACGAATAATGTGGTTGAGTATAGCATCATAATCGAACTCCTAAGAGATGTTATTGTGCACGGTATCTCAGGTCTAGAAGTTTGCCCAGATTCCCAATTGGTGGTTTCATGGATAAACGGTCAATACCATGGGCGTGATCCCACGTTGCTCCGATGACTCCTACATGTATGTCTTCTAAAACAATATTTTAATTATTTTACTTATATTCACATTTTTAGAAGTGCAAATTTTGTATCTAATGCATATGTTAATTATGTACTAGATTGGCATTTGTCACATACATAAAAGAAACACATACATAATTCTACGTAACAATTGTATACCAAGGAAAAAAGAGATATGTATATATATTATTTTCATGTCTGATAATACAAAAAATATGGGTTTTAAGTTACAAAATTCGGGCTCCTAGCCCTTAACGTCCATTTATAGGCCATTACAAAATGTGTCATAGACTATCTATGTTGAGGGCCCCACCCCCACATGAGTCTCTCTGTAGCATACAACTGTGTTGGCTAGATGCCTAAATATACTTACCCAAGCCCAGGGTACACCGACTACATGTCGTTGCATTTTCTCCGGCAAGTCCTCGATCTACACCATCAGAATCTAATGTGTAAGGTGGCCCATATTTCTCTAGACACTCTGCAAGGTGCGCTCCATCTGAGCATCATCGACACATGGTTGAGCTTCACCGTGACCCCTGCGTCGGTGCAACGGATATCCCTCCGATTGTATATGTTCATTCATATGAATTTTGTCAGGTTTAATCCATCCAAAAATATTTTGTTTCACTTTCCAAATTATTGAAACAAAATAAAAATTAAATAATTTGAAATTTGAAATTTGAAAAGTTTTCTTACCTATTTCTCCTAGCGCACCACCAGGAGGCACAGGCATCTCAATATCATATGAAAAAATTATCCCCTCATAAGGATAATCATCTATGGCAATGATCTAACGATCCCACCGCATGAAAAAATCTTCATCATGGGCATAAAGGACTCGACCACCTCCTAAGCGTTGTATAAATTTGGACCACCACAATAACGTGGTCCTCTAAGTCCATGTGGTGGCATGAAGACTTTTGGGTTAAGTGCAAGAACTCTCTTAAAAGAGAATGAGCACAAGATGTTCCCATATCCAAAACATTTCATCTTTCCAGTCTTGCAGACAGTCAGTTGTGGCTTCATGTTTTGTAATAATGAGGTACTCCAGTCATAAATCACTGGATGAAGACACTCTATTGTATAAAAAATCTATGGCTGAGAGTCCTAGTGTAAAGTGGCAGACCCTGCAATCTGGGTAATCATCTAAAGGATCACTTTGAGAATCAATTCTTCTATATTGCAAATCAGGATCTAACTCCCGAGACGTTTTGTACCAAGTGTACAATAATCTTTGATGTAGTCCTCAATAGTCATCCCTATACCACATCGATTCTGTAGATTTACCACATATCCTCTGCGAGATAAGCCAGTGATAAAGTATATATATTTGACTTCGATGGTCAAGGATTGGCCATCCAACATGAAGGCATCGGCTTCTCAATTCCAATATCTAATCAGCAACAACATCAATCTCTTTTGTGCCCGCATGTTGGGACACTCATAAAATTTTATTAAACCACAATGTTGAAGAGTTTCTAGAATATTTGGATGATCCCAAATATCTTGGTCATCATCCTCATGCTCTCTCTCTCTCATGCCATTCAATATCCATTTTGCAAGACCTGGAAGAAAAAACCATGAATTTTTATTAAGTTTTTCTTATTCATGGACATGTGCATGGGTCCCTTTGGCGACAGGGACGTACATACATGCCTATTGTTAAGTCCCTCGCGTATATGGAAAGATATATGTAGCCCACGTTAAATGTAAGCACATACATGTCTGCCCCTTTCTAAAATAAAAAAATCAAATAAATTTGCAGGAAATTTTAACAAATGCTTGGATGAAAATGAAGAAGGGTTAGAGCTTGTCTACCTAGTCATGACGGTGATGAATTCCATTGATCATAGCTCTCGTTATGATCTTTGGAAGTTTTGAGGTTTTTTATACTTTTTTCACCAAATTTGGTAAAAAACTCAAATGAAATAATTTTTCGGGTAATTTTTATATTATATAGAATTTATAACCCACTTTTATATAGTTTTTTCCATTTTTGGTTATTATATCGCCTAATAGACCATATTTTTTGGATACAATGGTCGTTTGAGTTGAGATTTTGTAGGCAAGATGATTGGAATTGTATCTTTTTATCTGCCAAGCCCATGTTTTTTACTCATTGAGGTCATGTTTTTGTCACTGGCATATAGGGTAGGATCATTTTGCGCCTTGAATTTTGCATTCTGAATGACCAATTATACATATTCCTTAGGTTCGAACCCACTTATTGGTGACATAGACATTTCAAGTTGATTTAAGTGTCATTCAGTTTGTGGTAGAGCCTACTGCCATGGGCATCCTAGATTATCACTTTCTTTGCCTTTTGGTGCCCATGCTAAATTTCTCTTAGGCTCAGGAGTCTTGTTACTCCCGCCCTGATGTTGCATCGAAACCCTCATGCTTTTCTCAATATTTTTTTGGATTTTTCCCGTGGGACCCCCATATTTATGTGTTAAGTTTTACTACTACATTGCATTTCGTTTCTTGTGCTTTTGATCCTAATGTTGGCTTCAACTTGTTGTTTGCTTAGCCACTTTCTTTCACATTTTTATCATTTGCTAGTGTTGCATATTATTGTCGTTGCAATTTGGCACCTATAACCTAGGAGGAGACAATCCCCTGAGTCTCCATATCTTTCACATGCTTTCCTTGCATTAAGCATAGGTATGTTCATTATGCTTGGAACTAGTTTGTTTGCCCATGACACTTGTTTCCTTTGTGTATACTAGCATTTTTTATTATTTTTCGGGCTTTCGTAATATGAAAAAGACATAAAAAAAATTAACAAAAAAGATTGTGGGAATGAGTCTTTTGTATTTATATTGGCAGCAGTCAAGTTGCCTCTGAACAAAGCATAAAGTTTAGAGTCAAATCTCAATAGTTTGGGTTTAGTATGGCTTTAGGAAACTGATCCAATTACAGAAAGTTGTTACTCCTCTCACTAGTTATTCTTCCAGTGACTATGGAGAGTCTATTGTTTCCTATTACATCATAGACTTGTGTCAATGATCATTTTTAGTCTATGTTTCCTAAGTCACATAGTGTGTCATGTTCTTGTTTACAGGAAGTTTAACCTGTGTTGGCCATTCCGCAGAATTCTTAGCTTCACAAGTCGACCTTCTCGTATGTCAAGTACATCTCAAAATCATAAATATTTTTGTCCTATACTTGTGTTGGTATGGAAGTTCCTCATTGAGTCCCTACTGATGGTCTAAGATCTTATCGACAACAATAAATTTCTCTGAGATTTTAGTCTAGAGTCACACTCTTGCCCTATTTACATCATTGATAGGTAACCTTGCACTCACCAAACGACATTTCATCATTGGTCGTTGACTGAGTGATTTCCCTTGTGTTCGACAACAAGAACATTATTCACACATTGGGATCCATGTAGTACCTTAGATTCCATTTGTCCCCATTGGTGGTTTCCTTGCCTTTGTCAATAGTCTTTATTATTGGATGTTATTCAGAGGGTCTCTTTCGAGCGTTATTTACATCTGGTACATGCGGGGGATGTACTTCATGGTGGTCCTTACAATATTTCATTCGAGTCCTTCCAAATATTTGGCCTTCAGCTACTCCTCATGTTGGATGATGGGGTATGCCTTAATGCCATCCTTCCAGCAGATCTCTTCCTATCGACTTCATCACATCTTACTCTATGACAAGGATCTAGAGTCATTTTTAGTACCTTAGTGATTTGGATTTATGCAGGAACACAATGAAATAAATAAATACATATAAACGCAGAGGTGTAGGGGAAATAAAACTTCATTTCATTAATAACAAATGACTGAAATATGCTTACAGATGGAATGAAAATAAACTATTAGGGCGTTGGTAGCTTATCTCTAAGAAGAGATGTGGCGGCTACTGGCCTATGAACTATGTGTTACAATGAGGCTCGAAAGCATATATATTATTGAGAAACAATGTAAAACCCTAAACATCCAAAAACCTAACCCTGGGAGATGAAACGCCAGAATATGGACCCCGTTAGGGTAAATTGGTACATCAATTTCCCGGGGTCGTAACTTTGGAATACTATCTTCGTTTGACGCACATGATAGATCTTCCGGAGTCGTTTTGATAGTATGCCAAAAACAGAGATATTTCGAGGTCATAACTTTCAGAGCCGTTTTGATAGTATGCCAAAAAAACGTCATTTAGGGCCTCAAAACAGCTCCGGAAGTTCAGGACCCGAAAAACTGCTAAAAATAGTAAATTGTGCGAAAACTGAAAAAACTAAAAGAAGCAATGGTGGGGGTCCAAGTGGAATAGGTGGGTGGCCACCAATATCCACCTGTATCACTTAGGGCTTACAGTCATGAGTAGCAAGTTCCCTCGCTACTAACAATGGGAATACATCGATGTCCCCTGGTCAATATATTCTACCAGGTGTTCAACATCAAATCCTCTATTCACACATGTTAGATTCTATAAGATACCTTGACACCCATTATGATTATTGGTGGGTTGTCTTGCATTTGTTAATGGTATACATCAATGACCGATAATCAAACAGTGTCTCACTACGTTCAACTTCAACACATCTATTTGTATAGTGTAGACTCGTGCAACGACAGTTGGATGAAGACCTTAGGAATGTAGTAGCATCACATATTGTTATGTTGTTACCCGAGTTGCAATTGGATAGTACCACCCCACACATAGTTACTCGTGAAGGATCATTTTTCATCTCTTGCCACATATATCCTTCATTGATTCTAAGACATCGATCCACTCTGTATTTGTTCGTGGCTATGATCTGTGTTTGACATGGATCCATTGTGTATATTTTCGTGGCCATGATCACTACTTTCTATATATACATTCTACATGGATCTGTAGTGTACTTAATTGGCAACCACACTTATCATCACACCTGAGCATGGGTATGCCAGCCTCGGGAATTGAGTTGTTCTGACTTGTTTTGATGTTGGTTGTTGTCCTTAGATTGAGTTATGGAGACCTTCACCCTTCGTTAACTGCTTTTGAAGGCTTATAACGTATTTCAACCATCAGTTGATCTTATAACCTCACACATTAGGGGGCATCTGTTATAGTGTCAAATGCCACCTCTAAAGATTTGGTGTTCTTGTTAGACTTATATGTATCCTTATTGTAGACAATTATTCCCCGTACCTCCTTGACTCCTTCTATAAAAAAAATTGAAGTATGTGCCCGCCCTCACAACTATGCTACCTGCGTACATGCAAGCTACTTAATGGACACCTGCATACATGCTAATAAATGTTCATAAAAATATAATTAGGCCCAAATCAATGATGAGTTACATGATTGGTTAGTTCTCTGACTCATTTTTCATGTACTCAATTGTCTCTGATTGTTTGGAGACTACATAAAAGGAACATTTACCTCATGGATAAAGGTAATGATATTTTGTGCATTCAAGCAAACACTTATCCGGCTATTCCCGTCGATTTTGTAAGCCCATTTTATCCATGTTGTTGTTAATTTCTTGACCTAGAAACCCTTGTTTCCAGTTTCCCTCTGATCACCAACCTTATATTGCCAATATTTTTTCTCTGTAATTTCTTTGGGCCTGTGGTGACTTCAGTGTCAAGAACATCCTTATAATAGGAGTTGGGGTGGAAGAATCTAGGATCTCTTTCGTCAGGGCAATGTCTCATCAAGTAGGTACAAGTTGTAACCACCTTGTTGCTTTTCATTAATAATACAGAAAAATCGTTCCTTCTAAGTATCTTGTGTTATTATTGTTCATATTTACAATGCTTTTGTATACATTTCAGTAGAATACTAATTGATTCATTATTTTCCATTATTTTTTATAAAGCTAACGAGTAGTTATTACTACAACTACCTCTCTGTATAGATATACTTGTTCAAGTTTTTTGTAGGTTGCGGAGGAACCATTGAGAAGGAGCAAAAGGACTCCGTCAATCAGGAACAACACTGAACATTGGGACCCTTGTGAGTTGATCTTCCTCTTTTTCAATAAGTTGGTTATTTTTGTGAAATTCGATAATTTGATCTTATTTTGGTATTTTGTGTGGAATGTACTTTATATATGGTCATCGATACGTTGCAGTAATCCCACTATTGTAGGGGATTTTCCCTTAAAGAAATAACTCTCTCGAGATAGAAATAGAGGACATAACATTGTCGCCTCCAGATGACCTTGTTCCTGAGAAACCTCAAGAGGAACCCATGATCTCTCCCTATGCTTTATCCAACTTGTCTACTCCTCAAACACTTAATTTAATTAGATACGTAAAAAAACATGAAGGTGATTGTTTTAATTGCCATTGGTAGTACCCACAATTTTATTCATAGGCAACTGGATGAGAAAACCCATTGTTATGTCCATGTAGTGCACAATTTTCAAATTATGATAGCCAATGGAGGTATGATGAAATGTGGTGGCAAGTATGAGAATGTGTGACTTCAACTAGGGTAATATCATATCAAGTCTAACATGTTTGCTATTAAAATGGGTGGTTGTGATGTGGTACTTGGTGAAAAATGATTACAAACATTAGGCCCAATTACCATGGACTTCTAGGACAACTAACTATTCCTCAAACATTCCAAATGTGTTTTTGGGGCTTTCGAGGTAGATTAATTGGGTCACATTGTCAATTCGGATGGGGTGTGACTAGATCCCGGGAAAATTGAGGTTATGAAAGATTAGCCATGCCCCAAGCCTTTAAAAATATTATGGGGTTTCATAAGGCTCACAACTTACTATCGAAAATTTGTAAAATATCAAGGATGAACTGCAACCCCCTTCATTTCCCTACACAAGAAGAATGTCTTTGTATGGAATGAGGTAGACAAGCAAGCCCTTTTGCCTCAAAGGAAACCATGCGTACTAGCCCAATATTAGTTGTGCCAGATTTCACTAGGATGTTTGTCTTGGAATGTGATGTTTCATGATAGATATTTAGAGTTGTATTAATGCAACAAGGGCATACCTTAGCATTAATTGGTAAACAATTGTGTGATTGAAATTTGGGAAATTTCACTTATGAGAAAGAGAAAATTTCTATCATTCATGTTGTTGATATGTGGTTCCCATTTCTCTTTGGGAAAGGCTTCAATATCAATACAAATCAGCATAGTTTGAAGTATTTTCTAGAGTAGAGGTTATCATCACATGAGTATCACAAGTGGGTTACTAAGATACTTGGATATGATTATGAGATCGTATATAAGAAAGGATAAGAGAATGCAGTAGTTGATGCTTATCTAGGAAATACAAGGATGAAGGATCTCTCTTTGCTCTATCCTTACATGTACCTAATTGGCTTGTTGAAGCCCACTAAGAATGGTTAACCAATGACAAGGTGTTTCAACTCATCCATAGGCTTTAGGAGCACCCCAATCCTCCTAAAGGCTATACTTTGTAGTAGGATACCTTTCGGTATAAAGGACACATCTTTCAGAGTAGGAATTTTTCTTTAAAACAAATGGTGTTAAAAGAGCTCCACTCATCTCTTACCACGGGTCATTCTATATTTCGCAAAACATATGCATGCGTTAAGATCTTGTTCTTTTGGGAAGGCATGAAAAAAGGCATCCATAATTTTGTAGCCTCATGTGACACCTATCAATGAAAAAGGGGGGATGGTGAAGACTCTAAGAGAATTGCAGCCACTATTAATGCCAACCATTGTATGGACCGACATTTCTATGGATTATATAGTGTGCCTACCGATTGTTAGCGACATTATTTGTCTTGGGCTCAAAAATACCCAAGTCTGCAGGTTACACGGGAAGCGCCCCAGCGCAATGTGGAAGAATCTCTTTTCCGATCACAAGTCAAGTGAGCGGGTGAAGTTTTGATGTTAGCAGTCGAGATCCACCTACAAAACTGATCGACGTGCATCAGGATTTCGGGGCTTCCAAGTTGCCTGGGTTTTAGCATGAAGGATAGCGCCAATAGTTCAAGGAAAATCTGGGTCGTCCGATCTAGTTGAGATAGGTGGCAATCAGTCGGCATATCGAGGATCGGTGTTTCGGGAAACGAAGAGCTTCTCATTCTTTACAGCTGAAATCATCAATCGGCGAAACGCCAAAAGCACCTTTGGAGTCAAGCCCACAATCCTAGCACCAGGTCACATAAAGCAAGCCTGGGATTGAAAGCAGCCCCTTCTGAATAGCAAATTCTATCTCGACCATACATCTTAGGGACATGCGGCACGCATCCTTGCCATGTCGGCATTCGAGAGTTCGAGGGGTAAGTGCTCCCCGTCATTTCACATCTCGAAACCCTGAACCCCAGAGTGTCGAAAGTGCCCAGAGTCGGGCCCACAATATCACTAAGCAGTCTCAGTCGTTCGTCCACAGGAGCCACCTAGTGCGCGATTAGGCTCCCCACCTTTTCTCCCATCGCGACTTCAAAGCACAAGGAACAGCTCCGTCATATTCTCGATGCATGAGGTGCCGGGAGTGTCCAGAACCCAGGCCCACAGCATCACCGAGCAAGTTCAGGACTGTCAGATCTGAGAGGGACACGTGGCACCCAATTAATCCATCTCGGTGTTTCGCTCATCGCAACTGTGAATAAGCAAGGATTAACTCCTTCCATTCGCGAACGTCGAAAGCGCCTTTGAGAGTAAACATAGGGTCACAGCCTATGGTCACTGGAGAAAGAAAGAGCTGCGCAAAAGGGGCCAAAGGCGTCGGGTTTTAGTCACAGAGAGGCCCGTCACGACCTCCAGTTGCCATCGAGCCTGACCTCGATCTTGGTCTGCGCTTGGAGTAAATGAAGGCAAGAAAGGGGGGTTGAAACCTCTCTTCATGCATTAAGTGCAAGGTATGGAGAGTCTGGCCAATGGTCTGCTCGAGAGGGTCCTGTGTACCAATCCTTCCAAAGAGGCCATGCTTAGTCCTCGACTAGCCAGAGGAGGTCTGCACATGCTAACTTGGCTCTCAATGGCTCAGCTACTCTCCTCACAGGAACCATACACAGTTAAGATGGCATCTGACGAAGGATATCTGTCTGAATTCGGCTGAAAGGACACCAAGCCTTGGGTGACTCAGCACGCCGTTGTTAGGCGAATTTTCTGAGTATATAGACTCAATTTTTATATTTTGTAATCTATCGATGGTAGAGCGAAGCTCCGAATTGTAATGTTTTAATAGACACTCTAGTTCTCTGGTTATACATCTATATGTAAGATTTCTTGTTTAATGAAAGACAGTTTCCTTATTCCATCTAGTTTTCATCTCATATCGAGGGAGTTCATGATTGACTTATTCACATGAATTATTGCAGTTGTGTTATGATAAAAGATTTATTGTGGCACTATTGTATTCTCTGGTTTTCTACGTTTGAATGTAAGAAGATCTCGCGTTTAAATGAATTCTCCTACATTCTGCTAGAAACCTGATGTTGACAATAGACCTTTGCATCTCTCTGATACAAATCTTCCCCCTACTCATCCTTACTACAACTCATTGTCTAGAGTATGTCTATGACCTCACTTGCCCATGCATGCCTGGCCTAGTTTCGGAGTTGAAACAATATCGTCTGAGTTTACTTCCATTCGATCACCCCTCTCACACACAAATCGTGACATAAATTGATGGGCATCGGGCTCTGCTCCTGCTGTAATCCAGGAGTGACATCCGTCGCCAACATTTCTGGCGCCGTTTGCAGGGACAAAGTTGAAAATTTTCCTTGGGATTGAACGACATTGAGCTTCTGATTCTGAAGGTGCATTAGTCATCAGAGCCCTTGAAGATTGCTACTGTGCACCTGGCGACTCCATTGTGACGACTCCACTGGGGAGAACCTGTCGTGTCAATTGTGGCTTTCAGAGGCAGACACACGCGGTCCCATCCACAGCTGCCTCTAGCTACACCTGAGACTGAGCGGGAGGTGGTCCTCAGAAAAGGAAAGGCCTCTGAAGGAGAAGTTATCACCGTTGAACCAGGTAATCCACCATCTCCTTCTGTAAGAACTCCATTTTCTCCTCCTCAGTTTCCTAGCAGACCGCTTTCTGAAGTTTCCCGTTTCCTAAATTTTGGGAGTGTTCCTGTTGAGGTTTCCCCCCCTAGTTTGGGATTAGAGAAAGAAATCCTTGTCACTCCCATTTCTCCTGAAGTTGTACCTTGGCGTAAACCCAGGACCACAGAATATTTTCCCACTCCTGGCTTTACCACTCCTCCTCTTGTTACTGTTGTCACTTCTGCGTGAAGGGAAACATCAGCCAAATTAAGCTCGCTAGCCTTCTCCCTAAATCCCCTATTGTTTCCCACTCCCCTTATAAGCTCATCCCTAGTATCCCCTTTTCGAGCTCCTTCTCCTCCAAGTTCCCCTCCACATAATAGCCCTATGGCAGGAGCAAATCCCCCAATGACCAGAATGGAGGCCATCATAGCCGCTAGGTATGCTCCCCTTGTGTTACCTTAGCCTCTGAATGCCCTCCCAACAGATGGTTACCTCAAACAGCTGCCCAAGTTTACAGGTGAGGGGGACATAACTATAGAAGAACACCTAGAAGCCTTTTACAGTTTCACAGATGATAATAACATCATGCATGCAGACGTATGGAAGAGGATTTTTGTCCATAGTCTCCAAGGCGAGGCAAGAAAATGGTTTAAGGCCATGCCTCCTGGATCTATTGATGGGATCGAAGCTTTAGGTAATGCCTTTTTAAGACAGTGGGGAGATAAAAAAGACTTCATGTATTACATGACAAAGTTTGGGTCTTTGAAGAGAAAAGAAGGAGAGTCTATCTCCAACTTCTCCAAGAGATTTAATAAAATGTACAACAAAATCCCTGCTGAGATAAAACCCTCCGAAGCCTCTGCAAAGATCACTTATGCTAGCACCTTTGATCCTAATTTGTGCCTCCTATTGAGGGAAGGAAGAGCCACTACTCTGGCCCATATGCAAGATGCAGCTGTGGAGGTAGAATCTAATATATTGGTTGTTGATCGACTCAGGAACGTTGTTGGTAGAAACATATCTAGGCAGAGGCCTGAAGCTTCCTCATCCAATTCCTCTCCCCTGCCCCTTTAGATGGATGAGACAGCTAGGGTACTAAAGTCACTTTCTGCTAGAATGGAAAGGTGGGAGTTAGAAGGGAAGCCCATGTATAGAAATCTCCAAAATGATGATGGTAGAGGTTTCAGAAGACCTAATAACAATGGACCACAGGCCTTCCCAAGGGAACAAAGGGAAAAAGACAGAGAAGATAAAAGGATTCAAACCCCTCTCCAAAATAACCTGGTTACTCATGAGGGAGGGGAGGAGATAGATGAGTTCGACCCTGAAATTCATTGTGTTGAAGAAGCTCCTCCTTTTCCCCATTTGACTCAGTCTGCATATGAAAAATCCCTAATGAACATCCAAATCCATGAGTTAGGTAAGGGAGAAAGGGTCGGTCACACCTCTAACAGATACAATCTCAGGTCAAGAAAGAAAGAAGGAGACTTTGACAGCCAAGACCAGCCCCTCATAGCAGATAGGCCTACTAAATCTATAGCAGCCACTACTAAGGAAAAGAAAACTCAGAGTGCTTCGCCAGCAGCCAAGGAGCCTGTCACTGAGGTAAGGGAAGCTCCTAAGCCTATCCCCTCCTTCAATTTTGAGCATGAGATTCAGAAGATTAGAATTCATGTACCCCTATCTGAACTCGTTAAAAACGAAGATTTCAAAAGGTCCCTCTCCAAGTTGCTACAATCTGAGTCCCCCCATCCTCCCTCTGACTCAGTGAACCTTCAAGATGAAAAGCCAACAGTTGTCCTAGGGCCCACGGTAGAAGATAGAGATGATTCATCCCCTCCCTTCTACACATCCCTGAATATACATGATAAAGTGCTGCATAACTGCCTCATGGATTCAGGGGCTTCCCATAACCTTATGCCCAAAATAGTAATGGAAGAATTGGGACTGGAGGTGACAAAAGATTATCATGATTTGTACTCTTTTGATTCAAGAAGAGTGCAGTGTCTAGGAGTCATCAAAGACCTGGTGGTTTCTTTGTTTCAGCTGCCCATGAAGAGTGTGGTCATGGATATTGTGGTAGCTGACGTTCCCCCAACATTTGGCATGTTGTTGTCTAGATCTTGGATTAAAAAGCTAGGGGGAACATTACAGATGGATCTCACATATGCCACCATTCCAGTCTTCGGAGGGGAACAAAGGAGGTTATATAGAGAAGCTCAGTTGGCCTACATTGTTAGTGACGAAGCAAATCCCACCAATCACCCCATCTTTGCACTTGACACCGACTTGGGGTCTACCTTATTACAGCTCACTGATGCTCCCGAAGACCCTTTCCAAGTCAGAAAGCATCCCAGTCTCGATTATCCGATTCCCCTTCCAACCCCCTCCGTGTGGAAGATGTTTTTCGACGGAGCTTCTTCTAGTGAAGGCGTTGGCGCTGGCGCTGGGGTGGTTTTCATATCACCTTGTCAAGAGGCCATATCCCTGTCATATAAGCTGGAATTTGAAACCACCAACAATGTGGCAGAATATGAAGCTCTTGTTTTAGGTATGAGGGTTGCAAAGGAAATGGGAAGTAAAGAAATAGCAATATTTGGAGATGATTATCCAGCAAGTCAGAAATTCTTATCGTGCTAATAATCCCTGGCTCAGGAATTACAGAAATGAGGTATGGGACCTGATTGACAATTTCTTCTTGGCCTTTAACATTTCTTTCATTCCAAGGGGGGAGAATACTTCAGCCGATTCTTTAGCTATCTCAGCTAGTTTGCTCAAAGTTCCTCTGCCGCCTAGGGTCAAATATGATGTTGAAATAAGATATAGGCCCTCTGTACCGGACAATGTCAAGCATTGGAAGGTATTCGAAGATGATCTGGAGATCGAAAAATTTCTCCAATCTGTTGATGAATTTTTTGTGTTGCACATCGATCAAGATCTTGACCCGGAAGGTGACCCTCACCCTGAGGTGTTTTTAAATGAAATTTTTAATCACCAGATTATTCAGCTGCCCAGCAATTACATTCCGAGAGGACTAGTCCCTTTGGAAAGACCGTTTGATGGGAATGATGTGGAAATGAAGAGTAGGGTTTCAAATGAAGATGTTGATACAGCCGAATGCAACATTGGCACACAGGAGGAGCCTAGGTTTGTCAAATTATCAAGCAGTTTGACCAGAGAACAGAGGGCCCAATATACTGAGTTGTTGAAAGAGTTTGCTGATGTGTTTGCATGGACATACGAAGACCTCAAGACTTATGACACATCTGTCATTGAGCACAAGATCCCACTGAAAGAAGAGGCTAAACCATTCAGGCAGAAGCTGAGACAGATAAATCCCATGTTGCTACCTATCATGGAGAAAGAAGTGAAGAAATTGTTAAATGCCCAAATCATTGTCCCCTTGAGATATTCTGAATGGATGGCCAATTTGGTCCTAATAAGGAAGAAAAGTGGAGAAATCAGACTCTATGTTGATTTCAGGAACCTGAATAGGAGCTCAAGGAAAGATAATTATCCCCTGCCCAACATGGAACACTTATTGCAAATGGTAACGAGTGCATCTAGGATATCCATGATCGACGGCTTTTCTGGTTATAATCAGATATCAGTCATGCCTGAGGACAGAGAAAAAAATGGCATTCACCACTCCCTAGGGGACATTCATGTATGCCAAAATTCCTTTTGGATTGATGAATGCAGGAGCAACATTTCAGCGAGCCATAGACATAGCTTTCATCGAAGAGAAGGACCAATTCATGGTAATCTATCTTAATGACATCACGGTCTTCTCCAGGTCATACAAGGAGCACAGTTGCCACTTGAAGAAAGTTTTCCTGAAGTGTCGAAGGTTTGTTAAATCTCTAAACCTCAAGAAATTTTTGTTTGTTATGAAGGAGGGGAAGTTATTAGGCCATATAGTATTAGCAGAGGGAGTGAGGATTGATCCTAGCAGGGTAGAGGCAATCCAAACCCTGTCACTTCCTAGATCCAATAAGGAATTTCAGCCCTTTTTGGGGAAGATTAATTTCTTAAGGAGATCTGTCTCAAATTTTGTTGAGTTGGTGAAACATATCACGGCCATGCTCAAGAAGGGAAATGAAGTGAAGTGGACCGTTGAATCCAGGGAATATTTTATCCAAATAAAAAGGGCATTGACTGAGGCACCTATGTTGATCAGTCCTGACTATTCCAAAGAATTACTAATTTTCTCTTTTTCTTCTTTGGATATAGTAGCAGCGGTCCTGTTGCAGAGAAATGAGGAAGGGCGAGAACAACCCATTGCCTTCTTCAGCAAGGCATTAAGAGACGTAGAGATCAGGTATGAAATCATGGAAAAGCAGGCTTATGCTTTAGTGAAAGCCCTCAAAGATTTCAGAGTCTATGTCTTGCATTCAAAAGTGATCGCATACGTTCCTTTAGCCTCTGTGAAGGACGTCCTTCTACAGCCCGACATAGATGGGAAAAGAGGTAGGTGGATTGCCAATATCCTAGAGTTTGATCTAGAGATTAAGCCCACCAAATTGATAAAGGGGCAGGGTTTAGCCAAGCTACTGGTTGAATCCAATTGCAAATCCTTGGGAATTAGTTACATAAACACCTATTCAGAAAATCCGCATGTTGAGTCATCCAGTAAGAATTCTCAGGGTGTCTTATCACTAGCAGCATGCACCTGGTACAAGGATATCTTGTACTTTTTGCAAGAATTGAAGCCTCCTGATGGAATGGGAAAAAGCAAGGCAAGAGATTTAAAGCTCAAGGTGGTCAGATACTGTCTCATTGACCAAGCTCTATACTGGAGAGACCCTCTAGGGGTATTTTTAAGATGCCTGGATTCGCAAGAAGCCCAGAAGGTTATGTTTAATTTCCATAACAGCCTTTGTGGGGGGCATCACTTCTGGAAGACCACAGCCCATAAGATCCTCAGGGCTGGATATTACTAGCCTACTTTATTCATTGATGTCTGCAGAGAAATCAGAGCTTGCATCAAATGCCAGAAGTTTTCAGGAAAGCATCAGCTCAAATCATTGCCATTAAAGCCTATAGTAGCTTCAGCACCTTTTCAGCAGTGGGGGTTGGACTTCATCGGAGAAATTCATCCTCCCTCAAGTGGTCAACACAGATGGATCCTAACTGCGATAGACTACTTCACCAAGTGGATAGAAGCTACCCCTACCAAGAGCACTTCTCACAAAGTGATTATCAGCTTCCTGGAAGATATCATAGCCATATTCGGCTGTCTTAGCAAAATTGTCACCGACAATGCTGCCCCTTTTAGGTTTGAGCCTTTGGTCAAGTTCTGTCAACAGTTTGAGATTTCGCTGATCCACTCTACTCCCTATTATCCTCAAGGAAATGGACTGGCGAAGTCTTCCAATAAAAGTTTGATCAAGCTCATTAAAAATTTATTGGAAGACAATAAAAGGGCCTGGGATTCAAAACTCAAATTTTCCCTATGGGCCGATCGAGTGACAACAAAGAAGTCTCTGGGCATCTCACCTTTCCAACTTGTTTATGGAACAGAAGTTGTTTTCCCTACTCAGCTCGCTTTATCCGTGGCAAAATTCATCCAGGACCTTGAAGGAGAACCTGACCATATGGTCAGAAGGATTCATCAGATGGTGGAAGTTCAGCAGATCAGGGAACAGGTTGTGGATAGGGCCTACCATCATCAGCAGAAGATCAAGAAAACCTTTGACAGGAAGAGTAGAAAGAAAGATTTCGAGCTGGGTTGACGCCTTCCCCAACTCTCTCAGCAGGCGGTCGCTCCACCAGGACCTTCTTCTTTCTCACGGGCCCGAAGAGTCAACGCTCTTCGACTCCCTAGGGAGTTCTGAGTCACCCACAGCAACCTCTTCGGAAATCGGGATATCGCGGATCGGGGATTCGCGATTCCTGCGAGCACGATTCACTAACAGCTCCAACCTCCGAACCCCGATACACCGATATGCCTCCACGTGTCTCCCACTAACTTCCGGGTTCCACACTGCCACGTCACGTCGGGAGTTCGCGGTTCGTGGGTCCGCGACTTCAAGTCCCCTGCTACTTGGAAACCCCGAGTGCCGAACCTCCGATGCACTGGATTCGTGCCACCTGTCCCCGTTATAATCAACGGCTCTGATCGAGTCGGGAAATCGCGACTCGCGATTTCAACGGGCATATGATTCTTGCACTCACAAACCCCGATTCCCCGATATGCGATGGCCAATGGCTCTTTCGCTGCCTGAGGGTTAACCCCCCTCGCCTCTTCTCCCAGATCCAACGATCCTCGGGACTTCGCGATTCTCCAGGACGAATTCAAGTCGTCGATTCTCGGCCTCTACGAAGAGATCTCTGCTCCGCCACCTTCCTCCGGTGCAACTGAACCAAGGCGTTATCCCTCCAGAGCTTCCTTCGACTCGATCTCTTTCAAGAGGTTCTTGTAACACGCTCCTTGTGCTCGGTCTTCAATCACTTCTGAAAGTGTTGAAGTCTCCTGAGTCCTGTGCGTCCCCGCTCGCAACAGGTTCAACTCTCCTTCTCTCAGACTTGCTACTGAGACTCGAACTCGACCTGCACTCACCTGCACGGCTCGAATACCTCAAACCCACTCTGGGSAACGGAGAACAAAATTTCAACTGCTTAGCCTCCTCGACGCACTCTATGCGGAGGTATTCAACTGCACTCGATGCAGGAATCTCCTGGCCTAAGCAGAGAAACAATTGAAACTCATTCTCTCAGGTTCCTAACCTGATATGCAATCACATAAGCAGCATATAACAAATAAGCATATAATGAAGCAAACATACACAAGCACAATATCAGCAACACACAGAGCTCAAACGCGTCCATGGAATTGAATCATGGCTCTTTCTATTAATTCAATAACTGTACATGGAGGTTTCTTCACAAGCTCTCTGCTCTACTCTATTCTTCTTTTTGTCTGAATGAATAATCAGAATGAGAATGATACAAAGATACAAGGGAGGGTGTCTATACTCCGTTTTCCCTCTCAACCGGTGACTGTCTAATCTACAGTTAATTATCATATCTACCTGCATTAACTCTAAGTAAATGCCTCAGCTACCTAAGGACTAGAGCTTATCCGCTCAAGGTCCGTTACAATGTACAGTGTGCTTCATCACATCAAACATTAATGCTTGGCGCAGCCATATATTTTTCCATGGTTCAAAAATTTAAATGTTGGCGCTCTCCAGCTGTTCCCTTTCCTCCTCGTGCTGGCTCGCTTGATCGAGTGAGCGATGCTCCTGCATCATGGGTGATCTGGTGCTCAAATGGGATGCACCCAGGCAGGATAGGGGCAAACACAGTAAGTTTGATGCCCTCTGGTTTGGGCCTTTCAAGATCTTTGAGGTATTTTCAAACAACACTTACAAGTTGCAGGATTTGGAAGGCAGAGAAGTTTTTGATGGCCTAGTAAATGGGCATTTCTTAAAAAAATGTTTTTTGTAAGCCGCAGGCGGTTTCTTTTGTTTTGTAAATATTGTTTTTTGTTTTCTATTTTCGGCTTAATAAATGACTCCATAGCCCAACAACAAGGCACTGAAACTGCAGAATGAGTTCTTAGAGAATCACAGGGACGACTCTATCCCCCATGGAGCCTAATGTTAGAGACATTATTTGTCTTGGGCTCAAAAATACCCAGGTCTATAGGTTACACGGGAAGTGCCCCAGCGTAATGCGGAAGAATCTCTTTTCCGATCACAAGTCAAGCGAGCGGGCAAAGTTTTGATCTCAGCGGTCGAGATCCACCTACAAAACTGATCGACGTGCATTGGGATTTCGGGGCTGCCAAGTTGCCCGAGTTTTAGCACGAAGGATAGCGCCAATAGTTCAAGGAAAATCTGGGTCGTCCAATCCAGGTTAGACAGGTGGCAGTCAGTCAGCGTATCGGGGATCGATGTTTCAGGAAACGAAGAGCTTCTCATTCTTTACAGCTAAAATCGTCGATCGGCGAAACGCCGAAAGCACCTTTGGAGACAAGCCCACGATCCTAGCACCAGGTTACATCAAGCAAGCCTGGGATTGAAAGCAGCCCCTTCTAAATAGCGAATGATATCTCGACCATACATCTTAGGGACACGTGACACACATCCATGTCATGTCAGCATTCGAGAGTTCGAGGGGTAAGCGCTCCCTGTCATTTCACATCTCGAAACCCCGAACCCCGGAGTGCCGAAAGTGCCCAGAGTCAGGCCCGCAATATCGCTAATCAGTCTCAGCCATTCGTCCACAGGAGCCACCTGGCGCGTGATTAGGCTCCCCGCCTTTTCACCCATCGCGACTTCGAAGCACAAGGAACAGCTCCATCATATTCCTGATGCACGAGGTGCCGGGAGTGTCCAAGACCCAGTCCCACAGCATCATCGAGTAAGTTCAGGACCGTCAAATCTGAGAGGGACGCGTAGCACCCAATTAAGCCATCTCGGCGTTTCACTCATCGCAACTGTGAACAAGCAAGGATTAACTCCTTCCATTCATGAACGCCGAAAGCACCTTTGAGAGTAAACACAGGGTCACAGCCTGTGGTCACTGGGGAAAGAAAGAGTTGTGCAAAAGGGGCCAAAGGTGTCGGGTTTCAGTCACAGAGAGGCTCGTCATGACCTCCAGTTGCCATCGGGCCTGACCTCGATCCTGGTCTGCGCTTGGAGTAAATGAAGGCAAGAAGGGGGGGTTGAAACCTCTCTTCATTCATTAAGTGCAAGGTATGGAGAGTCTAGCCAGCGGTCTGCTCGAGAGGGTCCTGTGTACCAATCCTTCCAAAGAGGCCATGCCCAATCCTCGACTAGCCAGAGGAGGTCTGCACACGCTAACTTGGCTCTTAATGGCTCAGCTACTCTCCTCACAGGAACCATACGCAGTTAAGATGGCGTCTGACGAAGGATATCTGTCCGAATTCGGCTAAAAGGACACCAAGCCTTGGGTGACTTAGCACGTCGTTGTTAGGCGAATTTTCTGAGTATATAGACTCAGTTTTTATATTTTGTAATCTATCGATGGTAGAGCGAATCTCCCGATTGTAATGTTTTAACAGACACTCTAGTTCTCTGGTTATGCATCTGTATGTAAGATTTCTTGTTTAATGAAAGACAGTTTCCTTATTCCATCTAGTTTTCATCTCATACCGAGGGAGTTCATGATTGACTGATTCACATGAATTATTGCAGTTGTGTTATGATAAAAGATTTATTGTGGCACTATTGTATTCTCTAGTTTTCTGCGTTTGAATGTAAGAAGATCTCGCGTTTAAATGCATTCTCCTACAGTCTGCTAGAAACCTGATGTTGACAACAGAGCTTTGCATCTCACTGATACAAGTCTTCCCCCTACTCATCCTTACTACAACTCACTGTCTAGAGTATGTCTAAGACCTCACTTGCCCATGCATTCCTGGCCTAGTTTCGGAGTTGAAACAATATCGTCTGAGTTTACTTCCATTCGATCACCCCTCTCACACACAAATCGTGACATAAACTGATGGGCGTCAAGCTCTGCTCCTACTGCAATCCAAGAGTGACATCCATCGCCAACACTGACATCTAGCAAAAAGAAGGTCATTATGGTGGTCGTTGACCATTTTTCCAAATATGCTCACTTTTGTGCCCTATCATACCCATTTACACCCTCCATAGTTGCCCAAGTTTTCATGGATCAAAATTATAAATCACATGGTACATCCACTTCCATTATATTGGCCCATGACCCCACAATACTAGCTAATGTTTGTAGGTGTTGTTTAAACTCGAGGGCACCTAGTTGAACATGAGCACAACTTAACACCCTCAAACAAATGGTCAAATAGAAGTAGTAAACAAATGTTTGAAAACCTATTTAAGATGATTTACTTCATAAAGGCAAGACTAATGGGAAAAATGAATACCCTTTATCTAATGGTGGTACAATACCACTTATAAAGGCACTACAAAAATGACCCCATATGAAGTTATATATGACGTAAAAAAAACCTTCAATGGATTCATACTTAACAGGCATATCCAAGGTTCAAACAGTAGATTTCATGCTTCACACTAGAGACTCGAGGATAATTTGGAGATGGCTCAATATTGCATGAATAAATAGGATAACTAGCACCAATTCAAGCATTCTTTTATAGACGGAGATTAGGTGTTTCTTCACCTTCATCCTTATAAGCAAACCTCTCTCAATGGCATAGTCCACTAAGATATTGTGCCAAAATTATATGGACCTTATCAAATGCTCCAATGCATTAGACAAGTTGCCTACAAATTGGCTCTTCTATCCCACTCTAAGATCCATCTAGTCTTTCATGTGTCCTATTTGAAGAAGGTAGTGGTAATGACTTGATATATTCAATCTAGCCTTCTAGAACTTGATGAAGAAGGGTTTATTTGGCTATAGCCAAAAGTAATACTAGCTACCCAGGAGCATCAACTACACTAGCACACCATTCAAGAAGTATCGATCTAGTCGAAGGATGCCACTTAGGAGCCAACATAGATTTTACAACAATTTCCACATCTTCGGCCTCAAGGAGAATGTTTCTTTTGAAGAGGGAGGGCATGTTAGGGTCCTACCCTAATCTCCCTACTTTGGGTACTTATTAGTTACTTAATTAATGTACAAAGCCATCTTATTTGAATAAGATCCATTAGATAGTTAGAGGGTAGTTACTTAATGTAAAACGGGTTCTCTTGATTAAATAAGACCCACGAGGTATTGTGTACATGTTAATGTCGACGGCACAAGTAGTTAGGTTTTTTGTTATCATGAAGCTATTTATAGAGCTAAACGACTCAGGCATTTAGTGTGAAGTGTTGTTATTGTAATTGGATTTGTGCTCATATGAGGTTACCCTTTGAAGAGCCCCATGAACATTGCTCATTCTTCTGAAGATATTTAATATGAGGGATGTATTTTGCAGGTATAATATTATTTGCTCTTATATTTTCTTTTCCACTCTTAATTTCTCTAAACAGTGTTCATGTTTTTTCTATTTTTGTTGATTAAGTATGTTACAATCTTGTAGAATTAGAGAGCTAAGTTTACACATTAAAGTATGTGATTTATTTTGGCATAACATAATTTACAATGCATTGGCATATGTAGTTGTCATTGGTATTGAATTTACAAGCAAGTAATCGATCATTGAAACCAATCTAAACAAAGACATTCATGCCTATTGGTGAATAGCATATTGACAATCATGAACTCAACTTGAAAAAGAATTGCAAAGGCATTGCACTTTAATTCTACAATGACAATTTGTGTTGGCGAGATGAATGAGCCATATGCCCACCATTTACAAATCGACCAGGATGGACTCTGCATTGATCCAATGAAAATTCTAGTTGTAATTAATTGGCCACCATCTAAGAACATTCATGAACTATGAAGCTCCAAGGGAATGAACAATTGCTTAAGGAAATTTGTTGTGTAGTTTTTCCATGTTCCACACCCACTTGATGCATTGAACCAAGACAAAGACATATTCATGTTGTGTATGCTTTGGTGTATGTGTGTGGACCAAAATCCCTATCTCAATTGGTTGATGAGCTAAGGCAAAAAAGAGAACTAGTAAACAAGAACCTACGATACTATTACTACCCCCTAAACATGTATACTAACTGCATATATTGAAACATAAATGAAAATGAACAAAACAAAACTTTGAGGGGAAAGAAAAAAAGTTCTTAATTGATATACTAATGGCAAGGCAATAAATTTATAAAATGTATCGCCTTAAGGAGTCTTGCATAAGTGCTCTCCAATATCCATTTGTGGGAGGGTTCTTTGTTTCCTCCAATGACCTCTCTTTCATTTGGAAGCAATCTAATAATGCCCCCCACCCCCTATGAAAAGGACAAAGAAGAGGAAGAAATGGGTAGCATGACCACTTATGGAAGCTTAAATAAAAATTAGAGCAATGGGCTTCTCAATCTTGTCCAATGTGACGGTAATCTAGTGGCAACTCTCCTTATGCATTGAACACTTTAAGGGGGAAATTGGGTAGCAGGAGGTTGAATCAACTTATGAAGGGTAAATGGAAGCAAGAGGATTCTCAAACTTTAGCATAATCTTAGCAACATAACCTTAGCAACGTAACCTTGTCAAAACAAATCTTATGAAAATAGATGGAGGATCTCTTCATTATAGATTTGCATGGAGGTAGAATGGAAGGAAATGGAGCTTGGGGTCATATCTCAACCCATGCCTTACCCATGTGCTTGCATTCAACTCAAGAATGGCCTTGTGCTTTGCAATTCAATGAGGAGGTTTCAATGGTATGGGTTTTTCTTCACCAACCAAGCTCTTGAACTGACCCTTCCATTCAATGATCCACAAACTTATATAAATCACTATTACATGCACCATGTGGCTATCGAAGGAATATTGCATAGTTGCGTTCTCGATAAAAAAAATTGAGGATTGACTTTGACTTTTCAAATTTAATTGTGATAACGTCCATGGGTTTGATTTTATTAGGTGTGGTTAATGTTGATATTCAATGTATTCAATGAAAGTCCCTTAGGTGTTGCAAGTGAACAAAATTGATACAATAACAAATCAGGTGGAATATTGTAGCACAACATCAAGCATTTGAAGATATCAGGCAAATAATTGTGACTACTCTAGCTTCCCTTGCTTGACATTTAACAAGCCTTTCACATCAAGGTGGATGCCTCTTAGCATTGCATGGATGTTGTATTGATGCAACAAAGGAAACCTATTGCATACCACTTCAAGTCTTTTTAGGTATAATATGTAATACCACCATGAGAAGAATTTGTTGGTACGCTCTGTAAAGAGATAGAGACACTATCTACTCATAAAAGAGACTTTCATCCATGGTGATTCTAATCCTCTCGAGTTCCATCCACATGTAAAGAAAAATTAAGAATTCATGCCACATGAAGTAGATTACATATTTGCAACAATTTAACATTGTGATTAAGCGTCATATTGACTATGTTTGCATAATCTCTACAACTTGATTTCAATGTTTTAATAGAAGGTTATGCACAATGTCTAGACTCCACAGACATTTATGTAATCTTACAAAAATCAATGTGAATTTGTTGAATGAAGAGTTCTATGAATATCAATTGAAGGATGACATTATATACAAGTGTAGAATTGTCTAAGTACCTACTAGAGATCACATATTGCAGTTGGTGTGCAAGGCACATAATTCCAAAATATCAGGACATTTCAAAGTAACGAAGAGGACTTTTAATTTGCATAGGTATTTCTCATGGTTGAAGATGCCACTAATGGTAACAAAGTTCGGGAGGAGTTCCACTCTTTGTTGTATTTCCAATCCAACAAACTTGACAATGGCCAAGCACATTCCACTTCCTATCTCAAACAAACCATGGGAGTTTTGTTTCAATGGATTTCATTGGAGGTCTACCAACATCCAATAAGGGAAACAACCATATTATGGTAGTTCTAGATCACTTCAACAAAATAGCTATAGTGACACCATGCAAGGACACAATTACCAATTGACAAGCAACACAAATGTTCTTTGAAAAGGCATGGGTACATTTTGGATTGTTTCTAATTGTGATAGTAGGATCCTAAGCTACTTTTGGCAAGCATTGTGGAGAATGAACGATAGTAAGCTAAAAAGTAGTACCACCTTCCTTCCTCAGACAAATGGTCAAATAGAGGTAGTAAATTGCACAATAGTTTAATTATTGCACAATTTTAAACACAAATATCCAAAAACTAAGGATTTCAACATCCCATATATGCAAAATAGTTTTAGTTGAAAATTGCATAGCATAATAGGCACTTCACCTTTTGAAGTGTGTCATGGGTTTTTTCTAGGGGATCCATTAGTTATTATGGGTCTAATACCCGTAGCCACAACAATGAAGGAAGCCATTAGAAATGAGTAGGGAATAAGGTTTATAAATCACATTTGAAAGATACATGAACAAGTTTGAGATACATTGCACAAGAGTTAATACTAGCATAAGGCCTGACGTGATCAACACTACACATATCATCAATTTAGCGTAGGACATAGAGTTTCAGTTTATCTTCAAAAGGAGTGATCTAGAGAGAAGGACATAAAATCAAACCATGCATATATGGTCCATACACAATGAAAATAAGAGAGAATGTGTTCAAATTGGATTTACTTACATATATGGGCATGCATATAGTGTTCAATGGAAACTTTTGTAAGCTTTATGAAATGTATATGCTAGATGGTGATGATGATGAAGAATCCATTGCACTTACTCATGAAAAAATATTTGTCAAAGTTGGAGTAGAGTTAGAGAAAGAAGTAGTTCTAAAGTGCAAAAGGCGGGTTACCAAACAAAGGATCTCGAAACTTTATCAAATTAGGTTAATCGAATAGTCACCTCAAGGGAGAAAGTGGTACACATTCGAGTAGATTCAAGTTAAGTTTCCTCAACTAGTAGGACAATTGTTAGGAACCAACAAATCCTAGGTGAGAAGGCTTGATCTATAATTAAGGTAGAGATAGTCGAAGTGGTGAAGGTTTGTGTAACTAGCTAATCACGAAGGATTACTTTATTAAAGGTAAAGAATAGGCAACCTTGATTAGATTAGTCGGCAGGTACTATTCAAGGGCTTTCACATTACATCAGGGGCTAGAAAGGTAAAGGTTATCCCATCAGGGGCTCATCAATCGTTGTGTGAAATCTCATCAACCAGGTTCCAACCAAAGGCCCCTCCTTCATTGTTATTCCCTTTCAATAGCTTGCTATAGTGTATCTCTGCTATTTCCCCACCTATCCGGGTGTGTGCTTCGTCTGAGAGCATACTCGTTGCTAATAATATCGTTCATCTCATCGATCGAATGAAAAAGGGATGACCCTGTGCGGTTTCATTACCATGTTTTCACACCGTCTACCAGGAGCTATTCCATTCCTATTGATTCGGATGTCTAGATAGTCACCGAGGAGAGGCGATGGATGTGCACTCCGAAAAGAAAATGTTGTTCAACCTCAATGACTTGCTTGAGTACCAATGCATATATAATGGTCATATTTATGCTTCACTTATGAATAACAAATATTTTTGTGTGGATAAGTAGGGGATTTATGTTAAGAATTATCGATGCAAGTCTTAGAGCAAGAACATGTGCATCCCCAGTTTGATGTGCAACCATAAGGTGAACAACCACAATCAGTCATGGACTTTTCCTCTTACTCCGTCGACCCTTGTTAATTAGTTAGATGTGAACATATGGGATACAAACCATTATGTCTCTTCACATTCCCTTGCATTATAATATTATAAATACACCTTCCTCATAATGAAAGGGAGGTTGGACGTGGTGATAGAAGTAGTTACTTGGTATTTGTCACTTCATGTTATTCATATCTCCATTGTACATACAACTTTCTTCATAAAATATTGGTGTTGAAATTATTGCCTTGATATTTTGGTAATTATGTGATCTATTCCATATAATAGGTTTATTTTAGTTCTGAAATGTTTTACTATCTTATCCTAATATGAACACTATTTAGGAATCGAAATTCATTATTGTTTATTGTGGTGGCTTATTTCCATTGATCATACTCTTACTCTTGATTTAGATCAACATTTCAATAAAGGGGAATTTATTTGTTTGTTTTCCTCCATCATCACGTCCATCCTAAACCCTAATTGCAAATAACACCATAAACTTTTAACTTAAAATCTCATTATATCACACTACAAGGAGAACACCTTCTAGCGGAGGTTTTTAGTGTTACAAAATTTGGGAAAAAATTCAATAAAACCTTCGCTACAACATCCTCTATTAACGGTGGAGGTTTTAGTGGATGTTCCATATAACTAATTTTTTTGGGTAGGTAGAGGTTGTAGCGGAGGATTTTTTTTCGGTGTTGTTCTTGTCAAAATGCATTGGTGCGGTATTGACGAATATGCACCGATGTGTTAATATAATAACAACGCACTGGTGCATTAATATAACACAAACACCTCGACACATTAATATAATAAAAAATGCCCCAGTGCGCTTATAACTATTGCACACATGTTCTGCCCTTTTCGTCGTATGCAAAGCATCGATGCTCTTATAATTTCAACGCACGGGTTCTGCCTTGTTTGTGTATGAAGCATCTGTGCATTTTATGTTTTGTAAACCCCAATGCATTTAAGTTATAGTGAGCATTGATGCGATCAAGTTATCCTAAGACCCAATGAATTTAATATAGCTTGTGCTCTGGTATTTGTGTAATTAGTACATACCAGTCTTTGCTTTACAATGTGCACTGAAGGGTACTAAAATTTCGAATATTTGAGGTGAGATGTCGGTGCAATTATTTTTACTAAGCACCAGTGCATATATTATAGTAAAGGCATTGGGGCATAAATAATATTTATAATGATGATGTGTAAAATAAACTTAATGCACCGACACATAAATTATTTTTAGTGCCCCGGTCTATATTTTAAACATGATTATTGTACAATTTGAAATGATAAATATTATTGTATGTTATGTTGTTTACGAAACGATGTGTTTCTCAATAGTTCATACTGGTGCGTTATGATAATTAATGTGCATCGGTGTGTATGACTCCTCAAAATGTATCACTTTCTATATTATGGCACACACTATCAAGTGAGTTCAAAAGAATATAGTGCACTAATATGTATATATTTTAATTCATTGTTTTTAACAAATTTCCAATTAATCATTTCAAAACCAATTTTTTTTATAATAATATTGTTTTATATTTTTGTTATTGCATTTCGATATAATGATTGCATTAATGCGTTATCCAACCAATCACACCTCAATTATTTGTAACAATGTAAATCATCCACATATTAATTATTCAGGAATGCAACATTTTACAACATTCGACAATGCAATGAAATACGAAACACATTTTATTATATATGAATAAGAGACTCACTGTCATACAAAAAGGTACAACATAATTATTACAATTATTGGTAACATGTCCTCATGCATCTGGGACAATATGTCGAATACATTAAACAAAATCCCTGATTTTCAAAGACAAATATTCCAAAACATACAACTTGTAGTAATATTCAATTATAATGATTGTCATTAGTCAGTTGAATTGTTTTCATCGCTCGAGTTGCATGCATGCCTCATTTCTTCGTCATTTGTAGGTGATATTGTACTTTGGTTTTTTAACGTAATGTTTTCTTGATCAGCTTGTTTTTTATGTTCTACCCCTTCATCTTCCATCTACAAACATAGAAATAAATTGTAATATATATATATATATATATATATATATATACATAATTGTGTAAATAAAAAAACGTACCTTAGCACCAAGTTTTTCATAAACAATACACATTCTTTCAAAGCCATGCTTCATGAATTCTCTTAAAATCTCCTTTGTTGGTTGCATTCCATACTTTGTTCCATCATTGTTTAATATGACATGACAAAACACAATCAATATAATCAATATAAAGTTTTCTTTCTTTTTCATTAATTATAAAACAAGGAAATTAAACAACATATCTACTTACAGATTGTTCAATTAAACTTTCATTCTTCAACATATACTCAACCCATACTTAACCCAATGTTTATCAATTCATGGTTTCACTCCTCTTTGTATATTAGCACCTACTAGAAGACATCCATGGAAAAGTGTAAATTAATTATTTAAATATAAAGATCACAACAAACATGAAAATGATAGTGGGGATTTAAGAGATGGCTCGAAAATAAGGACAAATTCTCACAAGATCCATAGTGAAATTGATAGACCCAAAGTTGGGGATCGGGCTCTGTGGTTGGGGAAACCTAGTCGCATAGTTCCAGACTTTTTTCTTTTTACGTCGTGCCTGCAAGTTCATTGTGGCCAATCTCTTCTGGGCAGTCAAGGCAGTGCAGTTCTATTCAATTATGGTGCATGCTCATTGGATTAGCCTGGTCTCACTGAGTGAGACTCTCTTAATTACCTCCTCTCGCCCAGTTTGTGGTCGCCTTTTCCTTTGGACATATTAGTTTTTCTTTTGCATGCTTGATGAGATGTTTGGTGGTCATGCGTCCTGGTGTGGATCTGTTTTTTCTGGGCTATGATGCCCTGCCTATGGGTTTGTTGTCTGGTGTGTTTATTCTTTGGTTTACTACATTAGATCTAGTTTTTGGTGCCTGATCTGTCATCTGCAGGATTTTGGACTATTTTTTCTTCAGCCTTTAGTGTGCGTGAAGGTTTTTTGGAATTTTTCTTAAGGGTTGGAACTCACCAATTCATCCATGTTGGTACATTCAGGGCTTGATGCAATGTCATGGTTTTCTCGGTGGTTCGGTGGTTGGGGATCCCTACGTCCCCCTCTGGTTTGTGTTGTGGAGTGGATATTGGGGTTTATGTTTCTTTGTCGGGGTTTGAGTCAAATCTCTGAGGTCCTTCTTTTACGGGCATGCAGTGTTGATTTTTGAGGAACGGATCAGCACTTTGAGGTGTGTTTAGGGCATGTGGCTTATGGCTTTCCTCTTCTACGGTTGCAGGTTCTTGTGTTGTCCCCCCGGATCTAAATTTTGAGCGGGGTTTTTTTGTCGCTCTGGCCTAGTCCGTCCAAGTTCTCTTCTGGTTTGTTTCTGCATTTTTTTCTTGGTTGAGATTGGTGGCTATTTCCTTTGTAGACTTCATTTGTATTGGGGTCGTTTTTAAAGGGTCATTTTTGTTACGTTTATCTCCCTCTTGGAGTTGAAGGCTATTTTAGACTAAATGCATGCTCTCTGTATGCATTATTCAGAATGTATTTTTTATTTCTCTTAATAAAAGTTACGCTTTTTTTCCTTTGGAAAAAAAAACAAACATGAAAACTTAAAAAGGTTGATAACGTAAATACTCACAAAGTTTGCGATCAACCCTTGTATTCCTCATCGTCTTGTCATATGTGTTGAATGGATTATATTTGTATTTATTTTCTACAACAAAACAATTGAAAATTAGTATTTCACGCGATACTTAAATTCAATGTACATAAAAGAATAAATAAATGATTACATAACTTTGATGCACATTGTAGTTGGTATGGCTCCTCTTGCGACACAATTATGTTCATTTATTTTACCATCTTTTTCTACACTTTTTTGGACATCCCTACAAACATGTCTTGTTTTTTTCCCTTTGTTTGTCCCTTGAAATTTTCAAAATCTCTCTGGAATTAAAAAAAAAAAAAAAAAAAAAACATCAAATATAAAAATTACTTAATTTTTTTTGTAAAAATGAGATCCTGGTGCGTATAGTAACTTAACCCACACTGAGGCGTCAACCATATTTATACGCATTGGTACATTGACCATACATATACGCATCGGTACAATATAATAGTGTTGTTGTGAAATTGAAAACGTTTTACGAATTTTTGTATTCGGTCGATGTTTTATGAATTAAGAAACGCACGACTTCCTAAGTGTTGTTTATTATGCATCGTTAAGCTGTGAACAAATTTAAGACTTGGAGATTTCCATATAAAAATAATAATTTTTCCATTTTAAACTCAACGGTGTGATTTGTAAACAATACTCCTCGGTGCATATCTAGGTAAAATATGCACCGCCGACTGTGAAAATGATTTTTAAATATTATTTCTAATTTAAATAAAGCGGTGTTGTTTACAAACAAATACGCCCCAGTGCTCTTACTATGTACAGAGTGCATCGGTCACTGTGAATGCATTTTTTTAAAAGAAAAAAACCAACAGTGACAAGACGGTATGGGATCCAACGTAATGAATGGTTTCATTGCAACAGATAGGAAACGCCCATCTATAAATAAACAAACCTTGTAAGAAAAATTTGCTTACAAAAAATTCTTCTTGTGAAATATAGAAAGAGAAAGCAAAAAAACAGTGAGGAAATTGGGGATTCCAATACTGAAGGTAACTATGAAACCCTTTTTTGTTTGGGAAAGCACTGAAAATTGTTCCAATCAAATAGGAGAATGATTAAGATGATTAATAGAATGTAATCATATACCTGAAATTTCTCCTCTGCGGATTTTTCTATGTGATCTACAATAATCCCCTCAAATTTGGCTCTTCAAAAAAATCCACCAACTCCGAAGTCTTTGTTGATAAATCTTTGTTGCAAAAATCTCCTTTCTAAATTTTCCCAAACAAATGAAAGAATGATTAAGGTTTTCCTTTATAAACACAAAAACTCAAATCCCCGCTCATTTTCCGCTGTATATTTTGGTGCATTGATGATAAATGCACGCGTTGTGTTTTTTTCAAAAGTTTCATTTTCAGTGCTTTATACTGTGAGTAGCACATCGGTGTAATGTGTACATATAATGCACCAATTTATTTTCGTAATAAATTACAAAGTATTGATAGTAAGAGCACATTACTTTTCTAACTTGCTTTAGTCGGTGCGCTATACAATTCAGAACGCACATGCATCATGTGTAATTAATAACGCACAGATGCGATGTGTAAGTAATAACGCACTGTAAGACAATTAAATTTGCACAATGCAAATGCAATCATCTGGATTTAAATTTTGAGGAGATTTTGCTTTGTGAAGAAAATAACGAAGGTCAGTTTTAAATGTTTCTTTAAATAATAAAGCGCACCATCAAGTTATAAAAGTTATTCGAAATTATTTTTGAAGTCAAATTGGTCTATGCTACCGAAGATGACGGTTTTGGCTCAAATGCAAGAAAAAAGGAATTATAATATCAAATAGCCAATTCTTTATATTCTATCTCATTTTTTATCTTTGGAAGTCCTTCAAGTTCTCTCACGTCGATTGCAATACATCTAGATTTTATTGATAATTAATTTATCCCATTGAATTTGTGTTATGTATGCAGGTGCAGTTGAATAATTGCTCATTGAATTTTGTAGGATCAAGATTCAGGATCGAGTTCAAATACTCAAGATATTCTCGTAGTCCCAAAATTTCGCAGCCTCTTATCAAAAGAAAGATATCGCAAGAAGATGTTTGATGAAAATGGACAACTTCTTCACCCTACCAATCCTAACATGCCATCTACTAGCAACCAGCTTGGGTCAACGATATTACATCGTGAATTGGATCTCTTTTATGTAGACAACCTTGTAGGGCGTAAGAAAAAGATGATTGAGTAATTGGATTTTTGGATTTTCAATGGAACTAATGTAAATGTATTGCTTAATTCAACATTTGTCTTATAAAGTGGTTGGTTTCATGTTTATTATTGGGAAAAATATCCATGCTTCTAATGAGTGTTTGGTATAATGTTTGAACATATTAAAAGAATTGAGTTACTAGTATTATCGATGTATTGTTAAATATTTTTACAATCGGGATTCTGATGACGAGCAACCTATCCACCATCTACCGTTACACCCCACTACGATGTCAAGTCATGAGCTTCCTGCTAAATTAAAATAATTCAGAGAGGAAGCATATCAATAATGGTTGAAACAACCACTTATTCAATTCCCACTACGTCCTGAGTCACCAATTCAAAACCTCGACAGTAACACTAGTGCTTCACTTGTTGGGGATGAAGGCAATGATATAGAGGTTGGTATGGATGATTTCTTGCGAGATACCTAAGCCATGGAGGGAATGTTGTTAGATACATTCTAACAAAATAAACTAGGGGATGATCTTGATGTCATAGATACCTTCTACAGATGTCGTAAATATGTTTCCATCACCCCTCTATTTGGTCGAGTACATGGGTTTGCAAGGTCTACCCAGCTAGGGACAACAATGTTACTGTACAAATTGAAAGCAATGTATGGTATGTTAGATGTTGTTTCTCGACACTTTTGAGGTAACTAACCATTAAGTCTCCTAAATTTTTAAGGAATCTTGTCACACAACAAAGGAAGAAAAGGGTTGATTTTATTCATGCTTAATGACAGTGTACATTTCTATTGCCCACTAGTTACTCAAATTCAAGGTACTTCCAAGTGATAAGATATTGTCTGATAAATGCATAGAAGCAAAGCAAATGTTGAAAATGTTGGGTTGTTGAGTACATATCATACCACGCACATTCAAATGATTGTATTCTATATAGAAACGAATATGTGGACAAAAAGATATGTCCAGAATGTGGGCATGGTACATTGTGCCATAAATCAAAAAACAAGGGTAAGGAATATTGGTCCTAAAGTCTGCACCTAACTACTAAAGGCGGAGCTAGGCCACCTCAAGTTTGGAAAGGTTTGTTTTTTATTAATTAAGTTTGTGGGTCAACTAAATGATAGGTTTTCAAATATGAAAATTTGATTGGATTGGCCAAACAATATGAATGCAGGTTCTCCTTAGCTAATGTTATGAACTTTGATGAACAGTTGGGGATATGGAAAGATAAACAGAGGAAACAACAACAAGCAATGCAATGAATTACCTATTGTGTGAGAATTAAGACTTAAAATGATATTTTAAGGCCTAGAAAAATATCTGAATACAAACCATCCAACAGGTTGTCAAATAACTAATCTTTTTACTAAAACAATAGTTGTTTAACAAGTTGCATAACAATAAAAAGATGAGTTAGAACAATAGTTGAAAGAAGAAGAAAATGTATATTGCACACCTCATAATTTGCATCCAAAATGAAATTAAAACACATGAAGACTTGAGCAAGAAAACACAAATGTCATCAATATATATAATCACCAGGTATAAAGCTTTACAATCGTGTGAGCAGATCCAACCAATTTTGATGCTTAAATCTTTTCACAAAAAATTGAACCCTCGAAACATACAAAAACTGCATATTTATCATAGTTGTAGAGGCTCTCATCCATCTGGGACTGAGGCTTAACTATACACCACCAGTTGTAAAACAACTTATTAACTTAGCTAAAACTTTGTTGGAGTACATTAAGGTATACTCAAAGATTGACTTAATAAAAAAGGAGTGGTTCTCATCACACATAAAAGACCACTTATTATGCACGAATCTAAAAGAGATTTGCAATTGAACAACTAAAAACTGCTACTAGCAATGAAACTAGACCAATGCACATGCTGGAGTGAACCAAGATTTGACAGAAAATGACTAGGAGTGACAAAACTGAGTTATGTATTGAATACAGGCATGCATGTGCGTTGTTGGAGGCCACTAAGAGATAATTGAATGTGTTGGCAACATTTTTTTCTTCAACTTATCTCCTAGGGGAAAGAAGCAAGTCATCTAGCGTTTTTCTTGAGTCTCTAATATTCCTTCTACAAACAAGATTATAGCTTCTTGAGTTCCCAGTGGCTATCACCGAGCTATTTTCGGATGAGCCATATGATTCCTTTGACTGGATCGACGTTCCCTAATTTGGCGCCATTTTCAACCTCAAAATATGTAATTAACGAAGATAATTCACTTTGGAAATTCGACGTTCAGGAGATTTGGGGTGCAAAGTATTCATATATCCTATAGGATTGGACTAGAAAAGTCAGTAACCAACACATTCTAATTAACCCGGGATTAATTTATCCTTAAAAATTTCGGGTCTTTGGGACCCTGACTCTTTGGCATTCGAGAGCTTGAGAGTCTCCCAGAGTGACAACCTTTTGGATTTGGCATGGCAGTGTGAGGGAATTTCGCTTACGTGTCACAGAAAGAAGGGTGACACGTGTCACTCGAAATATTACAGATGGTGTGCCCAAAGGTGCTTGAAATGGGTGCCACGTGTCATAACAGATGAGTTCCACACGTCTCAGGATTTTCGGCATTCAAAGCTCCAGGGAACTGTGTTTGCTCTGGATGAAAATTTCTCGAAGTGATAATCTTGCAGAGTCATTAATTCATGCTTATCTTAAGATAATTAACCCAAGATTAAGACATTTTTACCATTAAATATTTTGGGAGTTCGGTACTTCGGCTCTTCGGGGTTCGGGAGTTTCTAAATGTGAAGTCTAGATACCTCCCGGAGGCCCGGACTCGCAGAGTGACGTGTACTTAGGGGCTCTGGTACTTTGGGAAACTGAGTTTGTTATGCACTGAAATCCCCGGGAATGATAATATCTTGGAGTTGACATGTCAACCTTTTGGTGCTTGGATGTTCGAGGCTCTGATACTTCAACATTCCGACACTTTGAGGCTCCGGAGAATTGTATTTGATCTGAACTGAAATATCCTGGAGTGGCGATCTCTCGGATCTGACGTGGCCACATAAGGTCATTATCACTGACGTGTCCACATGAAAGAGAGTGACACGTGTGACCCAAAAATGAGCAGATGATGTACCCAAAGGGCCTGAAATGAGTGCCACATGTCTACGGCTCTTTGGGGTTCCGGTGATCTACGCTTGTTCTGAACTAAAACCTACTGGATGGTTGATCTCCTAGATCTGACATGGCAATTCAGGGCTCCGACATTTCGGGGTTTTGTGAGACTTAAATAAAAATGAGCTAGGATGCATGAATGTTGAAGTCATAGAGTGAAACTTCATATTACTTTGTGGTTAAACCTCGTGCGATTATGGAACTTCGAATGCACGAGAGTCATTGATCTGATCTGACTGTTGGATCTCCACCGTTGAAAATTTAACCTGTCTATTCTCACAATCTAAACTTGAAATGGATTGTTGCATATTTCTTTTTGGATGTTTCTTGCACACACAAGGACTTTGTCTACCTGTTGCATGCTCAATTAGTGATAAACATGATGACAAGTATTTTCAAACTCAAACCAGAACATGTAATCACCTTTCAAGAAAGCAAAATATGGTGCAAAGTAAGTAAATATGAGTAGGGGCCACTGAAGTTGAGTGATTATATCATGGAGAATAAGCTTAGCAAGCACAAAACAAAAATTAGACTTGATGGATGTATAGGGTAAAGGAGGGAAAGGACAGGGGTGCAGACCTAGGTTACAACAAGGCACATGGTCCTCCTCGTAAGATATTGAGCCACATGCCTATAATTCCAAGTATTCAAAGGCTCTTTTGTTGCAAATAATTAGCCATGTTGTAGGGGTGGCATGCCTCACATAGAAGTGAGCCATGAGTTATGTGAATCCCAAAAAATTCAATAGCCATGAATCATATAGAGGATACATGACCCGATAAATTCGACGATGAAGTACAGATCCTCCAATTAAGCATAGCTATGGATGGAGTTAACCTGTATTCCCTCCAAAACACCAACTATTTTGTTTGGCCAGTGGTAGTGATCAGTAAAAATATCCCCCCATGGTTGTTCGTGAAGAATGAACATCTTATGTTGGCTCTTATAGTCCCAGGTATAAAACAAGTGAAGAGAATGGATGTCTACTTTCGACCACATATCAATGAATTTAAACAATTATGGGAAGGGATACATGTATATGATGTATCAAGACCCATCAATGGAGAGGTCTTTTACGTTGTATGGAAAATGTGTGTACACCACGCATGATTATCTAGGGCTAGGAGTTTTCTCTTGTAAGCATGTTCATTGATTTGTTTATATCTAGTATTTTATTTGGCATACTTCATTTGGTGCAACTATATTTTTGACACTAACATGTTACGTATACGATAACATCGTAGGTCTTGTAAGAAAAGGGCATCATGGATGTAAATGTTGTGGACCTTCTATAAAGGATAGGTGGTCCAACCACCTATGAAATCCAATGTACAATTGTTCGAGGGTATTCCTCTCAGAAGACCACCCTTATAGAAGAGTTGTATCTGCTTTCAACGGTAAACCCGAGAGGACCCGGAGACTAAAATAATGACATAGACAAATTGTAATAGGGCATATGAAACAGAAAAGGAGAAGGAAATGGAAAAATTGTTTGATTCCAATGGGGAACCTATGTTCGATGATCCTGAATTTTTTGACACCTACGTTGAGAAAATTCCCATTGGGATGAAAAGGAAATATGTATCTTATGAGCTTCCATATTGGGAGCATCTTAATATTCGCCACTTACTAGATCCGTGCATATATTCAAAAATGTTTCATCTTCTTTATGGAGGCACACATCATGGAATAAAAGCGACATATTGGTTTTCAGGAGAGATCTTATTGCTTCAAATACTAAAAAGAGACATTAGCCAAGAAATGAAACTAGAGGAGAGGTCGGTCCCTCTCGATCTTTTAAAGAAGGTGATGTCCCATGGATTTTGAAGAAAGATGGTCTTTCTATGGTGAAGGATGTTATATTGGGTGTGAAGGCACCTTCTTTATATGGGTCAACCCTACGATGTTGCTTCACTATAGAAGGGAATTTATCAGGGTTGAAATCACATGACCATCTAAACTTCCGAAAGGTATGTATGTTGAATACATGATTCTTCTTCTATACTAACATCGATAAAAATATGCTATGCACTCACAATTTCATGGAAAATAATGATGTGTGTGTCTATTTTGTAGTTTCATTATCCTTTGCTTGTGTGTGGTTGTGTGAACCATGGCTTCCCACAGGACCTACGATTTTCCATAATGAAATTATATGCATTTGTACGTTGAATCACGTCAAGGGAGATTCATATGGCTAACATTCCATGGTGGCATTGAGAGATAGATGAGATTGTTTGTATGTTTGAGAAGGAACTGCCCACGATTTTTATAGAATTGCAAGCCCGTCTTCTAATTCACCTACCCGATGAGGATGAATTAGCTAGGGTGTGTTGAAATAATGTAACTGCAAAGTGTATTCTTATTATTTTTTGATATATTATTCATTGGATCGATCCACATTGTGGATTGATCATGTCGGCTACTTTAAAAGGACCAAATCCCCTTTTGTGGATTGGTCATATTGTAATTGTAAAAGCCAAAAGAAGAAGTCAGCCCCATAATATATCAAAGAGGCCCCGAAACATAATAAAGGTGGTTATGACCACCCAGTTGGAGAAGTCGGCTCTGCCAGTGAAGAGACACTTCACACGTGCCAGTCTTGTATAAATAAGGAGGCTAGCACCTCACTTTGACACACAACTCACTTAATCATTTGTGAGACAAGTTTCAGATCTGCAGTTAGAGAAGAAGGAGAGAGAGTGGCACATATCTGGGAGAGGATCTTCTACATTAGTTTAAGAGATCTCTTGGCATTGTATTGGCTATCTATAATAAGGAAGTTTTGTTGGGTTTTCTTCCCCTAGAGGGTTTCCCAGGATAAATGTTGTGTCTCTTGTGATTGTGTATTTCTCAGTGATCTTGTATTATGCTATTGTTATGTAATGAAATACAAAGAACTATAATAATGGCTTAAACATTAACATGGTATCAGAGCCAAGCTTAAGGAAGCATCTTTCACAAGAGTGAAAAACGTCACTATTGTCGTACATGAAAAATAGGGCTTTTGATGGTGAAGCTTTTCAGCCCCAAAACCATCTAGAAAAGTGTGCCCTCCTCTAAGGATCACTTTGGCACTCTCAGTGCACCTTTTCAGTGGTTGTATCTCCTGGAAAGTGAAACCCTAGTTTCACAAAGTACCAAAAAAATAGTGTACCAAAAGTACCAGAAAACCAGTGTACTAGAAGTACCAGAAGTACCAGAGTACTAGAGGTACCAAAAAACCAGAAGCACCAGTCCAGAAATCCGCAGATCAAATTTGGAGGAGAAAAAGTTAGATTTTCTCATATCCAAACACACCAGGCTACTTGCCTCAGCAAACTGCACCTCCTGGTAAGTTCAGATTTTGATTTTGAGCACTTTCATTTTTCGGTCATTTTCCTAGCTCCAGGTAAAGATGTCTGCAAGCGTTAGACTTGTTGACAAGCTAGAAGGAGTGGAAAACTTTCGTGCTTGGAAGTATAGGATTGGCCTCATTATTGAAGAGAATGACCTAGCAAGATTCGTCAAAGAAAAAGAATCGGAACCCATCGATGCTACAGAAAAGGAAAAACATCAAAAGGACACAATCAGGGCCAAAAGAATCATTGCAGATTCAATCAAAGACCACCTGATTCCTTATGTGTCATCTAAGAAGACTCTGAAAGAAATGTTTGATGCCTTGACCAGACTGTATGAAGGAAAGAACATAAACCAGAAGATGAATCTAAGAACTCAACTAAAGAATACAAGGATGCAGAAAGAAGAAACGATTCAAGAATATTTCTCCAGAATCTCAGAATTCAAAGAACAGTTAGAAGCGATTGGAGATACCATAGACGAAGATGAACTCATAATGACGGCCCTAAATGGTCTCACAAGACCTTGGGATGCATTAATCCAAACGATATGTGCCAGAACGGAGAAACTGAAGTTTGATAGTCTATGGGAAGAATGCATCCAAGAAGAATCAAGAGTAGCGAATCGTGAAGCGTTACTAGCAAGAGATGATGATCAAGCCTTAGCTACTCACACCAAAGGAGGAAGGAAGAACCCTACTTCCAAAATGAGACTCATAAAGAGCCTCAACAGTCAAACAAATTCAATCATAAAGAATCTCATCCAAAGAGATTTCAAAAGAAAGGACAACGAAAGGAAAGGGACTACGCATATGTACAATGCTATCATTGTGACAAGATGGGACACATTGCGAAGTTTTTTCCAGCTAGATGAGAAGAATACAAGAGAAAACATAAGAGGCTCCATGCCCATGTAGTCGAAGATGAAGAGCCACCTACAAAGATGATAAGAGAGAAGATCAAACACCATGTCTTGATCTCGGCCCTCTCAGGATCTGTAACACCTGGAGAGGACACTTGTCTCATTGATAGTGGTGAATCCAAGCACATGATGTGACAAAGAAACATTCTCTCTTGTATCTCAAAAAAGAAGTTTTCTCAGAAAGTGACACTTGGAGATGATTACCAATATCCCATCAAGGGAGTGGGAGAATCAAACCACAAACTGAATTCAGGGAATTTACTAAAAATGAAGGACGTACTATATGTACCAGGCTTGAAGAAGAACCTACTCTCCATTTCAGCTTTAGAAAAGAAAGGATTCAGAGTTGCCTTTATAGATGGAGAATTTCTTATGTGGTCTAAAGGAGAAACCTTAAATGAAGCAATCATCATTGGAAGTGAAGAAAATGGCTTGTATAAACTAAAGGGTCACTCAGAGGCTGCCATGACCCATGCCATTGAAAACTCATATGAAATTTGGCATAGAAGGTTAGCCCACATCAACTACAAGGCACTACCATACATATGCAAAGCGGTCACAGGTTTACCAGAACTCAAAGGTGACCATCAAGGCGTATGCAATGGATGTGCACAAGGGAAGAACATCAAGAGCTCGTTTTCGAAGAGGGACAGCAATTCAAAAGGAGTCCTAGAACTCATTCATTCATATGTATGTGGCCCAATGCCATCATCCTCCATTAGTGGGTATGTATATTAGGTATCATTCATTGATGATTATTCTCGTAAAACCTGGATATATTTCTTGAAATCTAAAGATGAAGTGTTCAGCAAGTTCAAGGAATTCAAAGCCTTGATAGAGAACCTTTCTGAAAGGAAGATTAAGATACTCAGGTCAGATAATGGAGGAGAATATACCTCAAAAGAGTTTGTGAACTTCTGCAAAGATGTTGGGATCAAGAGGGAACTCACTACTCCCTATAATTCCCAACAAAATGGTGTAGCTGAACGAAAGAACAGAACCATAATGGAAGCTATGAAGACTATGATCCATGATCAAGATCTTCCTATGTGCTTATGGGCAGAAGCAGCAATGGCAGTTGTATATGTATAGAACCGATTGTCCCATAGTGCACTTGGGCTCAAGACACCGGAAGAGATGTCCACCGGAAAGAAGCCAGAGGTAAGCCATCTCAAAATATTTGGCTTCCCAGTGTTTATTCATATACCGAAAGAAAAGAGAAACAAGTTAGAACCTTCAGGAAAGAAGGGAATATTTGTGGGATATTGTGAGGTCTCCAAGGCCTTCAGAATCTATATACCAGGTCACCATCACATTGAGATCAGCAGGGATGTGACCTTTGATGAAGATGCAGCACACAAGAAATCTAAACGATCCATGCTTGAAGAAGTATATGAAGAGGAACCCGAAATCCCCAGTAATGCAATGAGGGAGTTTCCCAGAGCTATAGAACCAGTGAGGGAAGTCCTAACTTCCCCTGATGAGGAACTTCTAGCAGACCATGATATATTAGAAGTGCAAGAACCCCCTCAGATGATGACCCTCCATAAAAGAAAGCCAGCTTGGGCTAGAGAGCTTATTCAAGATGGAGAGAAGTACGGTGTTCCCCAAGGAACTACGAGATAGGTGAAAAGACCAAAGCCATTCTCCAGTTATACGGATTTGATGTGTGATCTTCTAGAAGAGGAGCCCGCCTACTTTGAAGAAGCCATTCAGAGGAAAGAATAGGCAGATGCCATGACAGAGGAATACCAATCCATAATGAAGAACGAAGTATGGGAAATAGTTCCCAGATTGAAGAATAAAGATGTGGTATCCTCTAGATGGCTCTTCAAAATAAAACATGTTGTTGATGGAAGTATTGAGAAGTATAAAGCAAGATTTGTCGCTCGTGGCTTTTCTCAGAAGGAAGGCATTGACTATGAAGAGACATTCGCTCATGTGGCCAGATACACTTCGATCAGAACCATCATAGCTCTTGCAGTTAAGATGAAGTGGAAGTTGTACCAAATGGACGTAAAGACAGCTTTCCTAAATGATGTCATCGAAGAGGAAGTGTATATAGAGCAACCTCAAGGATTTGAGGTTGAAGACAGGAAGTCTCATGTTTGTAAAATGAAGAAAGTCTTATACGGATTGAAGCAAGCTTCTAGAGCTTGGTATGGTCGTATAGACAGTTTCTTGGCGAGCTTAGGCTTTACCAAGAGTAAAGTAGACTCTAACCTCTACTTCAAGATCATGAACGATGAGCCAGCAATCTTACTGGTATATGTGGATGACTTATTCTTAATTGGAGAAGAAAATCTCATCACTAAATGTAAAAAGAGACTTGCCTCGGAATTATAAATGAAAGACCTTGGCCTAATGCATTATTTCTTAGGTCTTGAGGTATGACAGAGTCCTGAGAGGATCTTCCTTAACCAAGGGAAGTATATGGTCGAAATCCTAAAGAGATTTGACATGTTGGAATGCAAGCCCATGAATACACCCATGGAAGCGAAGCTGAAGCTGTTGGTCGATACTTCATCAAAGTTGATTGATGCCACACTGTACAGACAAATTATTGGATCGTTGATGTACTTGATGAACACCAGACCAGACATTTGTTTTGCCATGAACACCTTGAGTCAGTTTCTAGTAGAACCCAGACATGTTCACCTAGTGGCTGCAAAACATGTGATGAGGTACCTTAAAGGTACAATAGATTGTGGTCTCAACTATGATGGAGATCATGAATTCACATTGAGTGGATATACTGATGCAGATTGGGCAGGAAGTGTTTCTGACAGGAAAAGCACTTCAAGATGTTGTTTCAGTTTGGGATCAACTATGATCTCATGGCAGAGTAGGAAGCAATCTAGCATTGCTCTAAACACAGTGGAAGCATAATACATTGATGCATGTTTTGCCAGCTGTGAAGCTATATGGCTTCGAAAGTTGTTGACCGACCTATTTGACTTAGAGATGAGAGCAACCTTGATTCTATGTGACAACCAGAGCTGCATAAAGATGAAAGAGAATCCTATATTCCATGACAGGTCGAAGCACATAGAGATGATGTGATATGACTAGTACTGTGCTTCCAGCTGAATAGTTGTGACATAAATCCAGTCTAGTATCTTTCTTCTGACATGATGGTTGTGACATAAAGCAAGACAAGTACCTTGCTTCCGACCTGATGGTTGTGACATAAAGCAAGATGATGTGTGACTAGTACTATGCTTCTAGCTGTATAGATGCGATGTAAAGCAAGTCTAGTTCCTTGCTTTCGACCTGATGGTTGTGACGTAAAGCAGGATGTGTACCTTGCTTCTGACCTGATGGTTGTGACGTAAAGAAAGATGATATGATGAGACTAGCACTGAGATTCCAGCTGGATAGTTGTGACGTAAAGCCAGTCTAGTATCCTGCTTTCGACCTGATGGTTGTGACGTAAAGCAGGACGAGTATCTTGCTTCTAGCTTGAGTGCTATGATGTAAAGCAAGACGATGAGATGAGACTAGTACTGTGCTTCCAGCTTGATAGTTGTGATATAAAGCTAGTCTAGTATCTTGCTTCCAGCTTAAGTGTTGTGACGTAAAGCAAGACGATGAGATGAGACTAGTACTGTGCTTCCAGCTTTATAACTATGTCGTAAATCCAGTCTTGTATTATAATGAGCCAGCCTCGTGTTGTGATGATGATGATGTATTAGTTTTTATACTAATACATTTTGATGCAGATGATGATGGCATTCCTTTGAGAATGACGATGTTGTCGATGAAGAAAAATTCCGATGATTTATAGATACGCCAATCAGTGTTCCAAGATGATATTGATGATGTTGTCCTCTCACCCACTTGATGTTGTTGATGATGTTGTCCTCTCTCTCTCTCGCATGATGCTGCTGAAGAATACCCTTATTGTTAAGGGGGAGTGTTGAAATAATGTAACTTCAAAGTGTATTCTTATTATTATTTGATATATTATTCATTGGATCAAACCCCATTGTGGATTGATCATGTCGGCTACTTTAAAAGGACCAAATCCCCTTTTGCGGATTGGTCATATTGTAATTGTAAAAGGAAAAAGAAGAAGTCGGCCCCAGAATATATCAAAGAGGCCCCGAAACATAATAAAGGTGGTTATAACCACCCAGTTGGAGAAGTCGGCCCTGCCAGTGAAGAGACACTTCACACGTGACAATCTTGTATAAATAAGGAGGCTAGCGCCTCACTTTGACACACAACTCACTTGATCATTTGTGAGACAAGTTTCGGATCTGCAGTTAGAGAAGAAGGAGAGAGAGTGGTGCATATATGGGAGAGGATCTTTTTCATTAGTTTAAGAGATCTCTTGGCATTGTATTGGTTATCTATAATAAGGAAGTTTTGTTGGGTTTTCTTCCCCTAGAGGGTTTCCCAGGATAAATGTTGTGTCTCTTGTGATTGTGTATTTCTCAGTGATCTTGTATTATGCTATTGTTATCTAATGAAATGCAAAGAACTATAATAATGGCTTAAACATTAACAGGGTGCTCTCATGTCATTGGATGTTCTTCTTAGACAGGTACATGAAAAATTGAAGTGGTTTGTTCAACAAAGGGAAAAAACAAAGGGCTCTATGGCAGAGGGGTACATAGTATATGAGTCGTTCTATTATGCCAATGAGTACATCAAGCAAATTGATGACATAGCAATGGTAGTCATTTGGGACAACCATCAATATGAGGACAAAAGGGAAGGGGAGCTACTCTAAACAAACAGAAAAAGGTGCTTGATAAAGAGTAAGTCGGTTATATTTTTTCATTTTAGTACATAGAAATTGTTTGCATTGAAGTTGATAATATATATTTCATCCCATGTTATTTGTTTTGAATTCTTTTATACATCAACGAATTTAGAAATTCATGCCATCAATAAATTTGTTCTTTAAGTTGATAATATATATTTGATATCATGCTATTCATTTTGAATTCTTTCATACATCAACAAATTTAGAAATGGATGCATCAATAAATTCGTTCTTTACAATGTGAAGGCAATGAGACCATGGATTGTGTTGTATGAAGAGATGAGAAGGAAATGGGACAATGACAAGAAAGAATTCAGACGGTTGAATGGTAGAAGCATGCCTTATCCCGATCATTTGAAAGAAAATATGCCAAAAATATGTCCCAACAGGTGGGTGGTTGACCAAATACAAGAGAAATATGTAGTGTTCGGTCGTAACCCACGTGGACAAGATCTAGATGAACTAAACATAGGAATCGGGTGCAACAACTCTGTAAAAACCTCTCTAAGTACCATGTTCTATTTATAATATTGCACATTTGAATTGTAACATGTATTATGTTTTTATTAATGCTTCGGTTATTAGATATATGACACTGGTCTTTCTTCGCACTTTTGCAGGTGCATTTGTTCCTATATGTGTGGGCATATGGACATCATTTTCACACTGGGTATGTTGATGATGGACACATCACACTCGATTGTGGATTGGAGGTCGAGTTCGACTAATCTAGTCGTGCCAGCCACCGTGATCAAAACCTAATAGAGGGAAAGTTATGTTACATTGGAAAGATAAAAGAGATCATGCAAGTGGACTTCTCATCATTTCAATGTGTTATTTTTTGTTGCAAGTGGTGGGATACCTTCGACTGAAGAAATGTAAACGAAGATCCTGATAGTGGGCTAATATGTATTAACTCTAAAAAAATGTGGGTTGAAAGTAAGGAGCCTTATGCTTTCCCAAAACATTGCAACCAAGTGTTTTTTTACCTAGATGTGTTAGATGGGGATTGGTGGTTCGTACTGAGACATGATATGATATCTAAGCATCTTTTTGAGAACAACAATGTTACAATGCCAAGCGAGGAAGACAATCAAGGTGATGGCAATGAAGACTGATTTGTAAATTATTTGTTTGGGCATTTATATTGTGGATGTGTCATTTTATTATGGGTATCTATAATGGAAAAATGTGTATTTTTTATTCATTTTATAATTATGTTGGATATGAAAAATTAACAACCATTTACAACCACCATATTGAAAATACATTAAATAGTACAAGCATAAGATGTGGTTTTCATATATTTGTATTGTTTATTATAACAAATTTATGTTGTATTGTATCAAAATATGTTTATATTAACCTTTGAATTACTAAGCATTAATTGAGATATCACAAAGCTTGCGATGTACAATAGTAAAGATTTATTTTAAATTATATTTTATTTAACAAAAAATGAAGATATTAAAAAACATCCAAACCTCAAAGAATTTATTGTTTGAAAAAATCAAAATTCAAATAAATATATGCTTACTTTGATGGAACTTCTAAGGACAATTCCAACAAAATAACTTCATGCAGCATCTATAAGTTCTGGAATCACACTTGTGGTGTTGGCATTACAAACTTTGATGGCATTACCCACCTCAAGTAGTGCAACTATCATGACCTTCACCTATTCCACTCCATCCTTTAGTTTTATAATCATATAAACTTATATTAATCATTCTTTTTACATTCTCCTTGAAATAAGTGTCAATATAGGAAGGACATGGAAATTCTAAAAGAGTCTTTTTCTAGAGCCTAGTTAGAATTAAGGAAAATTGCAATGATCCATACTTATTTAAAAGTATAGAAACCTTTGTCAATTTTACTAATTCTTAAAATACTAATTATAAAATGTTGGGTGCTATTATTAGTCCCTGTCGTAGGCATAGAGGGACTATAGCGATCAATAATTCGTTGACTACATATTAGTTTGTCCTTTGACCACAAAGCATAATATCTATTGTTTGAGCTAGGGAACTAAAAACATAGATTTTTATATAATAAAAAGTACCATATATGTATTGATCTGATTGGATAAGGGATTGGAGGTCTTATTGTTGGCTTCGTTATTCTCAATGTTTTATATGGTAACATATCCAAACTTTTTTATCGTATACAGTCTTTTTGAATCATATATTTTTCATATGTATTGCTTGAAGGTGGATTAATGCTAGCATTAGTTCGAATGTTTGTCTTAGCATTTTCTACTAGCTGAATATATCTGTAAGTTTTTATTTGTACTAATCATATTGAAATGTTTAGATATCCAAGCTTTATAGTGATCGAGAATTCCAAAATTTATAATGTCCTTGCCGCATGTATTTTTATTAAAATATATTGACACTTTTTTTTAGGTGCTTGAATAGGCTTGACAGCTTAAATGTTTACATGACGCGAGGTCCTCCAACAGGCCTGTCAACTTAAATATTTTCATACCGTGAGGTCCTTAGACAGCCTGACAACCTTAAATGTTTATCTAAATACGTTGCTCAGAGTACATTTTTCCTCGAAATTTTCCATACAATGTTGCAGCGATTTTGCACAATATTGTTGTCCACCACCAGTTGAATAGGCATTGTATGTTTCATCCTTCTTCTAGCTTTGCAATGCAATTTCATCATCGTTGAAGCTACATACATTGTTTATTGGTGAGTGCTTCTTCTTCGTTGGCTCATCGGTTGCTGCTTGTTGTTGTTTGGTTCACAATTCGACCTGCGCTTCTGCCTTTCATCGTTTCGAAGTAAGTTTCCATGCTATAGTTTCATTTTATATTCCTTGTTTGTTGTTCAGTGTTTGCAGTTTGGAAGTAAGTATGTTTGTTTATTTCTACTTGCATGCTCATCGTATGTTTCTGGTTCCTTCTGTGCTTCAGCTGCAGTTTTGTAATCGTTGGAGATACATATGTTGTTTACTGGTTCGGTGGTTGTTGCTTGTTCATTGATTCGTTGGTTCATGGATTGTTGGTTGTGTTTGTTTGGCTCGGATTTACGCTTTGGGGCCTTGGGGCTACAGTTGGGCATGTTTGTGATTTCTCGTTGGTTTGGTGCTTGTTGTTTTCTTTTGTTTGATTCGACTTTGCAGGGTTGGGGTCCTACGCCAATAGTTGAAGCTGTTTTTTTTGGGGGGGGGGTTATTATTGTTTTTTGGGCGCTTTACAGTGTTCGTCCCCTGCACCCACGAGTCAACGTGCAGTTGTGTTATTTACCCTGTCTGGCGAGGTCGATATCTGTTATGCTGTGAGATTTTCCTGGTGCTTCAGTGTTGGCATGAAAGAAAATAGTTGCATAAAAAATAGTTTGAGAAGTACATCTGAAATTGCAATATCCGTTGTTTTTTTGTTAAAATAAAGCATATGCAGGTTGCATTTATAAACCGTGTATGGTCAGATGTGCCCATATGACAATACATGTTCTTTTTCCTCTACACAGACTGGTGTGCACACGATACAATTTGTCCTCTACTTGAGATATGATATGTACAACAAAGATTCTGCAAAATTATATTTCCATGTCTGGAAGCATATCTGGGTCGTTTGCCACGAAAAACCAAAAATCTTGTATTGTGGGCACAACAGTTTGTGTAGAGGATAAAGAACATGTATTTACATCGGTGGAACCATATGTAGATACTTTGTCGCGGAAAAGCATAAATCGTTTAGCTACAGCCATGCAATTTCGTAATATTTTGTGGCTTGTAATATATTTTGGGTAGGGAAAAAAAAAATTACACATTTAAGCTATGGATGGAGAAGCACAAAGGTTCATGTTTCTGCCTATCTTTTAATTGTTCGTTGAGTCTCTTTTATTGTATGTACATATTACTTGTTCTCCGATGTATACCAACGTCCATTCATGTTCATTGTATTTTGTGCATTCCCACATTCAAACAAATAGAATAGATGGAGAAAACGACGGAGTCTTCACTGCATCGGTTGAAGAGGATATAGAAAGGTGCATGCTTGTATTGTTATTTCATATCGGGTTCTTTTGTATTTCATTTATTATCTGTATATGTGTTCACCTATTTTATTGTATGTAGATGTTCTGTACCTTCCTGCATGATAACTTATCTTCCGTACATGCCTTCCTGCATACTAACCTACTTCATGTTCGTTGTGTTTTCAATGCATTGCTACATTTAAACAAATAGAATGATTGGAGAGGACGATGAACTCTTTGGCAAGAATGTGGCCGAGGAATTATAGAAGTGGATACATGTACTCTTACTTCATATTCCAGTGTTCATTTTTTCATTTGTTGTCTGTATATTTGTTGTGCTTGTTATGCTCCTTTGCACCTTTTTTTTTTTCCCCTTCTTTTCTTCCTTCAAATATAATATATTTTGTGTATTATGTTTGTTGTTACATTGGAATAATTAGACATGTTTCTCTTTATTTTACATGTATGTCTTCATACCATCTTGCCTTCATTTCCATTGCATATTTGACATTGCTACCTTGGAAGAAACAGGTTGGTTGGACAGGAAGATGAATTGTTCTATGTAATAGTAGAGGGTTATGTGGTACAATCTTCTAAAAGGTATACCAACTGTGCTGGTAAATTAAATATACAAACCGGGTGGGGGCATATAATATTAGACTTGAAAATGATGGCTTGGAAACAATGGGCCTTTCTGCCCTCCCTATTTCTACTTTTTCCATTTTCTATTATCCCTTTTGTTTACTAATTGATCTACTTAGTGGTCTTTCTGAAAATGTCTTGGTGCGTTGGTTGGCGGACTAACGGTTTCACATCTATGGTCACGCTTCTACCTTATTCCATACTTACCCACTTTGTTGATTGCGAGTGTTGAGCTGGCGGGTTCAAGATTGCTCCCCTGGCTACTAAGGGTCCGCAACATACAGATTGGTCGTGGTGCCCTGCCCTCATGCCCTGTTTACTGTTACACATTTTTCCAGTTAAAAAATCAGATGCATACAATTTTACATTTATTTAGTCCTTCTGATGGACAATATACAATGCATATGCTTGTTTAGTCCTGATGTTCATCTGCACATGCTTGCATCAGAAAAAGTTGGACTAGTGACATGGCCATGAGCAGTCGGTCATCCCAGACATCAACAGACTGACAAGGCCAAAGCTAAAGATGCATACGCTCTGGTCTTGGTATGTTTACAAAACAAATATCCTCGGCTATTTATTCATATATGGCATGGTGAATATGCTGATGTCAGCTGCAATACATGGTTTGCAGTTCACAAGAGGTATCAACAAGCACAAGCGAGACTGAAAAACTCTGGCTCCATAGTTCATTGAAGTTATGCGTGTACTTGTAGATTTATGCCAGTGAAAGAAGAATACAAAAAAAAAATGCACATTGCCATTCACTTTAGTTTTCTTGTTCAAAAATTGTCAGCGGGTCTAGAGTTGTAACACCCAAGGTACTATCAATAGAGGGCTTAAACAACTACCAAATTGGACAAGTGTTCGTTGGGGACATAATGGTCGTCTATAGCACCTACTTGGACAAGGCAAACAAAACTAGATCCATTATGCGTGCTGACATGATAGACAAAGAGGCCATGATGACAGTCACACTAACTATTCCTACACAACTTGTCCAGAAACATGCAGAAATGATATTGCCAGGTAATGGGATATCCATTACAAATTTTAATATATTGCCCAAAACAGTATATGACCGTGGTGATTGTGATCAGATTATTTCGCTCAATGAAACAAGTTTTGTGGAAAAAATTCCTGCTGTTTGTTCAGAATATCGTTTCGTCCCAGACGCGACTATTAGCCAGCTTGCACAGAGTAGTGATATTTACCCAATCGGAACCATTGGCGCAGTTGTCACACTGGTGAGGAAAATTTGCTCGTAACACATTCTCCATATAAAGGATGGAGAGTCGGACAACGACAAGGCAATGGTACCGCTTTCCATATTCAATATTGTCCTTTACTTTCGCATGTGCATGTATCTTGGGTAAGTTACATAAATATTGCACTGTTCCATGTTGTAGCTGCAATTGTTCGATACCTATTCAAATTTGTTTTCGTTAATGGAGCAACAATTGCATAAAGGGCAAATTCCACTTATGCTCTTCAAAAATATAACAAAGAAAAGGGATATTAGATAAAGGATCTTTCAGACAACCCAAGCAACGTTTGTAACAGAGTTGCGAGCAGATATAGTACATGATTTGAAGAAACTAGCTAGCTCTACAACTGTTGTGCGTAACACTTTTCTTATACAAATAACCTTCACCAAATTTATGCGACTTGTTTTATTTTATTTTTTTATTTTTTTTTAGGGGGGGTGCAGTTGTGTATTATATTGTTCAATGTATTAATTCATATGCTCGCGTTCCTAGGTTGAAGGTGTTTTAGTTGTAGTGAATGCCTACTTGACCCCCTTTAAACCTGTATGTGCGAAATGCAACTCTCCTACTTCTACTTCCGGTTTGATAAGTGATGATATGATTGATTGTTTGCGATGCGGTGAAAAATGTCCATATATATATGGACATTGCCTCGATGCTACCATCTGAACTGTGGGCAACACAATTGTGCATTGTACAGTTAGGCAGCCTCTATTACAAAATGTGCTTCCTAAGTTGGCAGAATTGTCGTATGAAACATATCTATAGAAAAAGGCAAGCAGTCTCTACATGTTGCGTGAGTTTCAGATACACAACAAATTTACCTTAAATGAGGACAATGCAATTTTGCATATCAGCTGAAGAAAGGAAAAAATATATATCAAACTTTGGCTGGAAACGAAAATACCTCATGTGTCTATGTAATATTTCTTCAACATCCAGATGAATGTTCGTCGGGATCGACTACTTGGGATTACATGCGCATAAGATTGTTTGGTCCAAAAATGGGAAGCATGGCAACAAACCCCATATATCCCATGGCCCCGGTTATTTTCTACTAGGAACATATACCAGATGTAAGAGAAAACGAATGTTGCAACGTCTTTTCTTTGTATATCAAATTGTTTAATGCAAAGGTCGATGCATCTTGCTCTATGGAACCTTGTGGGAACTTGCTTGCGACCTATTTGGAGTTTAGTTGGTTCTTGGTTGTATGCTTCATCTGTCAATTTGTATACCATGGAACTCTGAGTGTTGTTTGGAGGACACGGAAGAATAGAATTGCATTTTTTTAGCCACCTAGCTCACAAATCCGCCTGATAATTTCTATGGCGCTGTGATGCAAATGTAGTATGTGGCTTGTTTTAGCATTTTTCCTTGATCGATGAACTTAGTAAAATTAATCTCATGGAATAATTTGAAATCAACGAATATATATTGTGTGAAGTCCAATTGTGCTATCATATCAACAAGAGGCCCTTAAAATTCAAATTGGTTGTTGTTATGCTTGTGGTGATAGAATTTAAAAAAAAATTGTTTTGTTTCCTTCATTTTTTATTTAAATAAGCAATTTAATATCCTTTGATAATTTTATGTAATTAAATTGAACAATATCAATATTTAATATTAATAATTTAGTATTTGAAAATAATGTTTTTAGATAATGTTAGATAGGATGACCATCCATAAACAAACGCAATCTTGAGCCCGCCAGTCATGGAGTTCGTCTGTCAATTTGTATGTCGCAGAACTCCGAGTGTTGTTTGGAGGACACGGGACAATAGAAGTGCAATGTTGAGCTAGATAGCTCGCAAGTCCGCCTGTGAATTTGTATATCGTGGAACTATGGGTGGTATTTGTAGGACACAGAACAATAGAGGCTCAATTTTGAGCCCACCAGCCGAGAACCTGCAATTCAAAAAGTGGCTGAGTATGGAATGAAGGATTCGTACATTCTCTATAAAATCTCATGTCCATACTTTATAAAAGTACATATTTAGTATGTATTGCTCGTTTCTCGAAAAATTTCTAGGTGTGGAAGTTGGCAGATGCACGTGTTCAGATTTCCACTTACTTTTATATCACTAGCCCGACCGACCGCTTCCCTGTTTCAAATTGTACAAACTTTTTTGTCTAATTAAATTGTACAATATTAATATTTAATATTAATAATTTAGTATTGAAAATAATGTTAAATGGTTGATAGGGATTACCATCCGCAAACAATGGAAATATTGAGCCCACCAGCCCTGGAGTTTGTATGTCAATTTGTATATCGCGTAACTTCGAGTGTTGTTTTGAGGACACGGAACAATAGAAGTGCAATGTTGAGCTAGCCAGCCCGCAGGTCCGCATGTCAATTTGTATATCGCGGAATTCTGGGTGCTGTTTGTAGGGCACAAAATAATAGAGGCCCAATTTTGAGCCCGCCAGCCCGAGAACCCATGATCCAAAAAGTGGCTAAGTATGGAATGCAGGATCTATACATGCTCTATAAAATCTCATGTCCATACTTTATAGTACATATTTAGTATGTATTACTCATTTTTCAAAAAATTTCTTGGTACTGAAGTTGGTGGATTCATGCCTTCCAATTTCACTTACTTTTATATCACCAGCCCGACCAACCGCTTCCCCGTTTCATATTGTACAAATTTTTTGGCTCGTGGTTTTTCCGAATAGGCGAGTTACCGAATAGGAGGGTTCAATATTGATAATTTATGTAATTAAATTGTACAATATCAATATTTAATATTAATAATTTAGTATTTGAAAATCATTTTTTTTTATAATGTTAGATAGTTGATAGGGATGCCCATCCGTAAACAATGGCAATCTTGACCCCGCCAATCCTGGAGTCCGTCTGTCAATTTTTCTATCGCGGAAGTCTGACTGCTGCTTGGAGGACATGAAACAATAGAAGTGCAATGTTGAGCTAGCCAGCTCGCAAGTCCACTTGCCAATTTGTATATCGCGGAACTCTGGGCGTTGTTTGTAGGGCACGGAACAATAGAGGCCCAACTTTGAGCCCGCCAGCCCAAGAACCCGTGATCCAAAAAGTGGCTAGGTATGGAATGAGGGATCTGTACATGCTCTATAAAATCTCATGTCCATAGTTTATAAAAGTACATATTTAGTATGTATTACTCGTTTCCTCCGAGTGTTGTTTGGAAGACACAGAACAATAGAAGTGCAATGTTGAGCCAGCCAGTCCGCAAGTTCGTCTGTCAATTTGTATATCGCGAAACTCTGGATGTTATTTGTAGGAAACGGAGCAATAGAGGCCCAATTTTGAGCCTGCCAGATCGAGAACCCGCGATCCAAAAGGTGGCCAAGTATGGAATGCGGGATCCATACATGCTCTATAAAAATCTCATGTCCATACTTTATAAGAGTACATACTTAGTATGTATTAATCGTTTTTTGGAAAATTTCTAGGTGTAGAAGTTGGCGAATTCACGTCTTCAGATTTCAGTTACTTTTATATCACCAACCCGACTAACCACTTTCCTGTTTCATATTGTAATAAACGAATATAAACTGGCCCAAGTCCAATTGTGCTATCACATCAACATGAGGCCCTTAAAATTCAAATAGCTCGTAAGTCTGCTTGTCAATTTGTATATCGCAGAACTCTGGGTGCTATTTGTAGGGCACTGAATAACAACGGCCCAACTTTGATCCCGCCAGCCCAAGAACCCACGATCCAAAAAGTGGTTAAGTATGGAATGAGGGATCCGTACATGCTCTATAAAATCTCATGCCCATACTTTATAAAAGTACATATTTAGTATGTATTATTCGTTTCTTGAGAAAAATTCTAGGTGCGGAACTTGACAGATACACTTGTTCAGATTTCCACCCACTTTTATATCACCAACCCAACCGACCTCTTCCCCGTTTCATATTATACAAAAATTTTGGAACGCGAGTTTCTGAATACATGGGTTTTTCTTTAAAATAAGATATTTAACGTCCTTTAATAATTTTTTGTAATTAAATTGTACAATATCAATATTTAGTATTGAAAATAATGTTTTTAGGTAGTGTTAGATAGTTGATAGGGATCACCATCTGTAAACAATCGCAATCTTGAGCCCACCAGCCCTGGAGTCCGTAAGTCAATTTGTATATGGCGGAACTCCGAGTGTTGTTTGAAGGACACAGAAAAATAGAAATGCAATGTTGAGCCAGCCAGCCCGCAAGTCCACCTGTCAATTTGTATATCGCGGAACTCTTGGGTGCTATTTGTAGGACACAAAACAATAGAGGCCCAATTTTGAGCCCACTAGCCCGAGAACTCGTGATCCAAAAAGTGGCTAAGTATGGAATGTGGGATCAGTACATGCTCTATAAAATCTCATGTCCATAATTTCTAAAAGTACATATTATGTATTACTCGTTTTTTCGGAAAATTTCTTGGTGTGAAAGTTGGCGGATTCACGTCTTCATATTTCATTTACTTTTATATCACCAGCCCGACCGACCACTTCCCCGTTTCATATTGTACAAACCTTTTTGTCTAATTAAATTGTACAATATCAATATTTAATATTAATAATTTAGTATTGAAAATAATTTTCTTAGATAATGTTAAATAGTTGATAGGGATTACCATCCGTAAACAATCGCAATCTTGAGGCTGTTAGCCCTGGAGTCCATCTGTCAATTTGTATATCGCGAAATTCCGAATGTTGCTTATAAGACACGAAACAATAGGAGTTGAATGTTGACTGAGCTAGCCCGCAAGTTCGCGGAATTCTGGGTGCTATTTGTAGGCCACGGAACAATAGAAGCTCAATTCTAAGCCCACCAGCCCGAGAACCCGCAATCCAAAAAGTGGTTAAGTATGGAATGCGGGATCCATACATGCTCTATTCAGATTTCACTTACTTTTATATCACCAGCCCGACCGACAGCTTCCCCGTTTCATATTGTACAAACTTTTTGGCTCGCGGTTTTCCGAATAGGCGAGTTACTAGATAAGTGGGTTCAATATTGCGTTTCCATTGTTCTGCTGCCTACAAAAAGCACCCTAACTTCTGCGACCCAAAAATTAGCAAACAAATTGAAATAAAAGAATATATACTATGCAAAGTCTAATGGAACAATCATATGAACAAGAGGACATTAAAATTAAAATTTGTCGTTGTTATACTTGCGGTGAAGCTAACAGTACAGAAACTTTACTTAAACATCCAAAAAATGATTGTCTTATAACTTTTCGTTGCTTCTCTTATACAAACAGATACTGGAAACTATAAACATCACTCACTGTATCTATTCCTTGATTGAAGAACCCGTTAACATGTTTAATGCACTCCATAGTTATTGTTAAGACCAATTCCCACTTTCGAAAATTGCCATCCGCTTTCTCTTTTCTCTCTGTTTTCCCTTTCTTTACTTACTCGTTTTTCGGAAAATGTATAGGTGTGGGATTTGGCGGATTGACGTCTTCAGATTTCCATTGTTGCTTTTATATCATCAGCCCGAACGACCACTTCCTCATTTAATATTGAACAAACTTTTTGAATCGTGGGTTTAACATTGCGTTTCCATTGTTCCACTGCCTGCAACTAGCCCCTGGACTTCCACAATTTACAAATTAGCAAACAAGTTCCCCTTCATCTCGTATGTTTTCGCTTTTTGTTTACTTGGTCCTTTTTCTGAATGTCTCATGCTTTTATATACAGAACCTGAAGTTCAGCAATATACAAATTGCCTTGTCGACATTGCGCTTCCGTTGTTCCCCTACGCACAAACAACACCCGGAATTCCAAGACATACAAATTGACGGTCGATATCTGTCATTGAGATGCAATATGACCATTGGCCCTTCACGTCTCCTGGGTATATCTTTTGCCCTCTCTTTTTTTGTAACCCGCCCGACTGCTTTCCTTACTTGGGCATTTCTTAGAATCTGTTTCGTGGGTTGGCGGGTGCACAAAATGTACAATGCTTTGTCACAATTCCCCATCACTGCTACCTTCGTACTTGTTTCTAAATATGCAATTATTAATCTTTAATGCTAGTATTTCATCCTGCAGGAACCGTTAATATTGTTATTAATGCTCGAAAGGCCGAAGAAGATTTGTCATTACTACGAATTAAACCAAGATTTGCAGAGAAGTGTTTTATCCTTTCCAAGTATTCATTTCAAACATGATGCAATCTGTTTTTGTGCGCCGGCGGGTTGGCGACTTTCAGAAATCTCTAATTCTTAATCTCTCTTCACCGTCACCGCGAGCTTCGCACTTTTTTCTAAATATGCAATTAGTGAGCTTTAATGGTAACAACCATTCCGTACGAACCCTGGAGATTTCCATTGATCAACGAAAGGCTCGAGGAGATATTCCAAGAAATTTATATGTCATCCTACTTAGTTTTTGCGATAACGCATTGCTGTTAGTTTCCACAACTGTCTCCGTCCAAGAATGTCAACTGGGAATTCGACCCAGTAACGTTCTGGTACCAGGCCTTGTGGAAGCACAAGGCTTCTCACTATTTTTATGAGTTTTTTAATGGCTTCATGTATGTTTTCAAAGTTTTGTTGTTAGGAGAAGATGCTCCCCACATATCTGAACAGGCAACCAGTTTTTTGGACAGGAAGGGGACACTTGAACATTTGGATAATTACACTGTGATAAGAGTTTTTGGCTGCATGGAAAAACCTGCTCTCCTTCCATGTCACATTATGGACAGAATGTTTGTTGCAGAAGTAGAACGACAATACAACTACTGGTTGCATCTATTGCAAAAGAAGAGAAAAAAACAGTTCATTCATTTGCCTTGGAAAGTAAGGGAGTTCGTGTTGAAAAACGTCAACAAAATTGACAAATTCGTAGTGCATTCTACCATCTTCAACCTGAGATATGCTGAAAGCATAAGAAGGTTCGACCCCGATAATATTTTTCGACAACATTTACAAACACTTGGCCTCTGCGATTGTTTTTTCAAAAAACACCTGCCCGAAAACAGAGACATTAGCAGCAACGCTCCTGCTTCTGATGTCGACAACCTAGACATGGTGCAAAGCTGCACTAAATTGTACGGGCAATAGAGGAAAGGCCCCGGTGACAAGACTGTTCAATCAGCAAATAACACTCCAAAAAGTGCAACATCCCAGAGCATCTCTCCAATGGCCCACCACGACAATAAAGCAACTCAGAGTTCTTCAAACGAAGAAGGAGATAATGACCCTCCTCACTCTAAAATTGATAGTTCTCACAAGGTTCCAGTAGACAAAACGAGAAAAAAAATGTGGGATAGGCAGAAGAGCCAGAAATTCAGAGTGAGTACATGGGTTTTGACATTGATCTAGATAGCATGTTCCACTACCTTGATCATCTTGGAGACGCCATCCAGCATAGTCGTCCCATGGACATATCCGATACCAAAATTTTTGACGAAGATGAATCCTTCATGTTCCAAAGAGCTTTTTTTTACAGCCAATCCAAAAAATTGATAATTGAGAAAAAAAGATGTAAAAAATAAGAAAGGAAAATCTCGTTTAGAGGTTGACCTTGCCAACATGCGTCCGTCCCAAATCTGTTAACTTCACAATGCGAGCGGAGATGCACTTCATGATTCCATTGGAGGTATTGAGGCCGAGAATGCCAGACTGAAGGACCTGGTCAAGGAATTGGAAGAGGCTTTGATTCCTATTCCATTGCTTGTCAATCCTTTGGCAATAGCCATGCCTGCCACCCCTACAGCCAACTTAAAAGCATCCTCTAGCCTCCTCGCATCCTATAGAGGATATGTGGAGAATAATATCAAGAAAAGAATGGAACTGGTTACCAAGGTGTGGAAAACATCACAAACCATCACTTCCCTTGGAACCAGGGCACATACTTTGCTCGAACATTTGCAGGCGGAGTTAAAATATGAAGAAAATTTCTATTTAAACACGGTCCTTCCGTTTGGCACCATTGTCAACAATATGATAGAAACAAAAATAAGACAACAAGATCTTCCATCCAAAAACCAGATTGGTCAATTAAATCCATGCTGGAAAGAAAAAGTGAAGAACTTGCATCTCATTGTTTAGTCATGTGAACAAGCCATATCAAAGAAAGATAAATTATTCACAAGGCTGTCAAGAATAAACTTAGCGAGAAAGACCAACGACTTCCAAGACCCCGACTTAATTGAAAACTCCTTGCCATTAACTAGGAAAGAGTTCGATAAACAGGTTCATATGTTTAAGGCATTGTCTCTGGAAAAGTTTTACAACATCCTTGAATATGATCAAGCTCACGTCGACAACTAGTTAGTCGACTATTCGGTACAAAATGAGGAAATTCATCAGGCTCTGTCTAATCTTTCTATCGACTTCCGGGAATTAGAAAACGATATTTTCAACATAAAAATCTGGAATGAGATCAATGTTGCCCCAATGAGAAGCTACATTGAAGAATGGCTCGAACGGGAATGGAAGCAACCCATCGACAAAAGGCAACAGGCAGTTGCCAGGATTCCAGCAGTCGTCGACAACATCAATGAAATGGTAGCCACAAGAAAATAGCCAAAGGGCTCATATGTACCATCATTGTAAGTCTACTGATCACATCCTGCTTTGTTTATCAACCCAGTTATTCCACTTTTTTAAATAGAAATGTGTAGGCAAACACTCATCCCTTTCAATTTATGTGTTTTCCAGGTATTGCACTCTATCTTCTTTCTACAGTCATGTTTCTTGTACATATTTCTCTAATGGTCCGCAAGAGCCCCAATCCCAGTCTACATGACAAATGCATTGAAATTTCCATTAATATGTAACAAACTTTTATTTTTTCATATATTTCAAAATTTCCAGTAGTATGTAACAAACTTTTATTTTTTGACATATTTCAAATAAAATTGTTTTCTTATCTCCTTTTAAATTTATGTCTTCATACATTTTTATCTTTCACCAGTCTATATGACAAACGCATTTAAATTTCCAAATTTTTTCTTCCACTATGAACAAATTTGTATTTTCTTATATATTTTCAAAAAATAAATGGTGCTCTACATGCCAAGCGTCATTTACTGCATGGATAAATTTCCAAATTTTTTCTTCCACTATGAACAAATTGTATTTTGTTATATACTTTCAAAAAATAAATGGTTCTCTACGTGCCAAGCGTCATTCACTGCATGGATACCACATGTACTTCATGTTGCTTGCCACATCTTCGTTGTAGTTTCCTATCTCTCCGTGGGGTCGCGCCTTAGCGCTAACGGAATTGTATGCCCCATGTTCCGTGATATACATGTTGAACACAAAATTTCCGTGATATACATTTTGCACCAAACACTTCCGTTAGTTTCAATTCGACCCCATTTTCCACAATTTACCTTGCTCCGCGGGGTCGCGCCTTAGCGCTAACGAAATTTTATGCCCCATGTTTCATGATATACATGTTGCACACAACATTTACGTGATATACATTTTGCACCGAACACTTTCGTCATTTACAATTCAACCCCATTTTCCACAATTTATTTTGTAACCTCGTTGGCAGGGACTACATTGCCACACAACCTTGTTTTTAATAGAAGATTCATAAAGTGTGTATTAGAGTAAAAAATTGTGAGACCATTCCATCCAAAGTGTATAGATCAAATTGTATTATTATTCTCTATACTCATTATTTTAAATTTAATTGAATAAATTTCATATATTATAATAGTTGGATAATATAAATTAATAAAATCTTTGAAAAAAATAAATATTAATAAAATATAATAATTATGATTTTAGTAAATAATTATATTATAACTTTGTCTTGTAATATTTGAATAATAAGAATCCTTGGATGGGGTGTTTCTGGGCTCAGATCATGGACAAACTACGGGGAGGCCATCTGGCCAGATGTTCGTCCACTTGGCGCCGGCTCAAACTTGCACCCCCTCAACCATCACCTCATGGGAATAAATCCCTCGCTGCCATTCTTCAGACTTCACTTGCGGCCAGCTTGCCGCACACTCACGACGCTCATCTGCATGGGAGATTTCATGGTGATGGGCAGGACGCCTCCACAATCCCATCAACAATTCAACAATGACACTCCTAAGTCAGTTCCTGGGCGCGCATAAACTCATTTTCTCCTTCGACCTCTACATATTCAGCTCTCCCTGATTCTCAGTTTCTTCTTCTCCTCCTGGTGCGACCTCCACTCAACTTCTGGTTCGAGTTTCTCTTCGCAGGGTTTGCTGGTCTGGTCCATTTTCTTGCACTTCCTCTATGCTCTCTGTCCCAGGTTGTCTGTAGCCAACACCATGCCCTGTCTCAGGGGCAAATCCAAAAGAGGGGCAGCCTAGTATGCTGCCAGAGGAAGGGTGGTGACTGACTCTGGTTCTCCCCTTGAAACTAAGGGCATACCCATCTTGATTCATGTCTAAGCTACCACCCCTACTCAACCTTTTCGTGAGACCACCCCAGACCTCTCCCCACTCTTGAATCCTTACGCTTGCATAATTGAATGGTTTGACAACTTTGACAATTTGCTTGGCTTCGTGCCTCCACCCCCCTCCCCTCCTCGTTGTCCTCNTCAACTTGTGACAGGTGTTCAGATAGAGAAACTATCATGGATTCCTTGGATGACCTCAAGAGGGTTTAGGGGATGTCAAGTCCACCTTACTCGAGCTGCAAATCAAGGAAACATAACATTGGAGCCGCGTGGACCTCATGATCTCCTTCCTACAAGACCTACGACAAGCCATCTTGGACCGAGATAGGCTCGACAGAGGCAACTTCCAGGGGCGTCAAGCCTTCACTGGGCCAAGGTTTGATCCCAGTTTTAGTTAATCATGCTTCAGCTCTATGTTTTTTGTTTTATCTCGATAGCCATGGGAGGCCAACCAGCTCTGGGGAGTTTGGTCTATGTTTTTTCTACTCAATTTAGCAATCAAAATTATGCCCTACGTGGAAAAGTAGTTTTATTTTTTTGCATGTTTTACTCTTCTATTTTGGACAAGTGGCAGCTGTGGTTTCCCACCAGGGCACTGCTGCCACGTTTGAACAGCCGAGACAGACAGATGTAATTTCTTTTTCTTACAGGCTCCAATACAAACTTCTAACTTACAAAAAATAAATATTCGAATAATAAGAATTTAAAAAATGACATTATTATTACATCATCATTATTAGTAGTAGTGAATAATTATGTTATAATAATAATAATATTAATAATTAATAATCTATTTTTAAGGTCACGACCAAGCTAGACACCAATTGGTGTAGAAGACCCCCTTCTTTGTGGGACAAAGGACCCCCTCCGCGCAATGATTTGACTGCTCAAGTCTACTAAGGTATACATACCCTGCCCCCCTTTGGATTTGAACCTGTGATCTCCAAGGAGAAAACACATGTTCTTAACCATTAAGCCCACTCAAGTTGTATAATATATGAAAAATACCTAAATATTCAAATCGCAATCATTTCACTCCTCATATTTAAGTATTTTTCTTGTTTCTAAGCACGTTTAATAAACTTATTTTATCTTGTTGGACAAGAAACAATTCACCTTGAAGAACAGTTAAACATTATATGACATTAATGGTTATTACTTTTGGCACCGAGAATAGCGAGGTGCTCTACAACCCAGTATGGGGGAGATGTTGTCACGTTAGCATTATGTTAGATAATTGTACACTCTGAAAAAAAATTGTTGTGCCATAGATTTTATCCATCTAGATGCTTGATGCATCTCATATTGAGATGGATTTATGTTTATCAATAAAAATCTTTATTTTATAATTGGAGCAAGGAACAATCCATTAATTGTGGTCACATTAGTGTTATGTTAGATAAGGTTACATTAAAAAAAAATCAAAATTGTCTCAATTAAAAAAATTTAACAATAATAAAAATAAAGTTGGCTCAATTAAAAGAAAACAATTACATGAACCATCACACACACACACACACACACACACACACACATATTACCTACTTACATATGACAACATTTAAATTATTAATTCCTTCATATTAAATCATAATAAAAATAATTACACCTTAAGAAATTTTATCCCTCTCGGTGCTTGATAGATATGGATTTAAAATGGACCTACACTGGTTGCAATCACAATCCAAATTAAACATTTTCATAAAAGTAAACTTAAACATTATATGCCAATTGTAAATTTAAATGAGTGGTACATATCAAATTTCACTTAAAAATAAAAATGATTGTGATGATTATGGAAAAACTTTCAAACAACATAGAAATCATTAACGATGTTCACCGTTAGTGTACTTATAATACATTTTATAAATCAAGCAAAAACAACAACCACAACATTATATGAAAAACATAATATACATGAGCGATATACATATGAATATACATGTCAAACATACATCTCAACAAAATCTGCAACAGTCATGTCATACATAGATCTCAAGTCAAATATAAAACAATCAATATGCATGTCAATCGATACCACTACTAGCTAGGTCCACCACCAGAACCAGGTGCATTAGTGTCTCTGCTACCAGAGGTGGAGCCTCTATCAAGAACAATTATCTCATAAACAAATGTCGACAAAGGTGCACTATCAAATGTCTCTCTATCAATATCATGAAGATGTTCAACAGTACCTGATGTGAACATAGTGTTCAAAGCATCAAAATATTGTGACACATGTGGAGGAAGAGGAGGAGGAGGGGTATTGGTGGATGATGACACATGTGTACCAGGAGAAAGACAATGATTGGTGGAGGGTGACACAGGTGGAGGAGGAGGAGAAGGATCACTAGAATATGGTGAGGTAGGTGGAGGAGAAGCTGGAGGAGGATCAGACATGGATGCAGGTTTAGACACATGTGGAGGGGAAACACAAGGATGAGGAGGAAGATTAGATGTGGATGCAGGTTCAGACACATTTGGAGGGGAAGCATGAGGAGGAGGACCATGTAGTAGAGTAGAGGATGTGGATGGCTTTGTTGATGAGCTAGATGTAGTGGGATCATGAGCAGCACTCCTCAACGTCTCGATGAGGTTGACAACACCAACAATATGATCCATCAACACCGTTATGTCATGAGGAAAACCCCTCCATATAGTAAAGAGATCATGTACTAGTAATATGTCTCTAACAGGTGTGGGTACCACTCCGTGACCAGTCGTGACACGACATAGTTGATCTGCCACCTCTAGTCGGACTCTTTGATATGACCTGCGTGCCATGTGGGGTATTTGTACTAGAGGTTGGTCCTTTACCTCCCCCATCACCTCGTTGTCATGTTGGGGAAGCTCATCCCTAACATATGTGCACATATCTACAAAATAATAGATAATAATAATAATATAATTGAACAAAATGTTACAATAAATAACATGTGCATTAAATAAGACATAAAAATATGCAAACTAATTCATCAAAACATAATGATAATATTACCTCTCTCATCTAGTGGCTCCTCTGTTGTGAATCATATGTTTGAACATCCTCTCCAATCCATCCCCACATACGGGTACTCTGCAATATCGAGGAAGAGATTGTCCTCGCTGGCCAATAAATCACATACCTCCCTATCGACCAAAGAAATGGGAAACCCATACCAGCCCCTCTTGGGAATCAACTACCCCCACATGCGCATACACGAATCAAACATATGCCTAGCAGGAAAGCGAGGTACTATTAGCTGAGTGGCGTGAACCCTCTCAAAAAATAGTTTATATAAATTTGATGTGACTGGGAAGAATCTCACCCTAGACAAAACAACGTGACAATGATCTAATGCACAACAAAATTGTCTCAAAAAAACATCTGACCACCTAATCAATCGGGGCTTCTACAATAAACTATCTACATAATACAACATATAGCAACTAATGAGTTTCCCATGAGAGCTATACCATGATAGTGCCGAGAGAATAAGACGTGGGAACCTAACATTCTCTCTCTCAAATGGAGTTATCTACAGCTGACCACCATGAACCTGGAACTCCAAAGTGGAATGAACATGCAGACCGACATATCTTTGCACATATGTCAGTTGAGTCTCTCTTGCAACACCATGCGGTAGTGTAGGGAAATGGGGAAAATACTCCCCCCTCCTAGACAACCTAGTGATAAAATACACATCCTCCTCTCTTGGGTGATACCACAAATCAGGACCAACCCTGAACCCCTATCTCCCATGATCATAGCGACAGATCAACTACTTTAACAATGAAGAGTCCCCTCTAAGGGATGTATCTCCTGATAAAACTTCAGGAGGTTGACATTCATCAAAAGGTTCTATGTCAATTGTGAAATACGACGAGGAAACAACTCCCTCTCCCTCTCCTTGGCCTCCCACTCATGCACAAACCCTCTCCTTGGCCTTCGACTCATGCACAAATGTGTGTGTTTCGACTTGTTGTTGCACTTCTCCTGCCCTTCTCGTCATCGTCATCTCTGATTCACATACAAATATTGTTACACACACATAGATAAAATAAATTGAAATTATAAAACAAATAAATATATAAATGATGTGTATTTAAAAAAATCTGAAAGTTAATTTTATTTGCAAAACAATCATTAAAAGAAAACGATGCACTAAAAATAGACCATACGCACCGATGACAGTGCACTCTGTCAGACAAACAACACCGCCTTACAATGTTGTTACTGATACACATTGGTGCCTCATTTCTTATTGCACCACTAAGTAGTTGTGCAGTGCATCCCATAGGACGCTTCGCACTGACTCAATGTTTTTAACCATGTCAGTTCAGTGCTTTTAAACACATCGGTTCATTTCGTTAACAAAAACGCACCGCAATGCTAAAATTTATGGCATGCAAAATCCACGATACTCTTTGTTAAACTGAAAGCACTGGTGCACCAGTTTTACCAGAGCACCGACATGATGTCTAACAGTGCGGCATATTACTAACACACCGTGAACGGGGCCTCACAAAAGACGAATCACGATGTTTATATTTACAAAACATGTTGAGGTGCATATGTTTAATGTTTATGCACTGGTGCACCATGATTATTGTCGCACAAGTTGCACCGCTGTAATTGATTATTAAAAATTCACCTTGGTGTCGTTGTCTTTACAACGCCAATGTTTTTTTATTGACTGATGGGCACCGCTGGGTTAAATTGCATTATCGCAATTGAAGCAGTGTGATGTGTTATTATTCACACACCGATGCCACCACGATAATGGAGCACCGACGTTTTGTTCTGTGGTATGTTGTAAAGGATAGAGCATCGGGAGCGAGGCACCCAATGAGACGCCCCGCTATCCCAAGTCGGGCAATATATGTCCTAGTGCGGTTTGTAAACAATACCGGTGTGTTTGGTTAAAATAGTTGCACCGCTACGTTAAATTTTATAAATCATTGAGTTAGCGGTGCCATTAATTAAGTGAAATGTATCAGTGCGAGTCGAAGCAAATTATGTGTCAATTGCGAGGTGTTATAAAGGACGCACCGCTTTGTTTTTATAATTTATCGCAGTGCTCTTGCTTGAACGACACTGGCGTGTACATATATATGAGATGCATCGATGGTGATGCTCACTGTGAATTTAACTCAATATACACTATTGCGGGGCAAGCTGAAGCGTTCAGGTGCACCACTCAAAATTGGAAAAATTTTGAAAAAAATGCCAAATTTCAAGCTAAATTCCAATTTTGATTGGTTGAAAATGCAAATAGGAAGGTAATAAACAATTTACTTGGCCTCTTATGTCCCAAGGAGGCACAATTTCACCATTGAGAGGAAATTAAAATTCATGGTAATTTTCAAAATTTTGAAATATGTGGAATCTACCAATGGAGTTATCCAAGTTGGTGTAGAGCACTGAAAACAAGGTGTCTTTGGAAGGACTGTGCACATTGGTGCTTGCTTAAGAGTTTGGAAGGATGGGATGCACTGTAACAATGAAAATCAGTTTGGTAATTTTTATTTACACTACAAGGTGAGCCTGACGAGAGTGAGGCGCATCGATGCATAATGTTCAACAACACCAGTGCGCTTTATTCTATGCATGTAATTTTTATTATAAAGTATGGCGGTGCTTTTGAACATTGACGCACCAATGCTTTATTATTCATGTATGCACTGGTGCGGTTGGTTAAAATGGTTGCACCGCTACATTAAATTTTATAAATGACAAAGTTGGCGGTGCGGTTAATTAAGTGAAATGTACTCGTGTGAGTCGAATCCAATTATGCACCGGTTGTGAGGCGTTTTGAAGGACACACCACTTTGTTTTTTTATAATTTATCATGGTGCTCTTGCTTGAATGACACCAATGTGTACATATATATGAGACACATTGATGGCATTACTCACTGTGAATTTAACACAATACTCACTGCGTGGAATTAGAAAAAAAATTGAAAAAAATGTCAAATTTCAAGCTAAATTCAAATTTTTATTGGATGAAAATGTAAAAAGGAAGGTAATAAACAATTTGCATGGCCTCTTATGTCCCAGTGAGGCATGGTTTCACCATTGAGAGGAAATGAAAATTCATGGTAATTTCTAAAATTTGGAAATGTGTGGAATCTACCAATGGAGCTATCTAAGTCGGTGTAGAGCATTGGAAACATGGTGTATTAGGAAGAACGATGAGCATTGGTGCTTGCTTGAGAGTTTGGAAGCACCGAATGCATTATAACAATGAAAATCGATTTGGTAATTTTTTTTATTTACCCTACCACAGTGCGCCTGATGATAGTGAGGCGCATCGGTGCATAATGTTCACCGAAATTGGTGTGCTTTTATTCAGTTCATGCAATTTTTATTATAAAGTATTGTGGTGCTTTTGAATATTGGCGCGTCGGTGCTTTATTGTTCATATATGCATCGGTGTGTATCGACCTTAAAGGCGCACTGATAAAAAAACCTCTGGTCGCCTACCTCCGTTAACAACCTTCACTATAAACATAGAAGGTATAGATTTTTTGGGGAGATTCCTTAAAAACCTCTACAAGAAGGCGTTCTCCTTGTAATGTCTTGACCATTCCACGAGTCGCCCTTTTTTAAGGTCCTTTTAATTTATGAATTCTCATGGTATGTTGTAGCATATAAACCTTGATACACCATGATCCTTGTACTAATGAAGCTATCCACATAGGTAGTGTCTCTGCTACAAACATAATGGTTGATTGGTTGTGAGGTGATTATGTTTATGTGCTCAACCTTTCCCTTCCTCATATGTGTGACCTATGTGTATGAGTGTGTGAATGGAAAACAAAGTTATTTATGCCTATGATGTGGGATCTTAGTATTGTTGCAATGACTATTAACTCTCCTTCCCTCCCATCCCACAATGGTTGTTGAGTATTAGTCCACAACAATATATAATCCTCAATATGCCTGATCCAGATTATTTTTGGCATGAAATGAGAGCAGAGATATAATAAAGCAATGTACAGAGATATCTCAGATATCCAATAATATAACAGAAATGTATCAGAGATGCAACCATAAACACAAAGATACAGTAATACACAATTTTCTATTAATGAGCGAAATGTACAAAGACTGTAAAAATACAGAGTGAAAGAGTCACTAGAATGGTGGCAGCTTATCTCTAAGAAGAGATGTGTCCGCTACTCGCATTCACTAGAAGATGATTTTACAATGAGGCTCCAAAGGCCTTTTTATCATAAATAAAATCCAAAACCCTAAACCCAAAAGATGAAAAGATGAAAGTTTTGTGGACCCCGTTTTGGGTAGATTGGTGTATCAACTTCCCGGGGACGTAACTTTGGCATACAATCTCCATTTGGTGCACACGATAGATCATTGGAAAGGTATCGTTGAGGAGATTCATTTAGGGGGTTCACTAAAAGACTTCAACTATCATTGAGAAGCTCAATTCCAAAAAACCTTCATTTAGGCCCTCAAAATGGCCTTGGAAGTTAAAAACTACTAAAAATAGTAAATTACCAAACTTGCCAAAAAATTGTTTTGAGCCAGTTGTAAAAGGTGGGTGGCCACCGGTATCCACGTGGATCAATCCTCCCTCCTTAGGAAACAATGGTATCCATTGCGTTGAGTGCCGGAGGGAGAGGGAAAAGCGTTTGTTGAATCTGCATCTTGAAGGGTTGCTTGCCTTGTTGGAGAAGTTGTGTCGCTTAGCTTGTTGAAGGTTGTCACAAACCTGTGGCTGGAAGGGTTGGAAATTTTTAACCAGTCTGGCCACACGAGATGCCTATGTGCTGAAGGAATATTTACACTTTGCTGCAATCTTTTCAACCTGCTTATGTTGGATAGAAGGTGCTTGGGCTGAGGTTGTAGTGGTTACAGTATCCTTTTGTTCACCTTTTTAATAGAATGTGAAGACTCTAAATTTTGCAGTATGACATACTACCTTGTGGCACTGTTTAGCTAGAACAGTAGTCGAAACTACCTTTGGTATTCTGTAGAGATGACCCCCCAGAGAAACAATGATGTTGCGGGGTCGAGACTCATAAATAGCATGGCACTTCCACATACATGGTTGGCCCAATAGAACATCACAAACATCTAGTGGGGCAACATCACATAATACCTCATCCTTGAAGGGATGGATGCCATATGACAATCGACACTATTGGCTGATATGAAGATCTCATCTCTAGCAAAGCCACCCGATGTTGTGGCTACGGGTGTGGTGTTGTTGACAATCCCAACTGTTTGACGACCTCTGCTAAGATGAGGTTCTTCTGGCTTCTGCTATCAATAATAAAATGCAGTGAGGTCCCCTTCACCCACATCTGTGAATGAAAAAGATGCTCCCCCTCTTCAGGATCTGTTAGTTCTTTTGGTTGAATTGTTGCAGTTGCGACAATAACAGTGGGGTCTGCGTTGATGATCTGTTTTTTACCAGTATTTTTATAATCAGATTCTGAATCAGGGTTCTGCTCGTTGTCCTTGATCTCAGCCACCAATGACTGTTTTGAACGACATTCATCAATGTTGTGCCAGGGGCTTTGTGGAAATCGTACCATTTTTCGGTGTCCTTCTTTATCTTCCTGTGACCCTTCTTTTCCTGTGGCTTGGACTAGTTTTTGGGAGATTGTTTGTTAGGGTCGTCTTTATCATACTTTGGTTGTTGTATATTTGCAGACCCAAACTCTCGTTTGTTCTAGTGCTTAAATTTCTGCTCGATTTTAACAACATATCGATAAGCAGCATCGCGTGATGAGATGTCCAGAAAATCCATTTTAGTTTGGATGTATCTGTGTAGAGCCCCACGGTATTTCAGAACCAAATGTCGTTCAGAGTCTTTGATACCCATCTTGGTGTGCAAGGCCTCTCTTGCCGCAGTGTGGTCCATCTCATGTACTGGTCCTCATAGTTGCCAATAGGGTAATATTGTTCCTTTACCGCATCCACAAAAAAATCCCAAGTGGGCTCGACCCCATATATTCCAGACTCCTCTGTGGAACTTTGCTCCCAGTAAGTTTCCCACCAATGTTTGACATGGGGGAGAGCCTTAAGGAGTGCGAAGGTGATCTTTTCCCTGTCGGAAAAATTATGAACAGAGAAATAACCTTCTAGCAGATTTAACCATTTTTCCAAGGCATCTGCATCTATCTGTCCTTCAAATATGGGAATATCAAAATTAACTTGTACCTTGAAAGGAGAGGTACTTCCAAAGTGGTCACTTGATGAAGATGCGCCTATTGTTATCGATAGACATTGAAGGATTTGGGCAAAATTCTCCATCATTTCGTCCCTCTGTCGCGTGAGAGCTTGCTCAAGCAATAGATCAATAGAATCATCTACTCTATTGTTTTTCTTTTCTTCCGCCGTGGAGGGTTTCTTCGACGTGCGAGAGTGTTTTTCTTCAAGAAAGACAAGCTCAAGACCCAACTTGCTATACTCGGACCTCCTCAGGGACATGCACTAAAAAACGATCAAGAGCAGCCTGCTTTGATACCACTGATCCGGATTATTTTCGGCACGAAATGAGAGTGGAGATATAATAAAACAATGTACATAGATATCTCAGATATCCAATAATATAACAGAAATGTATCAGAGATGCAACCATAAACACAGAGATATAGTAATACACACTTTTCTATTAATGAGCAAAATGTGCAAAGACTGTAAAAATACAAAGTGAAAGACTCGCTAGAATGGTGGCAACTTATCTCTGAGAAGAGATGTGTCCGCTACTCGCATTCGCCAAAAGATGATTTTACAATGAGGCTCCAAAGGCCTTTTTATCATAAATAAAATCCAAAACCCTAACCCCGAAAGATGAAAATCCAACAGTTTTGTGGACCCCGTTTTGGGTAGGTTGGTGTATCAATTTCCCAGGGGCGTAACTTTGGCATATGATCTTCGTTTGGGGCACACGATAGCTTGTTGGAAAGGTATCATCGAGGAGATTCATTTAGGGTGCTCAGTCAGAGCCTTTGGATAACATTGAGAAGATCGATCCCAATAAACCTTCATTTAGGCCCTCAAAATGGTCCTGGAAGTTAAAAACTGCTAACAATAGTAAATTACCAAAATTGTCAGAAAATTGTTTTGAGCTAATTGGAAAAGGTGGGTGGCCACCGATATCCACCTGTATCAATACTTTGATCCTTTCATGATAGGGGTGCCCATAAAGGTAATGACCTTCCTATTAACATAATGGTAGTCCACAAAGTCAATGACCCTCCTACTAACATAATGGTCATTCTTAAAGGTAGTGACCCTCGTACTAACATAAGTTTGATTGTGCTTGCATGCTTAGCCCTCCCTCCATACTTTGTGTGGCCAATTTTTGTGAGTGTGAGAGTAATAATAAAAGTCTAATATGCTTATCTCATGTTGTCTTGGTATTATTGCCCCGACATCCCACATTGGTTGTGATGAATGGTTCATGGCAACATACTTGGGCCAATGGAGGCATCCATAGAGGTAGTGGCCCTACTACTAACATAATGAATGATTGATGATTTTCTAATTACTTGCTCAACTTTCCCATCCTTCCTTTTTGTGGCCTTTGAGCACACGTGTGTGAACAATACGAATAAAAAAATTCAAATACGCATATTTCATGACATATTGGCATTACTCTCAAGACTATAAATTATCTTTGCTCTATTATGAACAATATATTTAAATTTTATGAATTATTCTCTACCATGCATCAATGCACTTCTACTTGATATTAACAATAACATACATGGAACATTGTTATGTCGCATTTTATTTGATAAGATGGTCTTTCTTGCAATTGTTAAATCCTTGAATTTCTTACAAAAACTACTAAACTTACTATTAACAAATTTGCATGTGTAATAATTGTGAGGCATGTGGTTCAAAAGACATTATCCATATTAAAATATTTTCTAATTTGAAAGACAATGTTAAAGCACAAATTCCTAGGTTGATGTGATGGCATCCTTCTTTGCTCTAATATTATCATCATCGACCATTTACAAACTACAATTGTTTTTTTAGAAATTCATGTCTTGGGGAAACCCACTAGGCACTTCCCCTCATTTCGAGGATAGTACACACATTAAACCAAAATCTCTAGGGCTCAAGGCTGATATAACAATACACTCGTTGAGAACTTAACATGTCACTTGAATGAATTGATCTTGGTGGGTAGGATAACACTTGTCCACTCAACCACCCATGTTAGATCCAATTGACAAGTTACATACTACCTTATTCTATATGGATGTGAAGTTTGGGGATGCAATATCTCTCATGAATCCTAGAGAAATATAGAGCAAATCCAAAAGAATTTTATAACCTATAACTCAAAATTAAAGGAAATATGCCCTATCCCATCCTCCTCTTAGAGGCAATCCTTCCCCCCATTAAGAGCACGACAATGACTAGATACCTCATGTATAAGAACAAGTTGAACAACATGGAAGACAAGAGGATTCCTAAAATTGCTTCAAAATCCAGTCATAACCACCTTCGACTCAATCGAGGATGGCATAAAGATGCCCAGTCTTGGCTAAGCCATTGGGGAATCATGGAAGACACCATTTTGCAGAATAAGGATACTATTAAAAATATCATTAAATCAAAATTTAAGGAGAAAATGTGGTGTGATAAAGAGTTAGAGAAAAAAAGAAAATTAACATATTATAAGAATGTAATCAACCCTAAACTAGAAGATAAAAATTATCTCTCTGTTTTGACAAGTGTAAAGAAAAAAATTAGCATTGCTAAGATAAGAACAAATTCTCATGAGCTCCATAATGAAATTGGGCATTGGTCAATTCCTCAAACGTCGTGGGATGAAAGAGTGTGTCACATTTGTGACACTAAGAAGGTTGAAGATGAAAACCACTTTCTCTTAGAGTGTTCAACCTACACTCAGATTATATCTCAAATTCAAAATATTTGTCACACTACCAACCTTCCTAACTTTTTAACTCAACAAAACTATGGTGATATTGGAAAGCTTCTCTTAATGCTTTTCGAACACATAAACAAAATTCTAAAAACTTACGAGTAATCCCTTACCCTCTTAAGATCTTATAAATCAATTCGATCTCAATAGACGTTAAACATCATCGTCATCATCATCACAATGACATGTCCCTATATCTAAAAATGAGATTTTATCATACATTAATAACCTTTTCCCTTAAAAATGAAATATTATCATACATTAATAACCTTTTCCCCTTTCACAAAAATAAAAGAATATAACAATAATAAAGTTGAAGATCAAACAACACATGCTTATGCACAATAATACAATGATATAAAACAATTAAAAATCTAAATGTCTATTATATTTTTTTAAGTTATTATGTTTTTTTTATATATACTTTTAACTTTGTGACTTTTGTGACTTTTATTTATAAGATGTGCATAACTTAATATTAGACACTTTTTTTCATATTGTAATGTTTTTACCTTTTATTTTGTAAGTGAAAATAAGATAGTTGATACCATGCCAATTCATTTGGTAATGAAAAACACTAATAAACAATCAACGCATAAAAAAAATTGAACATGTTAAGAATAAAATTTAAACCCAAGGGAGAAACATAACTACTTTTCCTATTACCACCACCTAAAACCAATTAACAATTAATTACATTTTACTCTCTTCGTGGTATAGCAAATCTTCCTTATCCTTATCTATCAAATCAAGACGTGTTTAATGTTTAAGCCTAAAAAGTCTAAAAGTTAACGTGACATTACACTCATTAAAACCACCATTGACAAGACACATATACTTGTCACATTAAAAGCCTCCTCCTTATATAGCAAATCAAGACGCGCTTAAGCTCAAGTCTAGAAGTTAGTACACTCATTAAAACCACCCTTGATATAAATAAAAAACCACGCCTATAATAATGTGTGACCTCATTGCCCCCATCAAACTACCCCCTTGTCGTACAAAATGGGTCCATATGTGAAAATATATAATATCCTAATCTAGTTGCGCCAACCATTTTACATGAATTGACAATAACGCTACCGATAGCTGTATGGAATAATCCTAGTCGTGGTTCGAATCAAAATTATGCTGCCTCTAACTCTATGGAATAATCCTCATCGTGGTCGGACTCAAATTGTATTTGACTTTGGAATACACGATAGTCTCACCTCACATATATCACAAACTCAAATCGCGTATTGTGTTGGAACACGCATCAAACTATTTTGAAGTTTTGAATTTCTACATTTATTTCCATCACATAATGGTTTTGTGTTGAGAGATATTCCATAGCTTCTCAGTGTATTATATAATGTTTTGTGTTTAATGATATATCGTATAGTTATATGAAATTGTAATACCTTTTATGTTTGTTTGTTTGTTTGTTTTTTATTATTATTATTATTATTATTATTATTATTATTATTATTATTATTATTATAGTGTTGAGAGGTTTTTATAATTCAGTTTGAGAAAAATGTGTAATTTTTTTCATTCTCGATATGAAGTTGATACGTGATATTAAAAATAATAAAAAAAATATTTCAATGTCCATCTTAAATTATATATATATAGTTGATAAAAATAATAAAAAAAATATTTCAATGTCCATCTTAAATTATATATATATAGTTGATAAGTGATATTTAAAAATAATAAAAAAAATTCAATGTCTACCTTGAGATATATATATATATATATAGAGAGAGAGAGAGAGAGTATTGATTGGGTTTAGTTCGGGTGGTTGGGAGGAATGATTGTTAACCTCCCCACTCAAGTTCAGTTCCCGCAAGTGACATGTCAAGATTGTTGTAATGACTTTGAGCCTTGTTGTTGATCGGTCTTCTGCCCTGAAGTTTCTAAGGTTTACCTTGAGTACCATCCTCGAAATGAGGGGAAATACTCGAGGTTTTCCCCATACAATGTAACTTGGAAGAATATATATATAAAGAAAGTAATTGAAAGTAAAAAAAAATCTTATTCTATCGGTTGGTGCTTTCTACATCCAAGCTTGACGGAGATATGTAATTCCTTTAGTGCTTAACACATGAAGTTGACATGTGACATTTAAAACAAATATTTCAATGTCTACCATAAATAAAATATTTCAATGTCCACATGAAGTCAAATATTTCAATATCAACTTTATATGTATATATAAAGAAAACAATTGAAAGTAAAATATTTATTATGATTAAAACAATTCATTGTTGTGATATTCAGTATGATAAAGATGTGTAATTTTGTCCATGCTCAACATGGAGTTCACACACACACACAATTTTTTCCAATGAAAAGTGTTGGTAACTTTGTTTATATAAAAGTTAAAAGTTACCATTGTTATGAGCCTCTTAGGACTATCTTGAAACAAGCATGTATAACGTGTGGTCTAAAAAGACCACAAAGAAACATAAAGTGGTACTCGTGCAAGCCCAACATCGTAATAGCCACGATGAGAAACCAAAAAGGTCTCAACCAAACTATAAAATAAGTATTTTTTATGACATCCTCGATCGATTTCATGAGAGAAAAAACAATAGTCCCATCCCAGCTCATAACAAAGAGAAAAAGAAGATTAAGTGATAGTGACCTCCATGACGGATATGTCTCCAATTTCATCCAAGTGAGAGAGTATCATGGATCATTCTGGCATGTTGCATGTTGCCTTGGTGAGACTATTGNGAGAGAGAGAGAGAGAGAGAGAGAGAGATTGATTGATTGATTATTGATTGGGTTTAGTTCGGGTGGTTGGGAGGAATGATTGTTAACCTCCCCACTCAAGTTCAGTGCCCGCAAGTGACATGTCAAGATTGTTGTAATGACTTTGAGCCTTGTTGTTGATCGGTCTTCTGCCCTAGTTTCTAAGGTTTACCTTGAGTACCATCCTCGAAATGAGGGGAAATACTCGAGGTTTTCCCCATACAATGTAACTTGGAAGAATATATATATAAAGAAAGTAATTGAAAGTAAAAAAAATCTTATTCTATCGGTTGGTGCTTTCTACATCCAAGCTTGAGGGAGATATGTAATTCCTTTAGTGCTTAACACATGGAGTTGACATGTGGCATTTAAAACAAATATTTCAATGTCTACCATAAATAAAATATTTCAATGTCCACATGAAGTCAAATATTTCAATATCAACTTTATATGTATATATAAAGAAAGCAATTGAAAGTAAAATATTTCTTATGATTAAAACAATTCATTGTTGTGATATTCAGTATGATAAAGATGTGTAATTTTGTCCATACTCAACATGGAGTTCACACACACACACAATTTTTTCCAATGAAAAGTGTTGGTAACTTTGTTTATGTAAAAGTTAAAAGTTACCATTGTTATGAGCCTCTTAGGACTATCTTGAAACAAGCATGTATAACGTGTGTTCTAAGAAGACCACAAAGAAACATAAAGTGGTACTCGTGCAAGTCTAACATCGTAATAGCCACGATGAGAAACCAGAAAGGTCTCAACCAAACTATAAAATAAGTATTTTTTATGACATCCTCGATCGATTTCATGAGAGAAAAAACAAGAGTCCCATCCCAGCTCATAACAAAGAGAAAAAGAAGATTAAGTGATAGTGACCTCCATGACGGATATGTCTCCAATTTCATCCAAGTGAGAGAGTATCATGGATCATTCTGGCATGTTGCATGTTGCCTTGGTGAGACTATTGGGCTCCATATTGTGCTTCATAAAAGTGTGTAAACAAAAGAGAAGTTAGACAAGAGACCATGGATACTGTGGAGAATGTGGCCCTATGTCAAGTGCAGGCATCTAGCCTCTTTGTTAACCCATTCCACTGTGAGCTTTGAACCCAAGAAACTAGTTAGTGTGGTTATTGGTGTGAATTCATATGCCTCTTTAGAAACTAATGCTATAATTGCAAAAACAAATGATACCCCTCAATCTATTGATCCATGGGTTTCCCCTTGAAGCATTGTCACAAGAAAATTAAGGGTTTCCCCCTTCAATACTAGGAGATGTCTTCTGTCTCTGTTGAGTGCCAAAGACTTGATGCGTTAGATGCATTGTAGCTTTTCCAAGCTCATCAATGCATTCTTGGACTTGATTGTTGACTCTATCAATTTTCGCAACCACTTAGGCTTATGTGTTTTTTAGATCCTCTTCTTCTCTTTCTTGTTCATGGACTTTCCTTTTCCCTTTACCCTCGCGATTCAGTTAGCCCCAAAATCCAAGGGGCTCATAACAAGGTGGGTGCCTTCTCCTTCCTCAAATTTCTTGTTTAGAGGGTACCTCATTTATAAATGTTCATGAGAGTGGCATTGCGTGCGGCAAAGGGGGACAATTTTTGTAATCCAATGATTGCATAAAGTGGTTTTCCCCTACCTCAATCAAGATCACATCTGGGAGGCCTTGTGTAATGTCCTTCTCCATGCAATTGGTAGCAACTGAAGTAATAGGCTTTGACTATATCTGGCACTATCTTGAGGTAGGTACCTAGAGAATCTTCAGTGGTTTTGAAGATTATTGCTTCCCAAAACTTCAGGGGGATATATGACATTTTAACCCAAAGTGTCAAGGTGTGGATGTGTTCACAGATGGGATCAAAACTCATGTGCCATTTGAATAGGGCTAAAGCAACAAATCCTCAAAACCATGGGCCCTCCATTGCAATTTTTAGTTTATCTTTTGTTGAGTTGGATACAAAGGTGATATACCCATGGACACCTACATGAATGAAGGTGGCGTATCTAAGAAAATGGTCCCTTGTTCAACTAGCATATTTTTTAAGGCCCGTTTCTTGAATTTGTCTTACATGAAAATGACCCATGAGGGCTTTATTTTGTGTGTATTGATGCACATTATCCTTGCAGAGAGAGAGATCCACCATTGTCTTCATTTTATCCAAGGAGATCCTTAGGCATCAAATTTTACGTTTCCAATGGTGTCTTTGTCGAGGGGGATTGTTCCTCTTAGAATTGGAAGCAGGGATGTCATGGCCAATAGAGGGGTTAGATGAGACATGATGGATGGGTTAGCGGACTGCACGAAGGGTAAAATAAGGTTGTAGGGTTGTCAAGTTCCAAGGTTGCGGGGATATGGTGACATGGGGTTGATAAGGACAAGAGAGGAGTTTAGAGGCCATAATAACAAAGATAGGGTGCGCGTCGAACCATTGTTTATGGAATGTTGAGCCATTTTGGGTTGAGGATAAGTCTAATGAGGAGCAATTGTAGGGGGTAGTGGGATTTGAATTGGGTGGAAGGATTATGGAGAGTGCACCTATAGTGAAGAGAGGCAAAGTACCTGGTATGAGTTGATATGTTGTCCATCCTTGGTTTGATGTTTTAAGAAAAATCCTAGTCTGCCTGCCATTTCCCCTCTTGGTCACTCCTCCATCATAGATCCCAAATCAACATCACACACACACACATTTCATTCATTCAAATCAACTTTGCATCAACTTAATAAAAATACAAAATAAATTAAAAATAATTATAAAACCAATCTAGATCCCTCTTAACCCTCGCCTTATTAAGCGTCCAAGGGGATTAAATATCTAGAAGTGGAAACCTTATCTTAACTTTTTACACCCTCAAAAAGGTTTGGACCTCAAGGGATTTCATTTCTCTTGACCCTAGATAGGTTTGGCTCAAGATGAATCTATATTGGCATATAGAAATGTCCCTTCAACAATGAAACGATATTAGGTTTATCATGATCTCTTTGATTTGTTTGGAAAAAAAAATGCCTTTTACGTATAAATACAAATTCCACTTCAAACTTTTAGTTCAAATTCAACACAAAAATCTAAGTTCAAATAAAACCCTTAGTTTTAGCTGTGAAAACAGAGCATACCCAACTTTTAAACATTTGGGGACTTATGTAGTTGAACATATGAAATACAATTTTCGGGATCATCCGCACAAAGTAAGTCATTAATGAATGACCGTACCCCACGAGCATTGGTCAGAGTGACCAATTTCTTATTATCTTGAATAACACACACTCAACACTCATTACATTTGTGATGGATGAGGTTCACTCATCCTTGTGGGCACTGCCATAAAACATTCTAAATTTCAATGGAGGTACCACAGTGGGTGTTGTAGCTTGAGATTGATTGACATTTGTTACAAATGTTACCTTCTTTGTGAAATCTGAGCGTCTTTGTAGTGTTGACAAAACACCATCGATATTGCTAAAAAACATAGTGCATATAGACAAACTTAGCTATGCAAATGAATCGAAAAAATTCTTGTCTTATGTTAAACCTAATAAAAACCTTGACAATGGAAAAACAAAAAAATGAAGAATGTAGAGATGTGTGGATTACTCCAACATTCGATATAGTTGTGCTCTAATGCTACATCTCAGAGACATCAAGATCATATGCATTTGGGCTTTTGAAATAAATAAAATCCCATTGTGATTTAGGCTAAGAAACTTCAATGTGGCCACACAGAGTTAGAAAAAAGTATGGGAATGGGCATGGAGATGACATTGGATAACGAGGCTAAATAATTTTTAAAGACTTGTTAGGTGGCTTGCTTTGCACATCGACTCTCCAAAATGGCAAGACAATATGTGTAACAACATATCAAAGAAACAAACAAATAGTGGAGAGTTAGTGMAATCAATTAGTAGTGTAAGCCAARCACCGTTTTCCACRTGTGCTTTTCAAATACATCATATTATCGTTGGCGTCGAGTTTATTAYTTTGCTTAAATATTGAAGTAACRTGATATTTTTATTTTAAAACTTTGTGTCTATGGCCTAAGTCATTCATGYCYTGGGTGAGATTGCACCACGATAACATGTAATTGATTGTTTTTTTTGGGTTTGTGAGGAATTTTGYTTGAATGATGGRTGGGCCTAATGGTTAAGAAYATGTGTTTCYTCTTAAGATGTCASAGGTTCAAATCCAGAGGGGAGTAGGGYATGTATAYCTTCGTAGACTTTACCAGTCAAATCSTTGGGCGGAGGGRGGTCCCTTGTCCCACAAACAARGGGGTCTCATACACCAATTTGGTGTGTTGGCTTGGCTGTGACCTTAAAAATAGATTATTATTATTATTATTATTATTTCATCCTAACTATATTGAGATTTAAATATTAATGATTGCTTTTGTTGTTGTTGTTGTTAAGATGGTAAAAACCTCTATATACAAAATAGAATCTGGGTGGAAAGGATAATACTCCATCCCACAACCACTCAGGCTAGACTTAATTGACAAAAATAAATTGATTATTAAAATGCATTTAAAAATATAATTTACCTATTTTTAAATGTTGTAGGATAAACGTTCTACGAAATGATGATTTTTCTGGGGACATTTGTTCGAAATCCAGCGAGAAATTGTTAGATTCATAGATTTAAGTGATTATTTATGTATAATCCGAGTATCCCATGGAATTTTCAGCATACTAAATCCATTTATACATTCAAAATAAATTTTGATGAACAAAAAATAATGTTTCGTGTAAATTTATATCACTAATTCCAAAAAAAATCATTTCGTAAAACAACTAAACAACATCATTTTAAATAACTAACCATTAAAATTTTTAATTGGATACAAAATTATAATACAACATTTTAAATAACTAACCATTAAATTTTTTAATCATATACAAAATTATAATACAATATTTTGACCATCAAATTCCACAGTCATCCGTATATGTATTTATTAGAAACACTCCATTTTCAAGGTTCACGGGGGAACATGGGCACAAACAACCATTGCCATTTTAAAACTAATATTTAAAAAGAAAACTGCACGACCAACACTCCGAACTTGAAGCCTCGATATCATTATTCCCAAGTGGTGCAGATCGTGAAAATGTAGCCAAGTTCGTATGATGAACCCGATTAAAATGAAAACCAAGAGGGCCCTCCTCAGACACCGGGGTCTTGTTTGTTGTATGTGTTTGCCACCTAATGAGCCCAAACTTTATAATATGGCCAAAGCACTTAAAAATATTTTAAATACCAACACGCATCACATACTTTTTCTCTCCCCTCTAACTTTACTTTCAATGTTTTGTCTCTCTTTGTTAATCAGATGGAAGAATTAATGCCCTCATTCATGAGGCTCCTATGCAGGCATCATCCGCAGGTCAAAGATTGATAAATTCAGCATATTTTATTTCTATTTTAAATTGCGTGTGTTCTGAAAGGATAAAACTTTCAGACTTCGCGTTTCGTATCCTGAACCTCCTCGGGATCCGGCGTCATGTACCGTGCTAGCTTCAGCTGAAGGTAAGGTCTTTTTCGCTCCGTCCATGCCTTGCTTTTACGACAAGGATGCGCAAAGATATAGAGCTTCCTCCAAACCCTAGTCGGTTTCGAACCCTAGACGTCGTCGATCGACTGATCTAGCGGATGCTAACAGTGGCGAAGGAATTTTCGGACAGGTGAGGTCAGAGCAGGGAAGAGGTGATAGGAAACAGGGGATTTTTCCTGCGGGCGGTGTTCGTGTTTTCCGGGCGAGGAGGGTTTTGTTTTCTTCTGGTTTTTTTAATTCGCGGCAAAAGAAATAAGTGTGGAGGCAGGCCACGCCGGAGTTTGGCGTGGGGGGTGTTTTGCAGGAAACAGTGCGTAGGAATTAGACGAGCCGATTTTGCGCTTTCGGATGTCGAACTTTTGCAGGTTTTGTGCTTCCGAAGGGTGAAAATTGCTTCGAAAACTGAAATTTTGGTAGAAGAAATTAACGGCAGGACAGGTGCGGGGTTTACTTAGTCGCCCGCTGTTGCGTCGGAGAGGCCATTTTTTGGTTCAGTGGCATGAATTTGACAGGTGGAGGGTGATTTATTGTACTCATTTAATTACGCGTTCTCGGTGGTGGCGCCCAGGGGAAGGTCAGCGCTTCCTAACCTTTGGCCTTTGTTTGGAATTGTTGAGCTTTAGGGGAGCTCATGTGAACATGGCGAGATTAGATTATTGGAAGCCAGGAGTTTCTGTAACTTCCGAGGTTTAATAAAATTCGGGCTGATTGGAACCTGTTTTGGTGTTGGCAGTAGTATTTGGGCGGACTCAATGGGCGGAACGAGGTATGCTGTTTTTAGAAAGCCCGATTTGTTATATAATTGTACCGGCAAGCTGCTGCAACGTTTTTTGTTCCTTTTAAATGATATTGTGCAAAATTCGCTCGAATTTCTTGCGTGTCTTAGGAACGTATCTCAAAAAGTAGTTTTGTTTAAAATAATTTCCAGTAACTCATGGCTGCGTCTCACTGTTGGGTAAATTTAATCACTTAAGCATCGTTGAGTTTAGGGATTCTCTTCTGAGTTCCGTGGCAATTATTTTTACCTTTTGTTGTTAATATTTTTAGCTTCAGATGCATGTGGTCTAAAATTTGAATAAATTCACGCTGTTTAATTAAAATACGCCTTGAAGGGGCGTTACACTGCACTTCGTTAAAAGCCTCCATCAAGGAAGATGAAATCCCCTTGATTTATCAGCACAAGGACGTCGTTGCGAGATCAACATTTTGAGTTACTTTAGAAATCTTAGGCACATTTCCTCCTCCTAATATATCCGATTCTGGAAAAATAAATCAAAATAGCAAGCTTTAGCAGGAGTTAAAGTCGAGATGAAGTTCTAATATTCCCTGGGATCTATTTTAATAGATTTACAAAACCTGGTATGGTGTAGCAATTATAGTTGATATTAATCTCAACAGTATTTATCTACAGTTTGCTGTGATATCATCAATTTTCCAATGTCGCAGCTCATTTTAATTTATAAGTGTGCAAGGTGATCCTTATTCTGATATGCCTTTGCGGACAACATCTGGCTTCAAAAAACTCCCCATGACAGTGGGGGTAAGGTTGCCCTGATTTGTTAGAACTAATTTATTGATGTTGCTGTTAATGGCAGTTAGTTCAACAGTGTTAAAATTAATTGGATTCCAGCCATTAATCTCTACACTACTTTTTTCCCTTTTGTCTTTTTCTTCCTAACTGTAATTTTATTGAACTGGAAAATTCTTTGGTTGGATTACATAATGGATGCACCAACCTTATTGGAAGAGTAATTTGTTTGCATCTGCTTGCTGTTGTTATCTGATACTCTTAAACATTTGTGGAGTCTTTTATACAGGCATTAGTGTGGGAGGCAGTATGCCGGATTTATTAAGGAGAAATGCACAGATATTCTGCTGCCAGCTGCGGTAGTGGAGTTGGCAGTAGTACGCTTGGCGGTGGAGGTGCAAGAGACACAACTAGATCAGACTTGTCATACTCATCGTCAAACATTGCATTATCCTCTAGGTAATTGCTTTTTGTATGACAAATATTGTTAGGCTAATTCTAACAACAGAACTATTGTCGTCATAACAATTTTCCTCTTGTTGTCCTAACCAATGGAAATGGAATTTCTAAGGAATGAAGCATTGCAAAAGCTATAATGTTTGACAGGTTCAAGCATAATAATAGCTGGTCTTGCTCAACTCAAACATTTAGAGTAAGAACAGAAAAGATAACTATATAGAATGATTGAGACCACTCCATTACTTCCTTTACAAATATGATACGAACTTTTGAAGTAGTTAGTAAGGGACACAACTGGGCTATTGGGCTAGATAGAGTCATCACATAGAATGCTATACTTTACAATAGTACTAACGACAGAAAACCATAGAAGACATTCTCAACCAAGTTGGATGAATTCGTCATAATGGCAAAGAGTGAAGTTGTAGAAAGGCAAACATAGAAGAAAACACAGGGTACTACAATCACAATTAGACCGGGAATTTCAACCAGCCCTTAAAAGCACGAGTGGTAAGGTTATTCCTCACCACAGTTAAACCAAGTTACACAAAAATAGTCTCTCAATGTTTGTAGTCGGTAATGTATTGGACATTTCAGAAAATTTTATGTAAAAATGCAGGGCAAGGTATCACATTTTGATTGAAGATTCTTATGTGTCTCATTAGATTGATGAAGTCAAGATATTATTTCATTTCAGAAAGCTCTTATAAAAATTGCAGGGAAAGGTATCACATTTTGAACGAAGATTCTTATCTTTCATTTGTTTATGCGTCTCAATAGATTGATGAAGTCCAATGAGATTATTTATGACAAGTATGTGTTAAAGAGTGGGGGTTGTTTAGGTTTTTAGTGGTTATGATTGGATGACAAATTTTGCAAGCATTGCAATTCTTGTGATTTTGGATATGTATTGACCTAACCATTCTTACATGAAGTAATGATGGTTAATATATTAATGCTTGGTTGACCGTGTTGTTCAATAATGTTAAGTTTGTTCATGTGTATATAATCCATTTTTGTAGTGAAGAATGCTCTATGATCTAATGCAATAAGTTCATAGGGAAGATGCTAGAATTAACAAAGTGTTCTTAATTACATTTCAAAGAAATATGTATATGGGATCATTCTTTTTTTCCTTTGTTCAATTCTTTTCCATTTTTTGTTGAATGTTGGTTTTCTTGTGGAATGGACTTTTATGTCTTTCACTTTCATGCCATTAACTTGGTCTTAGTTCATTTCCAATTGACAACGAAGAATAAACATAAGGGCATGCCTTTTTCTAAAAGGTTCCCCTTAGAATTTTGAATCCCTTTTTTAATACCTATCAATACTTTATTGTATTGTTATATATCTCATTGTTTATTTGAGAAATTGTTTTTCTATTTAGCAATATTTATTTGGTTGATTATAAAGAGTTTTCTCCTATTTTTTGTAGGCGGCCGGTGCAGTTGGCGCCATATAAGCCGAAGTGTGATCGAGAGTTCTTAAATTCACGGTAATGCGACTACCTTTACTGCTTGTGGGTGCCTTATTTTGATTTTATTTTCAATAATGATGTATTTTCTTAATTATATTGACATTTCTCTAAACAATGGTATTGCCTTACTGTACAAGTTAAAATTCATGGAAATTTGATTCCTAGTAAGTTAATGTATGATAATTGATTGCATATTATATGCTAATTTCTAATGGATTGATAATTGTTAATGGGGAGTTCATGTAATTTCTATTTCTAATTGATATTGTATTTCCATTGGGAAATAATGATGTAGACGTTCTAGTTGAGGATATGTGTGTGTGTTTTATTATTAATTTTTTTTGAAAAAAATTCACAAATGTGCAAAATAGCGCACAAAGACAAATGCCTGAAGATATATGAAGCACAATCCCTAGAAGCTAAGCATAAGCTTGGCTTAATGTCATTTCTTTTATATATATAATGTTTTTTGTTTTGAAAAAAAAAACCACAAATGCGTGCAAAGACAAATGCCTAGAATATATGTGAAGCAAAATACCCTAGAAGCTAAGCATAAGCTTGGCTTAATGTCTTTTCTTTTATATATATATAATGTTTTTTTTCCTTTTTGAAAAAAGTCACAAAAGTGCACATCAACGCACAAAGACAAAGGCCGAGAAGATATGCAAAGCAAAATACCCTAGAAGCTAAAGCATAAGCTTGTTGGCTTAGTGTCTCTTTTGTCCTTTCCTTGTCTAGTACCTAGACTAGGGAAAGCCTCTCTAAGCGGCCCCAAATTACAATAATCAATTTTTATTTTTAAAATTTTGAATCACACAACATTGCACAACTTGACCCTTAACAATACAAGTCAAGATTTGAATAGAGTAGAGGTGCCTTGTCACAGATCAATAAAACTTGGAAAATAAATAATATGAAAAATTGTTCCACAATAAGCCTAAATTTGAGCCAGAAGAACATTGAATTTCCTCCAAAGGTTAATCATAGTGCTAATGCGAGAGCTCAATGAAGATAATAAGATAAGATAAGATAAATGCATTAATGTCCAACAAATGTAAGAGAAATATAAAGGATTTGAATGAGTTTTTTTTCCCTTACCCTTTGAAGATGCAATTGTTCTTTTGGAACCTTGAAGATGTCCTAGTGTAGATGAAGGAGTTCTTGATATAGTCGGTGTAGGAAAATCTAACATCTCTCCCAAATGTAATGGCGATTTGTTGAAGATGCCAAAAAACCTTGTTGGAGGCTTAAGAAAAGTCACCATCTAATGCTGTTGGAAAGGAGAATATGTTTGAAATGTTGTATGAGAGTCCTACCAAAAATTAATTTGAATTTTTCTTAGAAGAATCAACACTTTGATCCAAAGCTTCCTTATCGAAGATATTTTCAACTCATCGATCACCTTTTGACCTTTAGAACACAACCCCAAGATCAATCCACCTTATGAGTTAGATAGTTGAATTAGATCTTAGATTGCGTTGGACCCTGTGGATTTCTCTGAGTGTCGAAGTCTCACTAATCTTACTAGAACACTACATTAGTTGAGATCTAAACGACTCCACACCTTTGGGGTATATGAAACAAACTTTTGCTTTTTGTATGATGCCTCCTTATAAGGTAGTCACATTAGAGGTGCTCTGTTTATGACAAAATTTGCAACTTGGTGGAAGGGTTTCATAATCTAACAATTGCACCCCCTCCAGGTTGCCACACTCTAGAGTGATCATGTTTGGAAACCCTCTATTAGTGCTCATCAAAACAAGTATTCGTGATATATCTTTTGAAATTTTGGGAAAGAGTTTTAGGGGCATGTATTGAAAAGTTACCAAGATGTGGTATTCCTTTCCATGCACTCCCAATCATGGAACAAGAAGCTACTAAGCAACCCATTAAAATTCTGGGTAATAAGGGACCTGTTATCCCCGATATCTAGGGATAACTAGGAGATCATGTCTCGAGGCCCACATGGTCCTAGACATGGAGTACCGAGAGCAGGAGCGACCTGAGCATGGTCCTGGAGGACCCATCTTCTTCTTCTCAGCCAGATTTGTCCTGCNAGCAGTACCAGCCTCCATCACTACCGGCCTGGGCTTGCATCAGAAAAGGCTCTTGCTCCATGAGGTAATTGGTCCGAGGTATCATGGTATGTGTCATATTTGATCGTTATGACCTTCTTATGTATGCATTAGATCTCTTTCATTTCAGATAACTGCTTGGACTTTACACTAATCCACTTGACCAT